>JAOWBW010000196.1:35557-108101 GCA_026119855.1 Campanula takesimana | reverse complement strand
AATTTCCTTAGAAAGGATGTTACAAGTTTTATCTCCCATATGTGGGAAAGACCTTATCCCAATTACATCAATTAACCAGTTTGAGTTTTTTTAACACAAAAGGATGAAATTAACTGAATTTTTTTGTGTACAAAGTACATTTATTCTAATTCGGAAACTACTTTCCTAGTTCTTGAATAATTTCTCGTCCCAATAGAATACCAAATATTTAGGAGGGAAGGAGTCCTAATATACTTCAACAAAGAAACACCAAAACTCCCTACCACTTGTCATCTCACATCCAAAACTCCCGACCCATTTTCTCTCTCCTAATTTATTTTTCTTAGTCACAACATTTACTTTATCTTAAATATGACATATTGAAAGATAATCTAAAAAGCAAGAATGAAAATACTTCTTTTACAAGAAGGAAAACTTAGGAGTTCACTATAATTCTTTCAAATCTAATAACTCTTCAATTCCTCTTCCTACTTTGATAGACTCCTTTAAATTCCATCCCCTCAACTAGAAATAAATTTACCACCAAATAAAGTGGAATCTAACAAAATTCGTTACATTTCTTAAAATGCAAAAGACAATGTTAGTTATCATGCATTTAAAGTTTGTTACATTGTCCTTATCTGATGGAGAGTAGAAAACCCCTATAAAAGGGTCCATATGAAAGCCACTACTCCCCCAAACTCTCTTCTCTTTTTTTTTGCAGCATAGCAAAACACCGCAATGTGATCGTATTCGTGTCATATCTTAAAATGTCGTTCATAAAAGGAAACGTCATTTGATGATATTCCACGAATAACGCACATTTTGTTGAGTGTTTTCAACAAACTTCATAACCAAACGATGGCAAAAAATTGTTCCAGCCGTGTATCAATTCACTTCAAATTGATCGTGTTCATGGCTTCTCATGAAATGAATTTTTGGCATCTGTGGTGCATTGTTTCATGAAATTCCATGAACAACGATCAGTTTGTAATGGGTATTTAAGCCTCCTTCATTTCCTAGGCCCAATAATTTTAGTCGGAAACGGTCATGTTCATGGAATCTCATTTCTATATAGTTTCTTAAGAAAGGATGTGATAATATTATCTCCCCAATGTTGGAAATACCTTACCAAATGAGATCGATTAATTAGTTATAATTTTTTTTTACCACAAATAGAAAAAAAATTACAAGGTCATATAGCTTTTTATGTGTGCAAATATCATCTTTTTTTTAAGCTTTTTAAAACTATTCCAAGTTTATGAAGCTAGCATGGATGAATTTATAGTGCTATTATGTTCTTTCTTTTCAAGCATTCTTGTTAGAAAAGACCGTAAAGATAAGAAAAATTGAGTTATTTACCTAACAAATCTTGTATTATTTAAGGGTGTATCATGATGTAAAGTTGTGGGATGGAGTGATGCTGTTTTTCTCTAAACCACTTAAAATATTTGTGTTCACACTTCTATTTTCCAAATGATTTTGATAACATAAACGTCATGTTCACCATTGTGAATCATCTTCCATCTCTCGCTTCCTCTAATTATTTTGTCATGTATTAAGTATATAATTCTAACAAAATCAAAGAATTTATTTAATATACTCGTCAGTCAAATATAAAACTTACTAAAAAACTAAGGAATCAAATTTGTTGTTTCACGGTTAGGGAAATTACATTATATTACTTCCCATAAACTATAAAATAAATTCGTCATCGAATAAAGTAGAATTCAACAAGATTAATTACATTTCTTAAAATGCAAAAGACAACGTTAGGTATCATGCATTTAAAGTTTGTTACATTGTCCTTCTCTGACTGGACAATGGGAAACCGCTATAAAAGACTCCATAAGCGGGCCCCAACTCGAACTAAATCACTTCTCTTGTCGTTGCAGCATAACAAAACACCACAATGCGGTCACGTTCGTGGCATATTGTGAAATGTTGCTTCATAAAACGAAAATGCATTCGATGATACTCCACGAATAATGATGTAGATTGTTTACAACACACATCATAACAAAATGATGGGAAAAAACTGTAGGAGTAGTATTTCAATTCACTACAAGGTGATCGTCTTCATGGCATCTCATGAAATGATTTTATTTTTCATTTGTGGTGCATTATTTCAGGAAATTCCATGAACAACGGTCCGTTTGTAAAGGGTTTTTAAGCCTCTTTCATTTCCTAGACCAAATAATGTTAGTCGCAAATCGGTAATTTTCATGGAATCTCATTTCTATTTAATTTCCTTAGAAAGGATGTGATAAGTTTTATCTCCCATATGTGGGAAAGACCTTACCCAATTACATCAATTAACCAGTTTTGAGTTTTTTTAACACAAAATGATGAAAATTAACTTGAATGTTTTTGTGTACAAAGTACATTTATTCTAATTAAGAAACTACTTTCCTAGTTCTTGAATAATTTCTCGTACCAATAGAATACCAAATATTTAGGACGGAAGGAGTCCTAATATACTTCAACAAAGAAACAACAAAACACCCGACCCACTTTCTCTCTCCTAATTTATTTTTCTTAGTCACAACATTAACTTTTTCTTAAATATAGACATATTGAAAGATAATCTAAAAAAGTAAGAATGAAAATACTTCTTTTACAAGAAGGAAAACTTAGGAGTTCACTATAATTCTTTCAAATCTAATAACTCTTCAATTCCTCTTCCTACTTTGATAGACTCCTTTAAATTCCATCCCCTCAACTAGAAATAAATTTACCACCAAATAAAGTGGAATCTAACAAAATTCGTTACATTTCTTAAAATGCAAAAGACAATGTTAGTTATCATGCATTTAAAGTTTGTTACATTGTCCTTATCCGATGGAGACTAGAAAACCCCTATAAAAGGGTCCATATGAAAGCCACTACTCCCCCAAACTCTCTTCTTTTTTTTTTTGCAGCATAGCAAAACACCGCAATGTGATCGTATTCGTGGCATATCTTGAAATGTCGTTGCATAAAAGGAAACGTCATTTGATGATATTCCACGAATAACGCACATTTTGTTGAGTGTTTTCAACAAACTTCATAACCAAACGATGGCAAAAATTGTTCCAGCCGTGTATCAATTCACTTCAAATTGATCGTGTTCATGGCTTCTCATGAAATGAATTTTTGGCATCTGTGGTGCATTGTTTCATGAAATTCCATGAACAACGATCAGTTTGTAATGGGTATTTAAGCCTCCTTCATTTCCTAGGCCCAATAATTTTAGTCGCAAACGGTCATGTTCATGGAATCTCATTTCTATATAGTTTCTTAAGAAAGGATGTGATAAGATTATCTCCCCAATGTTGGAAATACCTTACCAAATGAGATCGATTAATTAGTTATGATTTTTTTTTACCACAAATGGAAAAAAATTTACAAGGTCATATAGTTTTTTATGTGTGCAAATATCATCTTTTTTTAAGCTTTTTAAAACTATTCAAAGTTTATGAAGCTAGCATGGATCAATTTATAGTGCTATTATGTTCTTTCTTTTCAAGCATTCTTGTTAGAAAAGACCGTAAAGATAAGAAAAATTGAGTTATTTACCTAACAAATCTTTTATTATATAAGGGTGTATCATGATGTAAAGTTGTGGGATGGAGTGATGCTGTTTTTCTCTAAACCACTTAAAATATTTGTGTTCACACTTCTATTTTCCAAATGATTTTGATAACATAAACGTCATGTTCACCATTGTGAATCATCTTCCATCTCTCGCTTCCTCTAATTATTTTGTCATGTATTAAGTATATAATTCTAACAAAATCAAAGAATTTATTTAATATACTCGTCAGTCAAATATAAAACTTACTAAAAAACTAAGGAATCAAATTTGTTGTTTCATGGTTAGGGAAATTACATTATATTAGTTCCCATCAACTAGAAAATAAATTCGTTATCGAATAAAGTAGAATTCAACAAGATTAATTACATTTCTTAAAATGCAAAACACAACATTAGGTATCATGCATTTAAAGTTTGTTACATCGTCCTTCTCTGACTGGACAATGGGAAACCGCTATAAAAGACTCCATAAGCGGGCCCCAACTCGAACTAAATCACTTCTCTTGTCGTTGCAGCATAACAAAACACCACAATGTGGTCACGTTCGTGCCATATTGTGAAATGTTGCTTCTTAAAAGGAAAATGCATTCGATGATATTCCACGATTAATTATGTAGATTGTTTACAACACACATCATAACAAAATGATGGGAAAAAATTGTAGGAGTAGTATTTCAATTCACTACAAGGTGATCGTGTTCATGGCATCTCATGAAATGATTTTTTTTTCATTTGTGGTGCATTATGTTGGAAATTTGGCTTGAAATGGTCAACTTTGAGTGGGTCCCATTGGTGGGTCCTGTTGACTTTGACCTTGGTCAATGTTTATACTTGTAGTATGTTATACCATGAACAATATTGGTGTTTTGGTGAAAGCCAAATGATGGATTAAATCCATAGTTCTAAGACGTCAAAGATGAGCTTTTGAAAGAGAATTTTTAGCTTCCAAGGATGAGATGGGTTGGTTGCCATCCCACATGGGAAAGGAAAGGCAAACCTTCCCTTTGCTTGGAAGTATAAAAGGCTTTTGGGTCATCCCACATGGAATTGGAATGGGTAGTTCATGTGCCATAAATTACTTGGCATATCATAGTCTCATGTTCAAGTTACATGTGAGGTGGACTTGAACCTTTCCCCACACGCTCGCTCGCTCGGCTGGGCCGGGCCGGGCACGGGCTAAGGGCATTTGGGCGAATGGTTCGGTTCGTGGGCGTATCTTTTTGGACAAAGTTTATTTGAAGTTTCCAATATTTGCAGAATGGTCCCTGACGAAACTGTTAGGTCAGTTAGTTTCCTAACTGGACTCTAACAGTGCAGTTTCTTTTGCTTCAGGAATAAGTCACTGTAAATCGGGTAGGTTTTGGAGTCCTCCTAGAATACCGACTATACACCAGTATAAATATACGATCCCTATATCAGTTTTACACATGCAATTAAATTGCTAAGAAACTGTTCTCTCTCTAAATTTGTAATATGTGGTTGATCTGAGAAGTAAGATTCCGGCGAAGTGGGACAGCAGTCGCAAGTGGTTCGGTACCTGTTCATACGAAGATTTCCTGGTACGTTCCTGAGATCGTTTCATCCTCAGAGGAATTTGCCGCAACCCTCAGCCGCACCAGTAGGGGGCAATAGTTTCTCTTAGGAGAGTCTATTATAGGCGACTCGATCTAAACTGATAAGTCTTTCTAACTCTCCTATTTTTTTGTCTTTCCTGGATCCTGTTCTTGTGGGTACGTTTCTGCTTTTGGCTTAATCTGGTATCGTTATATGCTTACGTGATTTCCCTATTAATCTGATTGTTGCATATTAAATTCTAACAGTCTAAGAGAAACTAGTATTATTAATCATGTATGCTGCTAACGCTCCATTCAAGTCCCTTGTTGACACTTCTGATCTGCCAGAGAAGTTCGGTGGTAAGAACTTCAAGCGCTGGCAGGAACGGATGAAAATCTGGTTGTCAATTAAGGGGATGACTGGTATGCTAATTGAAAAGTGCCCTGCTATTGATGAGAAGGACCCTGCAACAGTGAAAGCTGTTGAGCAGTTGAGGGAGAGGGACGATGTTGTTCGTGGATGCATTCTTTCGGCTCTGTCGAATGTGCTCTTCGATGTTTATTGTTCTGCTCCCCTCACTGCTGCATCACTGTGGGAAACGCTTAACACAAAGTATAATACTGACGATGTTGGTGTTGAAAAGTATTGTGTGTCTAAGTTCCTTAAGTATCGTATGGCTGATGGGAAATTTGTTACTGATCAAGTGCATGAGTTCCAGATCATATTGCAATCACTCAAGGATGGGGCTATGGAACTTCCTAAGAAGTTCGTAGTTATGTTAATCATTGAGAAGTTTCCTCGGTCTTGGGAGGAATTTGGTATGACTCTCAAGCACCGTACAGGAAGCTTGACACTCAATGATTTGATGAATGCAATATCGATCCAGGAAGTGCACCATAGTAACGGTGTTAGTGTGCCTGTGGAGGCTAAAGCCAATATGATAACTGCAAATAAGAACAAAAGGAAATTCGAGAAAATTGGCTCTAAGGATAATAATAATGATAAGCTGAAACCTAAGAAGAACATCCAGAAAAAGCCAAAAGCGAACAAAACCTGCTGGAATTGTGGAATAGTTGGACACTTTTATAGGGACTGTCCCAAGAAAGGAAAAGTGGCGCAAGGTTCTGCTGATCAAGCTCAGGCGAACATGGTCATTGGACCATCTGATGATGATCCTGTTGATGATACTCTTCAGCCTGCAGTTGATGCAATTACCAGCGAGATTACCAAGTATGTAACTTCTAATCCTGAAATCTTTACTGTTTATGAACCCAACGAGTGGTTGGTAGATACTGGGGCAAATGTGCACGTTTGTGCTAATAAATTGCTATTTGTGTCTTACCAGCCTGAACGTTGTAGATCAGTGACGATGGAGAACTCTAGTGCTGCAAAGGTGCTTGGGACTGGACGCGTGAACCTGAAGTTTCCTAATGGGCGCATTCTGACCTTGAAACATGTGCATCACGTTCCTGACATTCGTCGTAATATCATTAGTGGTTCTTGTTTAGTTAGAGAAGGATTTGAGTTTTCATTTAAGTGTAATAAGGTTATTATTTTGGATTCTGGTAGTTGTATAGGAAAAGGTTATGCTTTGGATGGTTTATTTAAAGTTAGAGTTGAGAGTAATTTTGGTACTCATTTTATTAATGATAGTTTTATTGATTATCCGGTTTCTTATTCCATTGAATCTTCAAATGTTTGGCATGGTCGTTTGGGACACATTAATTTGAAATCTGTTAAAAAGATGATGAATTTGGATATTGTTCCTAAACATGCTATTGATAAAAATTCTAAATGTCATGTTTGTGTTGAAGCTAAATCTGTTAAAAGGCCTTTTCATTCAGTTAATCGAGATTCTGAAATACTTGATTTAGTTCACACCGACATTTGCGAGTTTAATGGCTTGTTGACCAAAGATAAGAAGAAATACTTTATTACTTTTATTGATGACTGTAGTAGATATTGTTATGTCTACTTGTTGAATGGAAAAGACGAAGCACTTGAAAAGTTTATTATATTTAAAAATGAAGCTGAAAACCAAACTGGTAAGAAACTTAAACGGTTAAGATCAGATAGAGGTGGCGAATATGAGTCTAATCCGTTTATGCATTATTGCCAAGAAAACGGTATAGTGCATGAAGAGACTCCCCCTTACACACCTTAATCTAATGGTATTGCTGAACGTAAGAATAGAACCTTTAAAGATATGATTAACAGCCTACTTATAAGTTCTGGACTACCTAAGTATATGTGGGGAGAAGCTTTGAATACGGCTTGCCATATTCTGAATAGAGTTCCTCCTAAACATAGAAATGAAAGTCCGTTTGAATTTTGGAGAGGTAGAAAGACCAACTTGAAATACTTGAAAGTGTGGGGGTGCCTTGCAAAGGTACTTGTCCCTGAACACAAGAGAAAGAAGCTTGGTCCTAAAACTGTTGATGCTATCTTTATAGGATATTCTGAAACAAGTTATGCATTGAGATTTCTGATTATCAAATCTGAAATTTTTGGCATAGATGTTAACTCAATTGTTGAGTTACGTGATGCAACATTTTTTGAAGATGTGTTTCCCATGAAAACTGGACTCCCCAAAGAGTCAAATACCACGTCTAATTCAATTCCATCTCAAGTGGAAGAGATGACAAACGTGGGGGCAGATCCAATTGGTTCTTTATCTGATGATGAGGATGAAGCAAGAAGGAGTAAACGGGCTAGGGTTACCAAGGATTTTAGAAGTGATCACATCACTTACAATATCGAGGGTGACCCCAATACCTTCAAAGAAGCTATGGCATCTCCTGATGCTAAGCGGGAAGGATGCCGTTAAAAGTGAAATTGATTCTATTGTCTTAAATGGGACATGGGAATTAGTTGAAATTCCTCCTGGTTGCAAAGCAATTGGATGCAAGTGGGTTTTTAAGAGGAAACTGAAACCTGATGGAACCGTTGATAAGTTTAAGGCTAGATTAGTTGCTAAAGGGTTTAAGCATATGGAGGGAATAGACTATTTCGATACCTATTCACCAGTTGCTAGGATGACTACAATCCGTATGCTTATAGCATTGGCTTTTGTATATGATCTCCATATCCATCAAATGGATGTGAAGACCGCCTTTCTTCATGGCGATCTTGAGGAGGAGATCTATATGGATCAGCCTGAAGGATTTATAGCATCTGGCAATGAGAGAAAGGTCTGCAAACTTGGTAAATCCCTCTACGGATTGAAACAAGCCCCAAAGCAGTGGCATGAGAAGTTCGATAAAATCGTCTCATCGTTTGGCTTTATTACTAATGAATTTGACAAGTGTGTCTATTCTATGAGTAAAGGTGATAGTTGTATTGTCTTGTGCCTATATATTGATGACATTCTATTATTTGGAAATAATATGAGAATAATCGATGAAACTAAATCATTCTTGAAAAGTAAGTTTGAAATGAAGGATATGGGAGTAGCTGATGTGATTCTTGGCCTTAAGTTGACTCAGTCAACTAAAGGCATAACCATCTCACAATCTCATTATACTCAGAGTGTAGTTGAGAAGTTTGTTTATAAGGATGGTAAAATCGTCAATACTCCATTTAGTCCTTCTTTGGCACTTGCTAAGAATGATAATGGAGTACCCGTGGCTCAGTTGAAATATTCTCAGATAATTGGGAGCTTAATGTATCTTGCTAACTGTACTCGACCAGATATATCCTACGCAGTTACGAGGTTGGCTAGATATACTAAGTGTCCGAATAGAGCTCATTGGGAAGCTCTAGGTAGAGTACTTCGGTACTTGAAGGGAACCATTTCCTTTGGGCTGCATTATGGGAGATTTCCTACTGTACTCGAAGGGTACAGTGATGCTAGCTGGATTGCCACAAACTCTGGGAGTTATGGCTGTACTGGGTATGTTTTTACCTTAGGCAGAGCTGCAGTTGCCTGGAGTTCAACAAAACAAATCCTATTGTCTCGGTCTACCTTCGAAGCCGAGCTAGTTGCTCTTGACACTACTGGATTGGAGGCTGAATGGCTTCAAGGACTTATGTCTGAATTGCCTATAGTCAGCAAGCCTATTCCTATGATCTCTGTACATTGTGACAATACTGCCATAACTGAGAAACTTAAAAGTGTCAAGTTCAACTGCAAAACAAGGAGACACATCCAAATAAGATTGAAATCTTTAAGGGATCTTGTGTCTTGAAAGGTGATAGCTGTAGATTATGTTGGTACCAAGGATAACACAGCTGATCCTTTAACTAAGGGACTCTATGTAGTCTTAGTTCAAAAATCCAGGTTAGGGATGGGACTGAACCCCGTCTGATTCACATGCGGTAGGAACCCAACCTATCTGAGTGGAGATCCCACAAAGAAGGTTCAATTTGGTAGTAACAAGCCATAGGGTGGATTGGAACACCTAAAATAGATTGACATGTTACATGTCTGTGTCTGTCCCCTGAATAGCATGAAATGTGTTCATTACTGCAAGTATAGTAAAAGCTCTAGGCTTTGAATGGGATCAAGTCTTTTAGACAAGATGGTAGCAGTACATCTTTGGAGATGCCCAACTAAATAAGTGTTATTGTTAGCCGTAATTAGAGGAAATGGGTTATTCCTCGAAAGCACTTATGATAGAGGATAAGGACGTATGGCTTATACGTGTCAAACATAATGATAGAGGCTGCTGTCATAGCCTTTGTCGTGTTGCTACCAACAAAGGCTCCTACACTCAAAGGAATCAGATTCAAGACACCCGTTCATCTGGTCCTGTGGGGGTTTGCGTTGACTAGCTTAGGTAGGGGTTCAAGTCGGGAGACACCATCTACTGAAAGCACGACATGGATAATCTCTACTATTCTTATCACCATGGATTTGTGGGGGATTTTTGGAAATTTGGCTTGAAATGGTCAACTTTGAGTGGGTCCCATTGGTGGGTCCCGTTGACTTTGACCTTGGTCAATGTTTATACTTGTAGTATGTTATACCATGAACAATATTGGTGTTTTGGTGAAAGCCAAATGATGGATTAAATCCATAGTTCTAATACGTCAAAGATGAGCTTTTCAAAGAGACTTTTTAGCTTCCAAGGATGAGATGGGTTGGTTGTCATCCCACATGGGAAAGGAAAGGTAAACCTTCCCTTTGCTTGGAAGTATAAAAGGCTTTTGGGCCATCCCACATGGAATTGGAATGGGTAGTTGATGTGCCATAAATTACTTGGCATATCATAGTCTCATGTTCAAGTTACATGTGAGGTGGACTTGAACCTTTCCCCACGCTCGCTCGCTTGGCCGGGCCGGGCCCAGGCACAGGCACGGGCTAAGGGCGTTTGGGCGAATGGTTCGGTTCGTGGGCGTATCTTTTGGACAAAGTTTATTTGAAGTTTCCAATATTTGCAGAATGGTCCCTGACGAAACTGTTAGGTCAGTTAGTTTCCTAACTGGACTGTAACAGTGCAGTTTCTTTTCCTTCAGGAATAAGTCACTTTAAATCGGGTAGGTTTTGGAGTCCTCCTAGAATACCTAAACCGACTATATACCAGTATAAATATACGATCCCTATATTTGTTTTACACACGCAATTAAATTGCTAAGAAACTGCTCTCTCTCTCTCTAAATTCGTGCGAAGATTTCCTGGTACGTTCCTGAGATCGTTTCATCCTCGGAGGAATTTTCCGCAACCCTCAGCCACACCAGTAGGGGGCAATAGTTTCTCTTAGGAGAGTCTATTATAGGCGACTCGATCTAAACTGATAAGTCTTTCTAACTCTCCTGTTTGTCTGTCTTTCTTGGATCCTGTTCTTGTGGGTACATTTCTGCTTTTGGCTTAATCTGGTATCTTTATATGCTTACGTGATTTCCTTATTAATCTGATCGGTGCATATTAAATTCTAACACATTATTTCAGGAAATTCCATGAACAACGGTCCGTTTGTAAAGGGGTTTTAAGCCTATTTCATTTCCTAGACCAAATAATGTTAGTCGCAAATCAGTAATTTTCATGGAATCTCATTTCTATTTAATTTCCTTAGAAAGGATGTGATAAGTTTTATCTCCCTTATGTGGGAAAGACCTTACCCAATTACATCAATTAATCAGTTCTGAGTTTTTTTAACACAAAACGATGAAAATTAACTAGATTTTTTTTGTGTACAAAATAAATTTATTCTAATTCGGAAACTACTTTCATAGTTCTTGAATAATTTCTCGTACCAATAGAATACCAAATATTTAGGACGGAAGGAGTCCTAATATACTTCAACAAAGAAACACCAAAACTCCCTACCCACTTGTCATTCTCACAACCAAAACTCCCGACCCACTTTCTCTCTCCTAATTTATTTTTCTTAGTCAAAACTCCCTACCCACTTGTCATTCTCACAACAAACATTCGTGACATATTGTGAAATGTTGCTTCATAAAAGGAAAATGCATTCGATGATATTCCACGAATAACGATATAGATTGTTTACAACACACATCATAACGAAATGATGGAAAAAATTGTAGGAGCAGTATATCAATTCACTACAAGGTGATCGTGTTCATGGCATCTCATGAAATGATTTTTTTTTTCATTTGTGGTGCATTATTTCAGGAAATTCCATGAACAACGGTCTGTTTGTAAAGGGTTTTTAACGTCTTCATATCCTAGACCAAATAATGTTAGTCGCAAATCGGTAATTTTCATGGAATCTCATTTCTATTTAATTTCATTAGAAAGGATGTGATAAGTTTTATCTCCCATATGTGGGAAAGACCTTACCCGATTACATAAATTAATCAGTTCTGATTTTTTTTAACACAATAGGATTAAAATTAAGTAGTACTTTTTTGTGTACAAAGTACATTTATTCTAATTCAGAAACTACTTTCCTAATTCTTGAATAATTTATCGTACCAATAGAATACCAAATATTTAGGACAGAAGGATTCCTAATATACTGCAACAAAGAAACACCAAAATTCCCTACCCACTTGTCATTATCACAACCAAAACTCCCGACCCACTTACTCTCTCCTAATTTATTTTACTTACTCACAACATTTCCTTTTTCTTAAACATAGACATATTGAAAAATAATCTTAAAAAGTAAGAATCAAAATACTTCTTTTACAAGAAGGAAAACTTATGAGTTCACTATAATTCTTTCAAATCTAATAACTCTTCAATACCCCTTCCTACTTTGATAGACTCCTTTAAATTCCTTCCTAGAAAAAAATTTGCCACCAAATAAAGTGGAATCTAACAAAATTCGTTACATTTCTTAAAATGCAAAAGACAATTTTTTTATATTTTTTTAATGGATTTTTTTTTATTAATTGATAATTGCTATGAAGTCTACAATTGGGGCTATAACTAAGCTACTAACACAAATTCCATGAAGGCTAAAACCAGGCCGATAAATAGGCTAACACAAATCTCCTTGACGGGATTCGAACTCGTGACCTCCACATGGGAAGCTAGCACTGGATACCAATTGAGCTAGAAAAACCCTATAAAAGGGTCCATATGAAAGCCTCAAACTCACTTCTCTTTTTTTTTTCAGCATAGCAAAACACCGAAATGTGATGGTAATCGTGGCATATCTTGAAATGTCGTTGCATAAAAGGAAACACCATTTTATGATATTCCACGAATAAAACACATTTTATAGAGTGTTTTCAACACACTTCATAACCAAATGATGGAAAAAGTTGTTCCAGCCGTGTATCAATTCACTTCAAATTGATCGTGTTCATGGCATCTCATGAAATGAATTTTTGGCATCTGTGGTGCATTATTTCATGAAATGCCATGAACAACGATCAGTTTGTAATGGGTATTTAAGCCTCTTTCATTTACTAGGCCCAATAATTCTAGTCGCAAACGGTCATTTTCATGGAATCTCATTTCTATATAGTTCTTAAGAAAGGATGTGGTAAGATTATCTCCCCAATGTTGGAAATACCTTACCAAATGAGATCGATTAATTAGTTTTGATTTTTTTTTACCACAAATGGAAAAAATTTAACAAGGTCATAAAGTTTTTTATGTGTGCAAATATCATCTTTTTTTTAAGCTTTTTAAAACTATTCAAAGTTTATAAAGCTAGCATGGATCAATTTATAGTGCTATTATGTTCATTCTTTTCAAGCATTCTTGTTAGAAAAGACCGTAAAGATAAGAAAAATAGCGTTATTTACCTAACAAATCTTGTATTATTTAAGGGTGTATCATGATGTAAAGTTGTGGGATGGAGTGATGTTGTTTTTCTCTAAACCACTTAAAATATTTGTGTTCACACTTCTATTTTCCAAATGCTTTTGATAACATAAACGTCATGTTCACCATTGTGAATCATCTTCCATCTCTCGCTTCCTCTAATTATTTTGTCATGTATTAAGTATATAATTCTAACAAAATCAAAGAATTTATTTAATATACTCATCAGTCAAATATAAAACTTACTAAAAAACTAGGGAATCAAATTTGTTGTTTCACGGTTAGGGAAATTACATTATATTAATTCCCATCAACTAGAAAATAAATTCGTCATCGAATAAAGTAGAATTCAACAAGATTAATTACATTTCTTAAAATGCAAAAGACAATGTTAGGTATCATGCAATTAAAGTTTGTTACATTGTCCTTCTCTGACTGAACAATGGGAAACCGCTTTAAAAGACTCCATAAGTGGGCCACAACTCGAACTAAATCACTTCTCTTGTCGTTGGAGCATAACAAAACACCACAATGTGGTCACGCTCGTGGCATATTGTGAAATGTTACTTCATAAAAGGAAAATGCATTCGATGATATTCCACGAATAACGATGTAGATTGTTTACAACACACATCATAACAAAATGATGGGAAAAAATTGTAGGATCAGTATATCAATTCACTACAAGATGATCGTGTTCATGGCATCTCTTGAAATGATTTTTTTTTTCTATTTGTGGTGCATTATTTCAGGAAATTCCATGAACAACGGTCATATCCTAGACCAAATAATGTTAGTCGCAAATCGGTAATTTTCATGGAATCTCATTTCTATTTAATTTAATTAGAATGGATGTGATAAGTTTTATCTCCCGTATGTGGGAAAAACCTTACCCAATCATATAAATCAATCAGTTCTAATTTTTTTAACACAAAAGGATGACAATTAAGTAGTAGTTTTTTGTGTACAAAGTACATTTATTCTAATTCAGAAACTAGTTTCTTAGTTCTTGAATAATTTCTCGTACCAATAGAATACCAAATATTTAGGACAGAAGGAGTCCTAATATACTTCAACAAAGAAACACCAAAACTCCCTACCCACTTGTCATTCTCATAACCAAAACTCCCGACCCATTTTCTATCTCCTAATTTATTTTTCTTACTCACAACATTTACTTTTTCTTAAACATAGACATATTGAAAAATAATCTAAAAAAGTAAGAATGAAAATACTTCTTTTACAAGAAGGAAAACTTATGAGTTCACTATAATTCTTTCAAATCTAATAACTCTTCAATACCTCTTCTTACTTTGATAGACTCCTTTAAATTCCATCCCCTCAACTAGAAAAAAATTTGCCACCAAATAAAGTGGAATCTAACAAAATTCGTTACATTTCTCAAAATGCAAAAGACAATGTTAGTTATCACACATTTAAAGTTTGTTATATTGTCCTTATCTGATGGAGACTAGAAAACCCCTACAAAAGGGTCCATATGAAAGCCACAACTCCCCCAAACTCACTTCTCTCTTTTTTTGCAGCATAGCAAAACACCGCAATGTGATCGTATTCGTGGCATATTTTGAAATGTCGTTGCATAAAAGAAAACGTCATTTGATGAAATTCCACGAATAACGCACATTTTGTTGAGTGTTTTCAACAAACTTTATAACCAAACGATGGCAAAAATTGTTCCAGCAGTGTATCAATTCACTTCAAATTGATCGTGTTCATGGCATCTCATGAAATGAGTTTTTGGCATCTGTGTGCATTATTTCATGAAATGCCATGAACAACGATCAGTTTGTAATGGGTATTTAAGCCTCTTTCATTTCATAGGTCAATTATTTTTGTCGCAAACGGTCATGTTCATGGAATCTCATTTCTATATAGGTTCTTAAGAAAGGATGTGATAAGATTATCAACCTAATGTTGGAAATACCTTACCAAATGAGATCGATTAATTAGTTCTGATTGTTTTTTTTACCACAAATGGAAAAATAATTAACAAGGTCATAAAGTTTTTTATGTGTGCAAATATCATCTTTTTTTAAGCTTTTTAAAATTACTCAAAGTTTATGAAGCTAGCATGGATCAATTTATAGTGCTATTATGTTCTTTCTTTTCAAGCATTCTTGTTAGAAATGACCGTAAAGGTAAGAAAAATTGAGTTATTTACCTAACAAATCTTGTATCATTTAAGGGTGTATCATGATGTAAAGTTGTGGGATGGAGTGATGTTGTTTTTCTCTAAACCAATTAAAATATTTGTGTTCATACTTCTATTTTCCAAACGCTTTTGATAACATAAACGTCATGATCACCATTGTGAATCATCTTCCATCTCTCGCTACCTATAATTATTTTGTCATGTATTAAGTATATAATTCTAACAAAATCAATGAATTTATTTAATATACTCGTCAGTCAAATATAAAACTTACTAAAAAACTAAGGAATCAAATTTGTTGTTTCACAGTTAGGGAAATTACATTATATTAATTCCCATCAACTAGAAAATAAATTCGTCATCGAATAAAGTAGAATTCAACAAGATTAATTACATTTCTTAAAATGCAAAAGACAATGTTAGGTATCATGCAATTAAAGTTTGTTACATTGTCCTTCTCTGACTGGACAATGGGAAACCGCTATAAAAGACTCCATAAGCGGGCCCCAACTCAAACAAAATCACTTCTCTTGTCGTTGAAGCATAACAAAACACCACAATGTGGTCACGCTCGTGGCATATTGTGAAATGTAGCTTCATAAAAGGAAAATGCATTCGATGATATTCCACGAATAATTATGTAGATTGTTTACAACACACATCATAACAAAATGATGGGAAAAAATTGTAGGAGTATTATTTCAATTCACTACAACGTGATCGTGTTCATGGCATCTCATGAAATGATTTTTGTTTTTTCATTTGTGGTGCATTATTTCAGGAAATTCCATGAACAACGGTCCGTTTGTAAAGGGTTTTTAAGCCTATTTCATTTCCTAGACCAAATAATGTTAGTCGCAAATCGGTAATTTTCATGGAATCTCATTTCTATTTAATTTCCTTAGAAAGGATGTGATAAGTTTTATCTCCCACCCAATTACATCAATTAATCAGTTCTGAGTTTTTTTTAACACAAAACGATGAAAATTAACTAGATTTTTTTTGTGTACAAAATACATTTATTCTAATTTGGAAACTACTTTCATAGTTCTTGAATAATTTCTCGTACCAATAGAATACCAAATATTTAGGACGGAAGGAGTCCTAATATACTTCAACAAAGAAACACCAAAACTTCCTACCCACTTGTCATTCTCACAACCAAAACTCCCGACCCACTTTCTCTCTCCTAATTTATTTTTCTTAGTCAAAACTATTTTTCTTAGTCAAAACTACCTACCCACTTGTCATTCTCACAACAAACATTCGTGACATATTGTGAATTGTTGCTTCATAAAAGAAAAATGCATTCGATGATATTCCACGAATAACGATGTAGATTGTTTACAACACACATCATAACAAAATGATGGGAAAAAATTGTAGGAGCAGTATATCAATTCACTACAAGGTGATCGTGTTCATGGCATTTCATGAAATGATTTTTTTTTTCATTTGTGGTGCATTATTTCAGGAAATTCCAAGAACAACGGTCTGTTTGTAAAGAGTTTTTAACGTCTTCATATCCAAGACCAAATAATGTTAGTCACAAATCGGTAATTTTCATGGAATCTCATTTCTATTTAATTTCATTAGAAAGGATGTGATAAGATTTATCTCCCACATGTGGGAAAGACCTTACCCGATTACATAAATTAATCAGTTCTGATTTTTTTAACACAATAGGATTAAAATTAAGTAGTACTTTTTTGTGTACAAAGTACATTTATCTAATTCAGAAACTACTTTCCTAGTTCTTGAATAATTTATAGTACCAATAGAATATCAAATATTTAGGACGGAAGAGGTCCTAATATACTTCAACAAAGAAACACCAAAATTCCCTACCCACTTGTCATTATCACAACCAAAACTCCCGACCCACTTTCTCTCTCCTAATTTATTTTTCTTACTCACAACATTTACTTTTTCTTAAACGTAGACATATTGAAAGATAATCTTAAAAAGTAAGAATCAAAATACTTCTTTTACAAGAAGGAAAATTTATGAGTTCACTATAATTCTTTCAAATCTAATAACTCTTCAATACCTATTCCTACTTTGATAGACTCCTTTAAATTCCTTCCCCTCAACTAGAAAATAATTTGCCACCAAATAAAGTGGAATTTAACAAATTTCGTTACATTTCTTAAAATGAAAAAGACAATTTTTTTTATTTTTTTTTAATGGATTTTTTTTTTATTAATTGATAATTGCCATGAAGGCTACAACTGGGGCTATAACTAAGCTACTAACACAAATTCCATGAAGGCTAAAACCAGGCCAATAAATAGGCTAATACAAATCTCCCTGACTGGATTCGAACTCGTGACCTCCACATGGGAAGCTAGCACCGGATTCCACTTGAGCTAGAGAAACCCTATAAAAGGGTCCATATGAAAGCCCCAAACTCACTTCTCTTTTTTTTTTCAGCATAGCAAAACACCGAAATGTGATGGTAATCGTGGCATATCTTGAAATGTCGTTGCATAAAAGGAAACACCATTTGATGATATTCCAGAAATAAAGCACATTTTATAGAGTGTTTTCAACACACTTCATAACCAAATGATGGCAAAAATTGTTCCAGCCGTGTATCAATTCACTTCAAATTGATCGTGTTCATGGCATCTCATGAAATGAATTTTTGGCATCTGTGGTGCATTATTTCAAGAAATGCCATGAACAACGATCAGTTTGTAATGGGTATTTAAGCCTCTTTCATTTCCTAGGCCCAATGATTTTAGTCGAAACGGTCATTTTCATGGAATCTCATTTCTATATAGTTCTTAAGAAAGGATGTGGAAAGATTATCTCCCCAATGTTGGAAATACCTTACCAAATGAGATCGATTAATTAGTTTTGATTTGTTTTTACCACAAATGGAAAAAAATTAACAAGGTCATAAAGTTTTTTATGTGTGAAAATATCATTTTTTTTAAGCTTTTTAAAACTATTCAAAGTATATGAAGCTAGCATGGATCAATTTATAATGCTATTATGTTCTTTCTTTTCAAGCATTCTTGTTAGAAAAGACCGTAAAGATAAGAAAATTGAGTTATTTACCTAACAAATCTTGTATTATTTAAGGGTGTATCATGATGTAAAGTTGTGGGATGGAGTGATGTTGTTTTTCTCTAAACCACTTAAAATATTTGTGTTCATACTTCTATTTTCCAAATGCTTTTGATAACATAAACGTCATGTTCACCATTGTGAATCATCTTCCTTCTCTCGCTACCTCTAATTATTTTTTCATGTATTAAGTAGATAATTCTAACAAAATCAAAGAATTTATTTAATATACTCGTCAGTCAAATATAAAACTTACTAAAAAACTAAGGAATCAAATTTGTTGTTTCACGGTTAGGGAAATAACATTATATTACTTCCCATCAACTAGAAAATAAATTCGTCATAGAATAAAGTAGAATTCAACAAGATTAATTACATTTCATAAAATGCAAAAGACAACGTTAAAGTATCATGCATTTAAAGTTTGTTACATTGTCCTTCTCAGACTGGACAATGCGAAACCGCTATAAAAGACTCCATAAGCGGGCCCCAACTTGAACAAATCACTTCTCTTCTTGTTGCAGCATAACAAAACACCACAATGTGGTCACGTTCGTGGCATATTGTGAAATGTTGCTTCATAAAAGGAAAATGCATTCGATGATATTCCATGAATAACGACGTAGATTGTTTACAACACACATCATAACAAATTGATGGGAACAAATTGTAGGAGCAGTATATCAATTCACTACTTTGTGATCGTGTTCATGGCATCTCATGAAATGATTTTTTTTTCATTTGTGGTGCATTATTTCAGGAAATTCCATGAACAACGGTCCATTTGTAAAGGGTTTTTAAGCCTCTTTCTTTTCCTAGACCAAATAATGTTAGTCGCAAATCGGTAATTTTCATGGAATCTCATTTCTATTTAGTTTCATTAGAAAGGATGTGATAAGTTTTATCTCCCATATGTGGGAAAGACCTTACCCAATTACATCAATTAATCAGTTCTGATTTTTTTTTTAACACAAAAGGATGAAAATTAAGTAGTAGTTTTTTATGTACAAAGTACATTTATTCAAACTCAGAAGCTACTTTCCTAGTTCTTGAATAATTTCTCGTACCAATAGAATACCAAATATTTAGGACGGAAGGAGTCCTAGTATACTGCAACAAAGAAACACAAAAACCTCTACCCACTTGTCATTCTCACAACCAAAACTCCCGACCCACTTTCTCTTTCCTAATTTATTTTTCTTACTCACAACATTTACTTTTTCTTAAACATAGACATATTGAAAGATAATCTAAAAAAGTAAGAATGAAAATACTTCTTTTACAAGAAGGAAAACTTATGAGTTCACAATAATTCTTTCAAATCTAATAACTCTTCAATACCTCTTCCTACTTTGATAGACTCCTTTAAATTCCATCCCCTCAACTAGAAATAAATTTACCACTAAATAAAGTGGAATCTAACAAAATTCGTTACATTTCATAAAATGCAAAAGACAATGTTAGTTATCACGCATTTAAAGTTTGTTACATTGTCCTTATCTGATGGAGACTAGAAAACCCCTATAAAAGGGTCCATATGAAAGCCACAACTCCCCCAAACTCACTTCTCTCTTTTTTTGCAGCATAGCAAAACACCGCAATGTGATCGTATTTGTGTTCATACTTCTATTTTCCAAATTCTTTTGATAACATAAACGTCATGTTCACCATTGTGAATCATCTTCCATTTCTCGCTTCCTCTAATTATTTTGTCATGTATTAAGTATATAATTCTAACAAAATCAAAGAATTTATTTAATATACTCGTCAGTCAAATATAAAACTTACTAAAAAACTAAGGAATCAAATTTGTTGTTTCACGGTTAGGGAAATTACATTATATTACTTCCCATCAACTAGAAAATATATTCATCATCGAATAAAGTAGAATTCAACAAGATTAATTACATTTCTTAAAATGCAAAAGACAATGTTAGGTATCATGCAATTAAAGTTTGTTACATTGTCCTTCTCTGACTGGACAATGGGAAACCGCTATAAAAGACTCCATAAGCGGGCCCCAACTCAAACAAAATCACTTCTCTTGTCGTTGCAGCATAACAAAACACCACAATGTGGTCACGCTCGTGGAATATTGTGAAATGTAGCTTCATAAAAGGAAAATGCATTCGATGATATTCCACGAATAATTATGTAGATTGTTTACAACACACATCATATTAAAATGATGGGAAAAAATTGTAGGAGCAGTATATCAATTCAGTACAAGGTGATCGTGTTCATGGAATCTCTTGAAATGATTTTTTTTTTTCCATTTGTGGTGCATTATTTCAGGAAATTCCATGAACAACGGTCCGTTTGTAAAGGGCTTTTAAGCCTCTTCATATCCTAGACCAAATAATGTTAGTCGCAAATCGGTAATTTTCATGGAATCTCATTTCTATTTAATTTAATTAGAAAGGATGTGAAAAGTTGTATCCCCCATATGTGGGAAATACCTTACCCAATCATATAAATTAATCAGTTCTGATTTTTTTTAACACAAAAGGATGACAATTAAGTAGTAGTTTTTTGTGTACAAAGTACATTTATTCTAATTCAGAAACTACTTTCCTAGTTCTTGAATAATTTCTCGTACCAATAGAATACCAAATATTTAGGACGGAAGGAGTCCTAATATACTTCAACAAAGAAACACAGAAACTCCCTACCCACTTGTCATTATCATAACCAAAACTCCCGACCCACTTTCTATCTCCTAATTTATTTTTCTTACTCACAACATTTACTTTTTCTTAAACATAGACATATTGAAAGATAATCTAAAAAAGTAAGAATGAAAATACTTCTTTTACAAGAAGGAAAACTTATGAGTTCACTATAATTCTTTCAAATTTAATAGCTCTTCAATACCTCTTCTTACTTTGATAGACTCCTTTAAATTCCATCCCCTCAACTAGAAAATTTTTTGCCACCAAATAAAGTGGAATCTAACAAAATTCGTTACATTTCTTAAGATGCAAAAGACAATGTTAGTTATCATGCATTTAAAGTTTGTTACAACGTCCTTATCTGATGGAGACTAGAAAACCCCTATAAATGGGTCCATATGAAAACCCCAACTCCCCCAAACTCACATCTCTTTTTTTTTTTTTTTTTTTTTTTTTGCAATATAGGAAAACACCGCAATGTGATCATATTCGTGGCATATCTTGAAATGTCGTTGCATAAAAGAAAACGCCATTTGATGATATTCCACGAATAACGCACATTTTATAGAGTGTTTTCAACACACTTCATAACCAAACGATGGCAAAAATTGTTCCAGCCGAGTATCAATTCACTTCAAATTGATCGAGTTCATGGCATCACATGAAATGAATTTTTAGTATCTGTGGTGCATTATTTCATGAAATGCCATGAACAACTATCAGTTTGTAATGGGTATTTTAGCCTCTTTCATTTCCTAGGCCCAATAATTTTTGTCGCAAACGGTCATGTTCATGGAATCTCATATCTATATAGTTTCTTAAGAAAGGATGTCATAAGATTATCTCCCCAATGTTGGAAATACTTTACTAAATGAGATCAATTAATTAGTTCTGATTATTTTAACCAAAAATGGAAAAAAATTAACAAGGTCATAAAAAAAAAATTATGTGTGCAAATATCATCTTTTTTAAGCTTTTTAAAACTATTCAAAGTTTATGAAGCTAGCATGTATCAATTTATAGTGCTATTATGTTATTTCTTTTCAAGCATTCTTGTTAGAAAAGACCGTAAAGATAAGAAAAATTGAGTTATTTACCTAACAAATCTTGTATTATTTAAGGGTGTATCATGATGTAAAGTTGTGGGATGGAGTGATGTTGTTTTTCTCTAAACCACTTAAAATATTTGTGTTCATACTTCTATTTTCCAAATGCTCTTGATAACATAAACGTCCTGTTCACCATTGTGAGTCATCTTCCATCTCTCGCTTCCTCTAATTATTTTGTCATGTATTAAGTATATAATTCTAACGAAATCAACGAATTTATTTAATATACTCGTCAGTCAAATATAAAACTTACTAAAAAACTAAGGAATCAAATTTGTTGTTTCATGGTTAGGGAAATTACATTATATTACTTCCTAGTTCTTGAATAATTTCTCGTACCAATAGAATACCAAATATTTACTAGTCACAACATTTACTTTTTCTTAAATATAGACATATTAAAAGATAATCTAAAAAAGTAAGAATGAAAATACTTCTTTTACAAGAAGGAAAACATAGGAGTTCACTATAATTCTTTCAAATCTAATAACTCTTCAATTCCTCTTCCTACTTTGATAGACTCCTTTAAATTCCATCCCCTCAACTAGAAATAAATTTACCACCAAATAAAGTGGAATCTAACAAAATTCGTTACATTTCCTAAAATGCAAAAGACAATGTTAGTTATCATGCATTTAAAGTTTGATACATTGTCCTTATCTGATGGAGACTAGAAAACCCCTAAAAAAGGGTCTATATGAAAGCCACTAATCCCCCAAACTCTCTTCTCATTTTTTTTTGCACCATAGCAAAACACCGCAATGTGATCGTATTCGTGGCATATCTTGAAATGTCGTTGCATAAAAGGAAACATCATTCGATGATATTCCACGAATAACGCACATTTTGTTGAGTGTTTTCAACAAACTTCATAACCAAACGATGGCAAAAATTGTTCCAGTCGTGTATCAATTCACTTGAAATTGATCGTGTTCATGGCATCTCATGAAATGAATTTTTGGCATCTGTGGTGCATTATTTCATGAAATGCTATGAACAACGATCAGTTTGTAATGGGTATTTAAGCCTCTTTCATTTCCTAGGCCCAATAATTTTAGTCGCAAACGGTCATGTTCATGGAATCTCATTTCTATATAGTTTCTTAAGAAATGATGTGATAAGATTATCTCCCCAATGTTGGAAATACCTTACCAAATGAGATCGATTAATTAGTTATGATTTTTTTTTTTACCACAAATGGAAAAAAATTTACAAGGTCATATAGTTTTTTATGTGTGCAAATATCATCTTTTTTTAAGCTTTTTAAAACTATTCAAAGTTTATGAAGCTAGCATGGATCAATTTATAGTGCTATTATGTTCTTTCTTTTCAAGCATTCTTGTTAGAAAAGACCGTAAAGATAAGAAAAAATGAGTTATTTACCTTTGTATTATTTAAGGGTGTATCATGATGTAAAGTTGTGGGATGAGTGATGTTGTTTTTCTCTAAACCACTTAAAATATTTGTGTTCATACTTCTATTTTCCAAATGCTCTTGATAACATAAACGTCCTGTTCACCATTGTGAGTCATCTTCCATCTCTCGCTTCCTCTAATTATTTTGTCATGTATTAAGTATATAATTCTAACGAAATCAACAAATTTATTTAATATACTCGTCAGTCAAATATAAAACTTACTAAAAAACTAAGGAATCAAATTTGTTGTTTCATGGTTAGGGAAATTACATTATATTACTTCCTAGTTCTTGAATAATTTCTCGTACCAATAGAATACCAAATATTTACTAGTCACAACATTTACTTTTTCTTAAATATAGACATATTAAAAGATAATCTAAAAAAGTAAGAATGAAAATACTTCTTTTACAAGAAGGAAAACATAGGAGTTCACTATAATTCTTTCAAATCTAATAACTCTTCAATTCCTCTTCCTACTTTGATAGACTCCTTTAAATTCCATCCCCTCAACTAGAAATAAATTTACCACCAAATAAAGTGGAATCTAACAAAATTCGTTACATTTCTTAAAATGCAAAAGACAATGTTAGTTATCATGCATTTAAAGTTTGATACATTGTCCTTATCTGATGGAGACTAGAAAACCCCTATAAAAGGGTCTATATGAAAGCCACTAATCCCCCAAACTCTCTTCTCATTTTTTTTTGCACCATAGCAAAACACCGCAATGTGATCGTATTCGTGGCATATCTTGAAATGTCGTTGCATAAAAGGAAACATCATTCGATGATATTCCACGAATAACGCACATTTTGTTGAGTGTTTTCAACAAACTTCATAACCAAACGATGGCAAAAATTGTTCCAGTCGTGTATCAATTCACTTGAAATTGATCGTGTTCATGGCATCTCATGAAATGAATTTTTGGCATCTGTGGTGCATTATTTCATGAAATGCTATGAACAACGATCAGTTTGTAATGGGTATTTAAGCCTCTTTCATTTCCTAGGCCCAATAATTTTAGTCGCAAACGGTCATGTTCATGGAATCTCATTTCTATATAGTTTCTTAAGAAATGATGTGATAAGATTATCTCCCCAATGTTGGAAATACCTTACCAAATGAGATCGATTAATTAGTTATGATTTTTTTTTTTACCACAAATGGAAAAAAATTTACAAGGTCATATAGTTTTTTATGTGTGCAAATATCATCTTTTTTTAAGCTTTTTAAAACTATTCAAAGTTTATGAAGCTAGCATGGATCAATTTATAGTGCTATTATGTTCTTTCTTTTCAAGCATTCTTGTTAGAAAAGACCGTAAAGATAAGAAAAAATGAGTTATTTACCTTTGTATTATTTAAGGGTGTATCATGATGTAAAGTTGTGGGATGAGTGATGTTGTTTTTCTCTAAACCACTTAAAATATTTGTGTTCATACTTCTATTTTCCAAATGCTCTTGATAACATAAACGTCCTGTTCACCATTGTGAGTCATCTTCCATCTCTCGCTTCCTCTAATTATTTTGTCATGTATTAAGTATATAATTCTAACGAAATCAACAAATTTATTTAATATACTCGTCAGTCAAATATAAAACTTACTAAAAAACTAAGGAATCAAATTTGTTGTTTCATGGTTAGGGAAATTACATTATATTACTTCCTAGTTCTTGAATAATTTCTCGTACCAATAGAATACCAAATATTTACTAGTCACAACATTTACTTTTTCTTAAATATAGACATATTAAAAGATAATCTAAAAAAGTAAGAATGAAAATACTTCTTTTACAAGAAGGAAAACATAGGAGTTCACTATAATTCTTTCAAATCTAATAACTCTTCAATTCCTCTTCCTACTTTGATAGACTCCTTTAAATTCCATCCCCTCAACTAGAAATAAATTTACCACCAAATAAAGTGGAATCTAACAAAATTCGTTACATTTCTTAAAATGCAAAAGACAATGTTAGTTATCATGCATTTAAAGTTTGATACATTGTCCTTATCTGATGGAGACTAGAAAACCCCTATAAAAGGGTCTATATGAAAGCCACTAATCCCCCAAACTCTCTTCTCATTTTTTTTTGCACCATAGCAAAACACCGCAATGTGATCGTATTCGTGGCATATCTTGAAATGTCGTTGCATAAAAGGAAACATCATTCGATGATATTCCACGAATAACGCACATTTTGTTGAGTGTTTTCAACAAACTTCATAACCAAACGATGGCAAAAATTGTTCCAGTCGTGTATCAATTCACTTGAAATTGATCGTGTTCATGGCATCTCATGAAATGAATTTTTGGCATCTGTGGTGCATTATTTCATGAAATGCTATGAACAACGATCAGTTTGTAATGGGTATTTAAGCCTCTTTCATTTCCTAGGCCCAATAATTTTAGTCGCAAACGGTCATGTTCATGGAATCTCATTTCTATATAGTTTCTTAAGAAATGATGTGATAAGATTATCTCCCCAATGTTGGAAATACCTTACCAAATGAGATCGATTAATTAGTTATGATTTTTTTTTTTACCACAAATGGAAAAAAATTTACAAGGTCATATAGTTTTTTATGTGTGCAAATATCATCTTTTTTTAAGCTTTTTAAAACTATTCAAAGTTTATGAAGCTAGCATGGATCAATTTATAGTGCTATTATGTTCTTTCTTTTCAAGCATTCTTGTTAGAAAAGACCGTAAAGATAAGAAAAAATGAGTTATTTACCTAACAAATCTTGTATTATTTAAGGGTGTATCATGATGTAAAGTTGTGGGATGTAGTGATGTTGTTTTTCTCTAAACCACTTAAAATATTTGTGTTCATACTTCTATTTTCCAAATTCTTTTGATAACATAAACGTCATGTTCACCATTGTGAATCATTTTCCATTTCTCGCTTCCTCTAATTATTTTGTCATGTATTAAGTATATAATTCTAACAATATCAAAGAATTTATTTAATATACTCGTCAGTCAAATATAAAACTTACTAAAAAACTAAGGAATCAAATTTGTTGTTTCACGGTTAGGGAAATTACATTATATTACTTCCCATCAACTAGAAAATATATTCGTCATCGAATAAAGTAGAATTCAACAAGATTAATTACATTTCTTAAAATGAAAAACACAACATTAGGTATCATGCATTTAAAGTTTGTTACATTGTCCTTCTCTGACTGGACAATGGGAAACCGCTATAAAAGACTCCATAAGCGGGCCCCAACTCGAACTAAATCACTTCTCTTGTCGTTGCAGCATAACAAAACACCACAATGTGGTCACGTTCGTGGAATATTGTGAAATGTTGCTTCATAAAAGGAAAATGCATTCGATGATATTCCACGAATAATGATGTAGATTGTTTACAACACACATCATAACAAAATGATGGGAAAAAATTGTAGGAGTAGTATTTCAACTCAGTAAAAGGTGATCGTGTTCATCGCATCTCATGAAATGATTTTTTTTTTCATTTGTGGTGCATTATTTCAGGAAATTCCATGAACAACAGTCTGTTTGTAAGCCTCTTTCATTTCCTAGACCAAATAATGTTAGTCACAAATCGGTAATTTTCATGGACTCTCATTTCTATTTAATTTACTTAGAAAGGATTGATAAGTTTTATCTCCCATATGTGGGAAAGACCTTACCCAATTATATCAATTAATCAGTTCTGAGTTTTTTTAACACAAAAGCATGAAAATTAACTAGAATTGTTTTGTGTACAAAGTACATTTATTCTAATTCGGAAACTACTTTCCTAGTTCTTGAATAATTTCTCGTACCAATAGAATACCAAATATTTAGGACGGAAGGAGTCCTAATATACTTCAACAAAGAAACACCAAAACTCCCTACCCACTTGTAATTCTCATAACCAAAACTCCCGACCCACTTTCTCTCTCCTAATTTATTTTTCTTAGTCACAACATTTACTTTTTCTTAAATATAAGACATATTGAAAGATAATCTAAAAAAGTAAGAATGAAAATACTTCTTTTACAAGAAGGAAAACTTAGGAGTTCACTATAATTCTTTCAAATCTAATAACTCTTCAATTCCTCTTCCTACTTTGATAGACTCCTTTAAATTCCATCCCCTCAACTAGAAATAATTTTACCACCAAATAAAGTGGAATCTAACAAAATTCGTTACATTTCTTAAAATGCAAAAGACAATGTTAGTTATCATGCATTTAAAGTTTGTTAGATTGTCCTTATCTGATGGAGACTAGAAAACCCCTATAAAAGGGTCCATATGAAAGCCACAACTCCCCCAAACTCTCTTCTCTTTTTTTGCATCATAGCAAAACACCGCAACGTGATCGTATTCGTGGCATATCTTGAAATGTCGTTCATAAAAGGAAACGTCATTTGATGATATTCCACGAATAACGCACATTTTGTTGAGTGTTTTCAACAAACTTCATAACCGAACGATGGCAAAAATTGTTCCAGCCATGTATCAATTCACTTCAAATTGATCGTGTTCATGGCATCTCATGAAATGAATTTTTGGCATCTGTGGTGCATTATTTCATGAAATGCCATGAACAACGATCAGTTTGTAATGGGTATTTAAGCCTCTTTCATTTCCTAGGCCCAATAATTTTAGTCACAGACGGTCATGTTCATGGAATCTCATTTCTATATAGTTTCTTAAGAAAGGATGTGATAAGATTATCTCCCCAATGTTGGAAATACCTTACCAAATGAGATCGATTAATTAGTTATAATTTTTTTTTACCACAAATGGAAAAAAATTTACAAGGTCATATAGCTTTTTATGTGTGCAAATATCATCTTTTTTTAAGCTTTTTAAAACTATTCAAAGTTTATGAAGCTAGCATGTATCAATTTATAGTGCTATTATGTTCTTTCTTTTCAAGCATTCTTGTTAGAAAAGACCGTAAAGATAAGAAAAATTGAGTTATTTACCTAACAAATCTTGTATTATTTAAGGGTGTATCATGATGTAAAGTTGTGGGATGGAGTGATGTTGTTTTTCTCTAAACCACTTAAAATATTTGTGTTCATACTTCTATTTTCCAAATGCTCTTGATAACATAAACGTCCTGTTCACCATTGTGAGTCATCTTCCATCTCTCGCTTCCTCTAATTATTTTGTCATGTATTAAGTATATAATTATAACGAAATCAACGAATTTATTTAATATACTCGTCAGTCAAATATAAAACTTACTAAAAAACTAAGGAATCAAATTTGTTGTTTCATGGTTAGGGAAATTACATTATATTACTTCCTAGTTCTTGAATAATTTCTCGTACCAATAGAATACCAAATATTTACTAGTCACAACATTTACTTTTTCTTAAATATAGACATATTAAAAGATAATCTAAAAAAGTAAGAATGAAAATACTTCTTTTACAAGAAGGAAAACATAGGAGTTCACTATAATTCTTTCAAATCTAATAACTCTTCAATTCCTCTTCCTACTTTGATAGACTCCTTTAAATTCCATCCCTTCAACTAGAAATAAATTTACAACCAAATAAAGTGGAATCTAACAAAATTCGTTACATTTCTTAAAATGCAAAAGACAATGTAAGTTATCATGCATTTAAAGTTTGATACATTGTCCTTATCTGATGGAGACTAGAAAACCCCTATAAAAGGGTCTATATGAAAGCCACTAATCCCCCAAACTCTCTTCTCATTTTTTTTTTTGCACCGTAGCAAAACACCGCAATGTGATCGTATTCGTGGCATATCTTGAAATGTCGTTGCATAAAAGGAAACATCATTCGATGATATTCCACGAATAACGCACATTTTGTTGAGTGTTTTCAACAAACTTCATAACCAAACGATGGCAAAAATTGTTCAAGTCGTGTATCAATTCACTTGAAATTGATCGTGTTCATGGCATCTCATGAAATGAATTTTGGCATATGTGGTGCATTATTTCATGAAATGCTATGAACAACGATCAGTTTGTAATGGGTATTTAAGCCTCTTTTATTTCCTAGGCCCAATAATTTTAGTCGCAAACGGTCATGTTCATGGAATCTCATTTCTATATAGTTTCTAAGAAATGATGTGATAAGATTATCTCCCCAATGTTGGAAATACCTTACCAAATGAGATCGATTAATTAGTTATGATTTTTTTTTACCACAAATGGAAAAAAAATTTACAAGGTCATATAGTTTTTTATGTGTGCAAATATCATCTTTTTTTAAGCTTTTTAAAACTATTCAAAGTTTATGAAGCTAGCATGGATCAATTTATAGTGCTATTATGTTCTTTCTTTTCAAGCATTCTTGTTAGAAAAGACCGTAAAGATAAGAAAAAATGAGTTATTTACCTAACAAATCTTGTATTATTTAAGGGTGTATCATGATGTAAAGTTGTGGGATGTAGTGATGTTGTTTTTCTCTAAACTACTTAAAATATTTGTGTTCATACTTCTATTTTCCAAATTCTTTTGATAACATAAACGTCATGTTCACCATTGTGAATCATCTTCCATTTCTCGCTTCCTCTAATTATTTTGTCATGTATTAAGTATATAATTCTAACAAAATCAAAGAATTTATTTAATATACTCGTCAGTCAAATATAAAACTTACTAAAAAACTAAGGAATCAAATTTGTTGTTTCACGGTTAGGGAAATTACATTATATTACTGCCCATCAACTAGAAAATATATTCGTCATCGAATAAAGTAGAATTCAACAAGATTAATTACATTTCTTAAAATGAAAAACACAACATTAGGTATCATGCATTTAAAGTTTGTTACATTGTCCTTCTCTGACTGGACAATGGAAACCGCTATAAAAGACTCCATAAGCGGGCCCCAACTCGAACTAAATCACTTCTCTTGTCGTTGCAGCATAACAAAACACCACAATGTGGTCACGTTCGTGGAATATTGTGAAATGTTGCTTCATAAAAGGAAAATGCATTCGATGATATTCCACGAATAATGATGTAGATTGTTTACAACACACATCATAACAAAATGATGGGAAAAAATTGTAGGAGTTGTATTTCAACTCAGTAAAAGGTGATCGTGTTCATCGCATCTCATGAAATGATTTTTTTTTCATTTGTGGTGCATTATTTCAGGAAATTCCATGAACAACAGTCCGTTTGTAAGCCTCTTTCATTTCCTAGACCAAATAATGTTAGTCGCAAATCGGTAATTTTCATGGAATCTCATTTCTATTTAATTTCCTTAGAAAGGATTGATAAGTTTTATCTCCCATATGTGGGAAAGACCTTACCCAATTATATCAATTAATCAGTTCTGAGTTTTTTTAACACAAAAGCATGAAAATTAACTAGAATTGTTTTGTGTACAAAGTACATTTATTCTAATTCGGAAACTACTTTCCTAGTTCTTGAATAATTTCTCGTACCAATAGAATACCAAATATTTAGGACGGAAGGAGTCCTAATATACTTCAACAAAGAAACACCAAAACTCCCTACCCACTTGTCATTCTCATAACCAAAACTCCCGACCCACTTTCTCTCTCCTAATTTATTTTTCTTAGTCACAACATTTACTTTTTCTTAAATATAGACATATTGAAAGATAATCTAAAAAAGTAAGAATGAAAATACTTCTTTTACAAGAAGGAAAACATAGGAGTTCACTATAATTCTTTCAAATCTAATAACTCTTCAATTCCTCTTCCTACTTTGATAGACTCCTTTAAATTCCATCCCCTCAACTAGAAATAATTTTACCACCAAATAAAGTGGAATCTAACAAAATTCGTTACATTTCTTAAAATGCAAAAGACAATGTTAGTTATCATGCATTTAAAGTTTGTTACATTGTCCTTATCTGATGGAGACTAGAAAACCCCTATAAAAGGGTCCATATGAAAGCCACAACTCCCCCAAACTCTCTTCTCTTTTTTTGCAGCATAGCAAAACACCGCAACGTGATCGTATTCGTGGCATATCTTGAAATGTCGTTCATAAAAGGAAACGTCATTTGATGATATTCCACGAATAACGCACATTTTGTTGAGTGTTTTCAACAAACTTCATAACCGAACGATGGCAAAAATTGTTCCAGCCATGTATCAATTCACTTCAAATTGATCGTGTTCATGGCATCTCATGAAATGAATTTTTGGCATCTGTGGTGCATTATTTCATGAAATGCCATGAACAACGATCAGTTTGTAATGGGTATTTAAGCCTCTTTCATTTCCTAGGCCTAATAATTTTAGTCACAGACGGTCATGTTCATGGAATCTCAATTCTATATAGTTTCTTAAGAAAGGATGTGATAAGATTATCTCCCCAATGTTGGAAATACCTTACCAAATGAGATCGATTAATTAGTTATAATTTTTTTTTACCACAAATGGAAAAAAATTTACAAGGTCATATAGCTTTTTATGTGTGCAAATATCATCTTTTTTTAAGCTTTTTAAAACTATTCAAAGTTTATGAAGCTAGCATGTATCAATTTATAGTGCTATTATGTTATTTCTTTTCAAGCATTCTTGTTAGCAAAGACCGTAAAGATAAGAAAAATTGAGTTATTTACCTAACAAATCTTGTATTATTTAAGGGTGTATCATGATGTAAAGTCGTGGGATGGAGTGATGTTGTTTTTCTCTAAACAACTTAAAATATTTGTGTTCATACTTCTATTTTCCATATGCTTTTCATAACATAAACGTCATGTTCACCATTGTGAATCATCTTCCATCTCTCGCTTCCTCTAATTATTTAATATTGCTTCATAAAAGTAGAATTCAACAAGATTAATTACATTTCTTAAAATGCAAAACACAGCATTAGGTATCGTGCATTTAAAGTTTGTTACATTGTCCTTCTCTGGCTGGACAATGGGAAACCGCTATAAAAGTCTCCATAAGCGGGCTCCAACTCGAACTAAATCACTTCTCTTCTCGTTGCAGCATAACAAAACACCACAATGTGGTCACGTTCGTGGCATATTGTGAAATGTTGCTTCATAAAAGGAAAATGCATTCGATGATATTCCACGAATAATTATGTAGATTGTTTACAACACACATCATAAAAAAATGATGGGAAAAAATTGTAGGAGTAGTATTTCAATTCACTACAAGGTGATCGTGTTCATGGCATCTCATGAAATGATTTTTTTTTTCATTTGTGGGGCATTATTTCAGGAAATTCCATGAACAACGGTCCGTTTGTAAAGGGTTTTTAAGCCTATTTCATTTCCTAGACCAAATAATGTTAGTCGCAAATCGGTAATTTTCATGGAATCTCATTTCTATTTAATTTCCTTAGAAAGGATGTGATAAGTTTTATCTCCCATATGTAGGAAAGACCTTACCCAATTACATCAATTAATCAGTTCTGAGTTTTTTAACACAAAACGATGAAAATTAACAAGATTTTTTTGTGTACAAAATACATTTATTCTAATTCGGAAACTACTTTCATAGTTCTTGAATAATTTCTCGTACCAATAGAATACCAAATATTTAGGACGGAAGGATTCCTAATATACTGCAACAAAGAAACACCAAAATTCCCTACCCACTTGTCATTATCACAACCAAAACTCCCGACCCACTTTCTCTCTCCTAATTTATTTTACTTACTCACAACATTTCCTTTTTCTTAAACATAGACATATTGAAAAATAATCTTAAAAAGTAAGAATCAAAATACTTCTTTTACAAGAAGAAAAACTTATGAGTTCACTATAATTCTTTCAAATCTAATAACTCTTCAATTCCTCTTCCTACTTTGATAGACTCCTTTAAATTCCATCCCCTCAACTAGAAATAAATTTACCACCAAATAAAGTGGAATCTAACAAAATTCGTTACATTTCTTAAAATGCTAAAGACAATGTTAGTTATCATGCATTTAAAGTTTGATACATTGTCCTTATCTGATGGAGACTAGAAAACCCCTATAAAAGGGTCTATATGAAAGCCACCACTCCCCCAAACTCTCTTCTCATATTTTTTGCAGCATAGCAAAGCACCGCAATGTGATCGTATTCCTGGCATATCTTGAAATGTCGTTGCATAAAAGGAAACGTCATTCGATGATATTCCACGAATAACGCACATTTTGTTGAGTGTTTTTAACAAACTTCATAACCATACGATGGCAAAAATTGTTACAGCCGTGTATCAATTCACTTCAAATTGATCGTGTTCATGGCATCTCATGAAATGAATTTTTGGCATCTGTGGTGCATTATTTCATGAAATGCTATGAACAACGATCAGTTTGTAATAGGTATTTAAGCCTCTTTCATTTGCTAGGCCCAATAATTTTAGTCGCAAACGGTCATGTTCATGGAATCTCATTTCTATATAGTTTCTTAAGAAAGGATGTGATAAGATTATCTCCCCAATGTTGGAAATACCTTACCAAATGAGATCGATTAATTAGTTATGATTTTTTTACCACAAATGGAAAAAAAAAATTACAAGGTCATATAGTTATTTATGTGTGCAAATATCATCTTTTTTTAAGCTTTTTAAAACTATTCAAAGTTTATGAAGCTAGCATGGATCAATTTATAGTGCTATTATGTTCTTTCTTTTCAAACATTCTTGTTAGAAATGACCGTAAAGATAAGAAAAATTGAGTTATTTACCTAACAAATCTTGCATTATATACTTAATACATTTTCCAAATGCTCTTGATAACATAAACGTCATGTTCACCATTGTGAATCATCTTCCATCTCTCGCTTCCTCTAATTATTTTCTCATGTATTAATTATATAATTCTAACAAAATCAAATAATTTATTTAATATACTCGTCAGTCAAATATAAAACTTACTAAAAAACTAAGGAATCAAATTTGTTGTTTCGCAGTTAGGGAAATTACATTATATTACCTCCCATCAACTAGAAAATAAATTCGTCATCGAATAAAGTAGAATTCAACAAGATTAATTAAATTTCTTAAAATGCAAAAGACAACGTTAGGTATCATGCATTTAAAGTTTGTTACATTGTCCTTCTCTGACTGGACAATGGGAAACCGCTATAAAAGACTCCATAAGCGGGCCCCAACTCGAACTAAATCACTTCTCTTGTCGTTGGAGCATAACAAAACACCACAATGTGGTCACATTCGTGGCATATTGTGAAATATTGCTTAACAAAATGAAAATGCATTCGATGATATTCCACGAATAACGATGATTGTTTACAATCCTCAACATAACAAAATGATGGGAAAAAAATTGTAGGAGCGGTATAGCAATTCACTACAAGGTGATCGTGTTCATGGCATCTCATGAAATGATTTTTTTTTCATTTGTGGTGCATTATTTCAGGAAATTCCATGAACAACGGTTCGTTTGTAAAGGGTTTTTAAGCCTCTTTCATTTCCTAGACCAAATAATGTTAGTCGCAAATCGGTAATTTTCATGGAGTCTCATTTCTATTTAATTTCATAAGAAAGGATGTGATAAGTTTTATCTCCCATATGTGGGAAAGACCTTACCCAACTACATCAATTAATCAGTTCTGATTTATTTTAACACAAAATGATGAAAATTAACTAGTATTTTTTTGTGTGCAAAGTACATTTATTCTAATTCAGAAACTACTTTCATAGTTATTTAATAATTTCTCATACCAATAGAATACCAAATATTTAGGACGGAAGAATTCCTAATATACTTCAACAAAGAAACACCAAAACTCCCTACCCACTTGTCATTCTCACAACCAAAACTCCCGACCCACTTTCTCTCTCCTAATTGATTTTTCTTACTCACAACATTTACTTTATCTTAAACATATACATATTGAAAGATAATCTAAAAAAGTAAGAATGAAAATACTTCTTTTACAAGAAGGAAAACTTAGGAGTTCACTATAATTCTTTCAAATCTAATAACTCTTCAATTCCTCTTCCTACTTTGATAGACTCCTTTAAATTCCATCCCCTCAACTAGAAATAATTTTACCACCAAATAAAGTGGAATCTAACAAAATTCGTTACATTTCTTAAAATGCAAAAGACAATGTTAGTTATCATGCATTTAAAGTTTGTTACATTGTCCTTATCTGATGGAGACTAGAAAACCCCTATAAAAGGGTCCATATGAAAGCCACAACTCCCCCAAACTCTCTTCTCTTTTTTTGCATCATAGCAAAACACCGCAACGTGATCGTATTCGTGGCATATCTTGAAATGTCGTTCATAAAAGGAAACGTCATTTGATGATATTCCACGAATAACGCACATTTTGTTGAGTGTTTTCAACAAACTTCATAACCGAACGATGGCAAAAATTGTTCCAGCCATGTATCAATTCACTTCAAATTGATCGTGTTCATGGCATCTCATGAAATGAATTTTTGGCATCTGTGGTGCATTATTTCATGAAATGCCATGAACAACGATCAGTTTGTAATGGGTATTTAAGCCTCTTTCATTTCCTAGGCCCAATAATTTTAGTCACAGACGGTCATGTTCATGGAATCTCATTTCTATATAGTTTCTTAAGAAAGGATGTGATAAGATTATCTCCCCAATGTTGGAAATACCTTACCAAATGAGATCGATTAATTAGTTATAATTTTTTTTTACCACAAATGGAAAAAAATTTACAAGGTCATATAGCTTTTTATGTGTGCAAATATCATCTTTTTTTAAGCTTTTTAAAACTATTCAAAGTTTATGAAGCTAGCATGTATCAATTTATAGTGCTATTATGTTCTTTCTTTTCAAGCATTCTTGTTAGAAAAGACCGTAAAGATAAGAAAAATTGAGTTATTTACCTAACAAATCTTGTATTATTTAAGGGTGTATCATGATGTAAAGTTGTGGGATGGAGTGATGTTGTTTTTCTCTAAACCACTTAAAATATTTGTGTTCATACTTCTATTTTCCAAATGCTCTTGATAACATAAACGTCCTGTTCACCATTGTGAGTCATCTTCCATCTCTCGCTTCCTCTAATTATTTTGTCATGTATTAAGTATATAATTATAACGAAATCAACGAATTTATTTAATATACTCGTCAGTCAAATATAAAACTTACTAAAAAACTAAGGAATCAAATTTGTTGTTTCATGGTTAGGGAAATTACATTATATTACTTCCTAGTTCTTGAATAATTTCTCGTACCAATAGAATACCAAATATTTACTAGTCACAACATTTACTTTTTCTTAAATATAGACATATTAAAAGATAATCTAAAAAAGTAAGAATGAAAATACTTCTTTTACAAGAAGGAAAACATAGGAGTTCACTATAATTCTTTCAAATCTAATAACTCTTCAATTCCTCTTCCTACTTTGATAGACTCCTTTAAATTCCATCCCTTCAACTAGAAATAAATTTACAACCAAATAAAGTGGAATCTAACAAAATTCGTTACATTTCTTAAAATGCAAAAGACAATGTAAGTTATCATGCATTTAAAGTTTGATACATTGTCCTTATCTGATGGAGACTAGAAAACCCCTATAAAAGGGTCTATATGAAAGCCACTAATCCCCCAAACTCTCTTCTCATTTTTTTTTGCACCGTAGCAAAACACCGCAATGTGATCGTATTCGTGGCATATCTTGAAATGTCGTTGCATAAAAGGAAACATCATTCGATGATATTCCACGAATAACGCACATTTTGTTGAGTGTTTTCAACAAACTTCATAACCAAACGATGGCAAAAATTGTTCAAGTCGTGTATCAATTCACTTGAAATTGATCGTGTTCATGGCATCTCATGAAATGAATTTTGGCATATGTGGTGCATTATTTCATGAAATGCTATGAACAACGATCAGTTTGTAATGGGTATTTAAGCCTCTTTTATTTCCTAGGCCCAATAATTTTAGTCGCAAACGGTCATGTTCATGGAATCTCATTTCTATATAGTTTCTAAGAAATGATGTGATAAGATTATCTCCCCAATGTTGGAAATACCTTACCAAATGAGATCGATTAATTAGTTATGATTTTTTTTTACCACAAATGGAAAAAAAATTTACAAGGTCATATAGTTTTTTATGTGTGCAAATATCATCTTTTTTTAAGCTTTTTAAAACTATTCAAAGTTTATGAAGCTAGCATGGATCAATTTATAGTGCTATTATGTTCTTTCTTTTCAAGCATTCTTGTTAGAAAAGACCGTAAAGATAAGAAAAAATGAGTTATTTACCTAACAAATCTTGTATTATTTAAGGGTGTATCATGATGTAAAGTTGTGGGATGTAGTGATGTTGTTTTTCTCTAAACTACTTAAAATATTTGTGTTCATACTTCTATTTTCCAAATTCTTTTGATAACATAAACGTCATGTTCACCATTGTGAATCATCTTCCATTTCTCGCTTCCTCTAATTATTTTGTCATGTATTAAGTATATAATTCTAACAAAATCAAAGAATTTATTTAATATACTCGTCAGTCAAATATAAAACTTACTAAAAAACTAAGGAATCAAATTTGTTGTTTCACGGTTAGGGAAATTACATTATATTACTGCCCATCAACTAGAAAATATATTCGTCATCGAATAAAGTAGAATTCAACAAGATTAATTACATTTCTTAAAATGAAAAACACAACATTAGGTATCATGCATTTAAAGTTTGTTACATTGTCCTTCTCTGACTGGACAATGGGAAACCGCTATAAAAGACTCCATAAGCGGGCCCCAACTCGAACTAAATCACTTCTCTTGTCGTTGCAGCATAACAAAACACCACAATGTGGTCACGTTCGTGGAATATTGTGAAATGTTGCTTCATAAAAGGAAAATGCATTCGATGATATTCCACGAATAATGATGTAGATTGTTTACAACACACATCATAACAAAATGATGGGAAAAAATTGTAGGAGTTGTATTTCAACTCAGTAAAAGGTGATCGTGTTCATCGCATCTCATGAAATGATTTTTTTTTCATTTGTGGTGCATTATTTCAGGAAATTCCATGAACAACAGTCCGTTTGTAAGCCTCTTTCATTTCCTAGACCAAATAATGTTAGTCGCAAATCGGTAATTTTCATGGAATCTCATTTCTATTTAATTTCCTTAGAAAGGATTGATAAGTTTTATCTCCCATATGTGGGAAAGACCTTACCCAATTATATCAATTAATCAGTTCTGAGTTTTTTTAACACAAAAGCATGAAAATTAACTAGAATTGTTTTGTGTACAAAGTACATTTATTCTAATTCGGAAACTACTTTCCTAGTTCTTGAATAATTTCTCGTACCAATAGAATACCAAATATTTAGGACGGAAGGAGTCCTAATATACTTCAACAAAGAAACACCAAAACTCCCTACCCACTTGTCATTCTCATAACCAAAACTCCCGACCCACTTTCTCTCTCCTAATTTATTTTTCTTAGTCACAACATTTACTTTTTCTTAAATATAGACATATTGAAAGATAATCTAAAAAAGTAAGAATGAAAATACTTCTTTTACAAGAAGGAAAACATAGGAGTTCACTATAATTCTTTCAAATCTAATAACTCTTCAATTCCTCTTCCTACTTTGATAGACTCCTTTAAATTCCATCCCCTCAACTAGAAATAATTTTACCACCAAATAAAGTGGAATCTAACAAAATTCGTTACATTTCTTAAAATGCAAAAGACAATGTTAGTTATCATGCATTTAAAGTTTGTTACATTGTCCTTATCTGATGGAGACTAGAAAACCCCTATAAAAGGGTCCATATGAAAGCCACAACTCCCCCAAACTCTCTTCTCTTTTTTTGCAGCATAGCAAAACACCGCAACGTGATCGTATTCGTGGCATATCTTGAAATGTCGTTCATAAAAGGAAACGTCATTTGATGATATTCCACGAATAACGCACATTTTGTTGAGTGTTTTCAACAAACTTCATAACCGAACGATGGCAAAAATTGTTCCAGCCATGTATCAATTCACTTCAAATTGATCGTGTTCATGGCATCTCATGAAATGAATTTTTGGCATCTGTGGTGCATTATTTCATGAAATGCCATGAACAACGATCAGTTTGTAATGGGTATTTAAGCCTCTTTCATTTCCTAGGCCTAATAATTTTAGTCACAGACGGTCATGTTCATGGAATCTCAATTCTATATAGTTTCTTAAGAAAGGATGTGATAAGATTATCTCCCCAATGTTGGAAATACCTTACCAAATGAGATCGATTAATTAGTTATAATTTTTTTTTTACCACAAATGGAAAAAAATTTACAAGGTCATATAGCTTTTTATGTGTGCAAATATCATCTTTTTTTAAGCTTTTTAAAACTATTCAAAGTTTATGAAGCTAGCATGTATCAATTTATAGTGCTATTATGTTATTTCTTTTCAAGCATTCTTGTTAGCAAAGACCGTAAAGATAAGAAAAATTGAGTTATTTACCTAACAAATCTTGTATTATTTAAGGGTGTATCATGATGTAAAGTCGTGGGATGGAGTGATGTTGTTTTTCTCTAAACAACTTAAAATATTTGTGTTCATACTTCTATTTTCCATATGCTTTTCATAACATAAACGTCATGTTCACCATTGTGAATCATCTTCCATCTCTCGCTTCCTCTAATTATTTAATATTGCTTCATAAAAGTAGAATTCAACAAGATTAATTACATTTCTTAAAATGCAAAACACAGCATTAGGTATCGTGCATTTAAAGTTTGTTACATTGTCCTTCTCTGGCTGGACAATGGGAAACCGCTATAAAAGTCTCCATAAGCGGGCTCCAACTCGAACTAAATCACTTCTCTTCTCGTTGCAGCATAACAAAACACCACAATGTGGTCACGTTCGTGGCATATTGTGAAATTTTCCTTCATAAAAGGAAAATGCATTCGATGATATTCCACGAATAATTATGTAGATTGTTTACAACACACATCATAAAAAAATGATGGGAAAAAATTGTAGGAGTAGTATTTCAATTCACTACAAGGTGATCGTGTTCATGGCATCTCATGAAATGATTTTTTTTTTCATTTGTGGGGCATTATTTCAGGAAATTCCATGAACAACGGTCCGTTTGTAAAGGGTTTTTAAGCCTATTTCATTTCCTAGACCAAATAATGTTAGTCGCAAATCGGTAATTTTCATGGAATCTCATTTCTATTTAATTTCCTTAGAAAGGATGTGATAAGTTTTATCTCCCATATGTAGGAAAGACCTTACCCAATTACATCAATTAATCAGTTCTGAGTTTTTTAACACAAAACGATGAAAATTAACAAGATTTTTTTGTGTACAAAATACATTTATTCTAATTCGGAAACTACTTTCATAGTTCTTGAATAATTTCTCGTACCAATAGAATACCAAATATTTAGGACGGAAGGATTCCTAATATACTGCAACAAAGAAACACCAAAATTCCCTACCCACTTGTCATTATCACAACCAAAACTCCCGACCCACTTTCTCTCTCCTAATTTATTTTACTTACTCACAACATTTCCTTTTTCTTAAACATAGACATATTGAAAAATAATCTTAAAAAGTAAGAATCAAAATACTTCTTTTACAAGAAGAAAAACTTATGAGTTCACTATAATTCTTTCAAATCTAATAACTCTTCAATTCCTTTTCCTACTTTGATAGACTCCTTTAAATTCCATCCCCTCAACTAGAAATAAATTTGCCACCAAATAAAGTGGAATCTAACAAAATTCGTTACATTTCTTAAAATGCTAAAGACAATGTTAGTTATCATGCATTTAAAGTTTGATACATTGTCCTTATCTGATGGAGACTAGAAAACCCCTATAAAAGGGTCTATATGAAAGCCACCACTCCCCCAAACTCTCTTCTCATATTTTTTGCAGCATAGCAAAGCACCGCAATGTGATCGTATTCCTGGCATATCTTGAAATGTCGTTGCATAAAAGGAAACGTCATTCGATGATATTCCACGAATAACGCACATTTTGTTGAGTGTTTTTAACAAACTTCATAACCATACGATGGCAAAAATTGTTACAGCCGTGTATCAATTCACTTCAAATTGATCGTGTTCATGGCATCTCATGAAATGAATTTTTGGCATCTGTGGTGCATTATTTCATGAAATGCTATGAACAACGATCAGTTTGTAATAGGTATTTAAGCCTCTTTCATTTGCTAGGCCCAATAATTTTAGTCGCAAACGGTCATGTTCATGGAATCTCATTTCTATATAGTTTCTTAAGAAAGGATGTGATAAGATTATCTCCCCAATGTTGGAAATACCTTACCAAATGAGATCGATTAATTAGTTATGATTTTTTTACCACAAATGGAAAAAAAAATTACAAGGTCATATAGTTATTTATGTGTGCAAATATCATCTTTTTTTAAGCTTTTTAAAACTATTCAAAGTTTATGAAGCTAGCATGGATCAATTTATAGTGCTATTATGTTCTTTCTTTTCAAGCATTCTTGTTAGAAATGACCGTAAAGATAAGAAAAATTGAGTTATTTACCTAACAAATCTTGCATTATATACTTAATACATTTTCCAAATGCTCTTGATAACATAAACGTCATGTTCACCATTGTGAATCATCTTCCATCTCTCGCTTCCTCTAATTATTTTCTCATGTATTAATTATATAATTCTAACAAAATCAAATAATTTATTTAATATACTCGTCAGTCAAATATAAAACTTACTAAAAAACTAAGGAATCAAATTTGTTGTTTCGCAGTTAGGGAAATTACATTATATTACCTCCCATCAACTAGAAAATAAATTCGTCATCGAATAAAGTAGAATTCAACAAGATTAATTAAATTTCTTAAAATGCAAAAGACAACGTTACGTATCATGCATTTAAAGTTTGTTACATTGTCCTTCTCTGACTGGACAATGGGAAACCGCTATAAAAGACTCCATAAGCGGGCCCCAACTCGAACTAAATCACTTCTCTTGTCGTTGGAGCATAACAAAACACCACAATGTGGTCACATTCGTGGCATATTGTGAAATATTGCTTAACAAAATGAAAATGCATTCGATGATATTCCACGAATAACGATGATTGTTTACAATCCTCAACATAACAAAATGATGGGAAAAAAATTGTAGGAGCGGTATAGCAATTCACTACAAGGTGATCGTGTTCATGGCATCTCATGAAATGATTTTTTTTTCATTTGTGGTGCATTATTTCAGGAAATTCCATGAACAACGGTTCGTTTGTAAAGGGTTTTTAAGCCTCTTTCATTTCCTAGACCAAATAATGTTAGTCGCAAATCGGTAATTTTCATGGAGTCTCATTTCTATTTAATTTCATAAGAAAGGATGTGATAAGTTTTATCTCCCATATGTGGGAAAGACCTTACCCAACTACATCAATTAATCAGTTCTGATTTATTTTAACACAAAATGATGAAAATTAACTAGTATTTTTTTGTGTGCAAAGTACATTTATTCTAATTCTGAAACTACTTTCATAGTTATTTAATAATTTCTCATACCAATAGAATACCAAATATTTAGGACGGAAGAATTCCTAATATACTTCAACAAAGAAACACCAAAACTCCCTACCCACTTGTCATTCTCACAACCAAAACTCCCGACCCACTTTCTCTCTCCTAATTGATTTTTCTTACTCACAACATTTACTTTATCTTAAACATATACATATTGAAAGATAATCTAAAAAAGTAAGAATGAAAATACTTCTTTTACAAGAAGGAAAACTTATGAGTTCACTATAATTCTTTCAAATCTAATAACTCTTCAATACCTCTTCCTACTTTGATAGACTCCTTTAAATTCAATCACCTCAACTAGAAATAAATTTACCACTAAATAAAGTGGAATCTAACAAAATTCGTTACATTTCTTAAAATGCAAAAGAGAATGTTAGTTATCATGCATTTAATGTTTGCTACATCATCCTTATCTGATGGAGACTAGAAAACCCTTATAAAAGGGTCAATATGAAAGCCACAACTCCCCCAAACTCACTTCTCTTTTCTTTGCAGCATAGCCAAACACCGCAATGTGATCGTATTCGTGGCATATCTTGAATTGTCGTTGCATAAAAGGAAACGTCATTTGATGATATTCCACGAATAACGCACGTTTTGTTGAGTGTTTTCAACACACTTCATAACCAAACGATGGCAAAATTTGTTCCAGCCGTGTATCAATTCACTTCAAATTGATCGTGTTCATGGCATCTCATGAGATGAATTTTTGGCATCTGTGGTGCATTATTTCATGAAATGCCATGAACAACGATCAGTTTGTAATGGGTATTTAAGCCTCTTTCATATCCTAGGACCAATAGTTTTAGTCGCAAACGGTCATGTTCATGGAATCTCATTTCTATATAGTTTCTTAAGAAAGGATGTGATAAGATTATCTCCCCAATGTTGGAAATACCTTACCAAATGAGATCGATTAATTAGTTCTGTTTTTGTTTTTTACCACAAATGGAAAAAAATTAACAAGGTCATAAAAAAAAATTATGTGTGCAAATATCATCTTTTTTTAAGCTTTTTAAAACTATTAAAAGTTTATGAAGCTACCATATATCAATTGATAGTGCTATTATGTTATTTCTTTTCAAGGATTCTTGTTAGAAAAGACCGTAAAGATAAGAAAAATTGAGTTATTTACCTAACAAATCTTGTATTATTTACGGGGTGTATCTGTTGGATATTATGCCCTAGGCCCTTGAGGAATGCCTATGCATTATATCATAGCTTCGTTGTTATAGAGATAACAAACCCGATTATTATATTTTTTGCATGTTTATTATAATGATCATTGTCCCTAGCATTTATGAAGGGCTAGCATGAGTTTAATGGATAATGATATGATGATTATAGCGCATAGGATGCGGATTAAACATTTGGGTACATGTTGGAGAACAAGTACTACATGTTTGAGAACAAGTACTGGATAGACCCGTTATGATATTTATGTCATGGTCAAATGTCATAATTAGATCTCATAATAGTTATATCATTTATCCTTAGACCTGAGATTATCATAGTCCTCCACATGTTGAATATTATGTTTGACATACTCAAACGCTACCCCTAACCGAGTGGTTATAAAGGCTACGATTGGCATAATAGGATTCTTGTAGGGAAGAATGATAAGTCAAGATGGGATTTTTCCCTTTCTCAAGAGAGATATCTGCTTGGCCACTCAATGAGTGAGTTGATAATAGTGTCCGGTCGTACCCAAATGAATTGAAGTGTTTAATGTTATTTGCTCATATCAATCTACTCGGGATCGAGAAAGCATTGGACAACATAAGTTGACGTGGACCATGACTTATGTCCAATATGATATCGCATGACAAAGGGATTGTGATATGTTCTATAAGGTTAATTTGGACTTTCAAAGTTATACTAATTGGGTAGTCATAATGGCTTGCTAGAGTCCGCTTATGACTTACGGGTTCTGTCTCTTTCGGACTCGTTGCCAACATAGTATAATCCTATTAGGTCACACACAATAGAGCGGATTTGAAGAAGGATAAAATCGGGGATTTCTGGACTGGCCACCGTACGGTTACAAAGGTGGAGTACGGCTCCAAAGGAGCCGTACGGCTGCTGTGCCCGTAATAGACCAGTTTGTTCAGTTTTCTGGACAGAAAAGGAATCCCGATCCTAAACAGAATTAGGTCAAACCCTTATATATGATATACAGCCAGGTTTGACAGCCTCGAATGGTGATTTTGGATATCACAAACCTTTGTTTTAGAAACAATAAATTATAAACAGGTATGATTATTTACTTTGAGATTCATGATCATCAAAATACAATAATCAATGAAGCAAGATAATTCCTACGAAGAAATCGTTTCTTCATCAAGCCTTGGGTCTAGCAATCCAGATCAAGAAGGTGTTCTTGATATCCGTTCGACGTGTGGATACCTATAGAGGGTGTTTGCGTTAGCACCTTAAAGTCCGGTTTCATGGATGCGATCTTCAAGGGTTAGTTTCTTTCATCTTGTATTTAATTTAATCAACATGAACGGATCCGGGCTCTTGGGTGTTTGATTTTATCTTTTTATTCCGCTGCGCATGATGCATCAAAACCTAACAGTGGTATCAGATCCCCGTTCGTTGTTGATTATTTTAGTATATCATGTTGAAATTGTTTAATTCGATTATATGATGTCTACATGATAATAAGATGAATGCGTGATTTGAATTTTATATATGAGATATAAAATCTATGAGCATGATTATATGGGGATTATGTGATTTTAATATTAATTGGATTCATATGCATAATCGCATCTTTAGATCATCAATAAATAATTGGATTATGTGTATTGATGATTCAGATCTAATTTGTGAATGTTATAAATTGTTTATTCATGATATTGATTAGATCTAGTTAAATTCGTAATCTGTATTTTCGTGTTTTCTGTAATCTGATTATGTATGAACACGATATCGGGATTGATCGAATTTTGAAATTCTGGAAATCTGGGGAAACTGGAATGGGTCACCGTACGACGGCTGTGGTGGCGTACACCACCCACAGAGCCGTACGGCTGCTTTAGTTTTTCTGGATAGTTTTGTTTTGGTTTCTGGATTTTCTGATTGTTCTGTAAATCGTTTACAGAATTCGAATCATGAATTAAATCTGGTTTCAGATGGTTGGTTTTCGAAACCGTGTTTCCTAAAATATAATTTGATCCAGAAAATTGCAGAAATCAAAGTTCTGAAGAGTTCAGAATTGCTGTAGTCTATGAAATTGTTGAGACAATGAATTATCTTGAAACAAGTTATTTTTCTATACGGAATTGTGGATGCCTTTTGGCTTAGTATCGGCCGTATACAAAGGTTACTTGGTTTCTTGATCTTAGTACGAGATTGTGGTTGCCTTTTGGCTTACTTTCGACCGTACGTTTTGTGCTCTCAATCTATAGATGTTCTGCAGAAACAAAGTTTCAGAATTTAACCCTATGAGCAAAGTGCAAATTGTTTGTATGAAAAGGAAACTAAATATGGATTAATTCATTGCATGTACCAATGGCAGGCTTACGCCTTGTTTTTGGGAATGCGAATGAAATATCCAATCTGTAAATTGTTTACAGATAATTTAGATTCTGTCCCCAAAAAGTTGCTTCATAATTAAATCAAAGGATTTTGCTTCAGTTAATTAATTTGATTAGTTAACATACATTATGCAAAGACTATATTATATTATGTTTGACATAATTAAATATATGATGCATATCTCTAAGCAAATAAACCTTCTTAAAATTTAAGTCAAGTGCCAATCCATTATTAAAACACTTGTGAGTACACCGGGTAGTTTTATGTGGGCTCTGCCAAAGCGATGTGCATTAATTCTATCAATGTATGAGCAAGATGAGTGAATGAGATTTTCCTATGCGTTTAACGTGGTTTGACTTAATTAGGCTATCAAAAGACAAAGTTTTGGGCCTAAGACACAGGATGAGATTAAAACATGTCTGACATAAGATGTCTAACAAAGCTCATAAAGGATCTAAGAATCATATATGATATGATTGACAAAGAGTTGTCTACCTAATTAATTTAATTTTGAGCAGTATCACCAAAGTGGACTTGAAATTAAATTAAAATTGGATCTTAGCCTACTTAATTTATATTATACAAGAGTTGTATTTGAAGGTGTATAATTTAGTGGGAGTATTTATGAAATACATTAAATGTCTTTAAATGATAATGGTATGAAATATACTCCCTCCGTCCCACTCGAATTAGGATTCTTGGTCAATCTGATTTTACTTTGACCAATAATTTGAAGAAAAATAATGATGCTAATAAAAATTTAAAAATTGTTATTGTATCACGATTACTAATAAATTAAATAACTATTTCTAGATTTTTATTAAGATAATTATTTTTCTTCAAATTATTGGTCAAAGTATAATTAGATTGATCAAGAATCCTAATTCGAGTGGGACGGAGGGAGTATGTGTATATTTATTTGCATATTTTGTAGAATGTCTTAAACTATAATCATGATTAATTACTGCAATTGACCCCACTTAAAGAGAATAAGATTAACTTCCTTGACCTAGTCGTGAGCTTAAGAATTGTTCTAAAGCAAGAACGGAAGTTATGAATTCTTAATAAATCCTATTACTAAGAAACCTTATGCCTTAAGGGTGGACAAAGACATTGATTAGAAACATGTGGATGATTCTATAGATGTCAACTGTCCTACGACTTGCTATTATATCATCAGAACTTTAGAAGTATCTGAAACATATGAATGCTTATGCGATAAACAATTATGTAGGAAGCGTTCCTATAAGCAAGAAAGGCAAATAAAGTTTGAGATTGATTAAGAGCCTAACATTTATGTGATGAATGAAATGTATATTAATAAGTTCTCATGTTTTGAATATGGAGAGACATATTAATTACCTTAGTTGGCTTGGTTATCAAGTTAGTTTGGAACTAACAAACGGATTTGATATTAATTCATAAGCGACATTTGATGTTTAAAATGCTATGTCTTAATATCAAATGGAAACCTTCTCAAATTCTAAAGGTTAATATGGATAAGGATTTAAGATAAAGGCAAGACAAGAGTTGTCAAGCCCAAGGAAATATTTGTGGCTAAAACCTAAAATCGAAAAGGATGTAATTGCTACCATGGCAATATGATTGACCATTGGAAGAATTACAAATTAAATTAAAAGATCAAAAGGAAGTGTAGTAGGACTACCACTTCAAGTATTTATGTTTATCTTTCTACATCTAATTCTTGGGTATTGGATACCGGATATGGATCCCACATTTGAATAAGTGTGTAAGATTTGAGAAATAGAAAGACTACTTAAAAGGATAAAGATTAACCTATGAGTTGATAATGATGCAAAAGTTGCGACATTATTCATAGGAACTTGCGAAGTGTCTTCACCTAATGGGTTCATATTTGTTTTGAACAAATGTTGTTATGTTCCCAATTTAAGTAGAAATATTATTTTTATTCTTCATTAGAAGATTATGGATATTTCTTATTTCGAATAAGAAAGTGTTCTATTAAATATGATTTGCTTTATTGTATTGCTAATCATATACATAGGACTTTATATCCTTATCTTGGAAAAACAAAATAATGAGTATAACGTAAATAATGGAAATCTAAATCTAAGGATGTAATCGTTGCATTCTTAAAAAGCATTAATGTCTATATCAAATGAAAAGAAATGCATATCTAAAATTCCATGGGACGGAGTTTTAAATTCGTAAAAGTATTATTGTACTCTGATCTGATCAAAGTGAATAATATTTGAGCCGTGGACTTTATGAGAATTATGCAGAAAGTCTGCAGAATAGGAAAACAGAATCTGGGAACAACCACCGTACGGCTAAAATTTAGGCGCACGCCTAGTAATGAGCCGTACGGCTCCTGTTAACAGAAGTTCAGATTGTCTACAAACTGCTGTTTTTCACCTCATGATAAGTCAAACTGATCTTTAATTATCCTTCTGGATTTTGTGCTGGAAATAGCTGCGCTTACACTAAATTGAGTTTCATCCAAGGAGGTTCGACTGATGCCATATGAGATATGGAATGAAAGAAAACTGGGTTTGTCTTTCATAAAGATTTGTGATGTGATGCTTTTGAGATAAAGTATTGCTGGGACAAAATCACACATAAATCTTATAAATGTAATTTCATGGGATATCTTAATGATATTGATTTTACACCTTTTAAAGAGTACAAATCGTTTGTTACTCTAAATAGCACTTTCTAGATAAATCGTTTATCTCTAAAGAACTAGTGTGAGTAAAATGTATCTAGAAGAGTTTGAGACCCAGAAAATGACATGGAACCTAAGATGGAAGTTGAATAAAGTTTCACAAGGAGTTGTGGAAATTCATTCAAGTATACACAAGAAACTTGCATAACTGATAGGATACTATCTATAACAAGAAATATTGATTTCTCGTAATAGAAAGTAATTGGGAAGATATCATTGCGAATGATTGACCTATTACCTACCAAGATGCAAAGTCCGCTCTGGATTTAGATCAATGACTTGGAGTCATAAAGTCTAAAAGTGCAATCCATGTATCATAATCAAGTTTTGAACTTGATTGTTCTACCCTAAGGCTTAAAAACCATAGGATAGACAATGAGTTTTCTTGGAGAAAACGGACATGGATCGCAAGGTGCATATTGATAAAGCATGACTAATTGAGTAAAGTTAATTCATAATGTCAATTATGATGAAACTTTATCACCCGTAGTCATGCTTAATGTTATTAGAATTCTAATTGTCATGACTTCATATTTCAAATATGAAATATGACAGATAGATGTCAAAATTATAAGGACTCGTTGTCTCTTTGAGTGGTGTTCTCGAGCTCTTTCCTTGTGGGCCGATGAGTGGTGTTGCCTTGATATTGATTTTTGAAGGCAAGTATAGCGGCATCCCAATCAAGACGGACAGTGAGCGGGAGAGTTGCATACCAATCCTTTGCCGCCCCCTCGAGAGTGAGAGGAAAGCATTGAGCCATCACTTTTGGGGAGACCTTCTTTGGAACCATAGCCCAAATGTAAGTCTCGATGTGATCCATCGGGCATGAGTTTCCCTTAAATTTCCTAATGTCGTGCATTTTGAAATTGTCGGGGAGAGCGGCCATCGTGCTCATGAGAATGGATGACTGATAAAGGCTTGTGTTGGAACCTTTTCCCATGTTGAGGCTGTCAAATTTCTGATCAATGTAGGACATGATGGAATCGACCATTTTATGGTTGTTGTTGTCGGTGCTTGGCTCCCCCACTTTTTTGGTACGGGCACTAACATATGGGCTTTCAAACAAACCTTGGGTCCATTCAGATTCCTCATTGTCGTTCACCCCCTTATTCTTGGAGAGCTTGATGAGCTTGGCTTTCAATTGTTCGACCTCGGCTTCATGGGCCGCTTGTTGACTGTCAACATAAGCTTGCCATAAGCTCTCCTTGGTTTGAGCCTCTTGGTTAAGGGTAAAGACTTGTTGTTGGAGTGCTTGAACCATGGCAGAGAGCTGTTCGACAGTCATGGCATTGTTGGTGCTGGAGTCACCGGCCATTAATGATTTAGAAGCTGTTGGAGTGATCGGTTCACGGACAATCCTGTTGGATGAATCCCTTTAGACGCGGAGAGTACCAATCGGACCTATAATTGGAGAAGAATCCCTTGTCAGTCTCGGTTCACACTTTCGGTCCATGAAGAGGTTGAGAACACACATTGGGCACACGACTCGAACCACATAAGAAAAAAGACTTTTTTTTTATAAGTCGGAGGGACGGGGTCCCTTTTGGGGTTTCTAAGAAGATAATGGAATCGTCACACTAGTATATAAACCATCTCGCGGTCCCATATACTCATCAGATTCCATCACGTTTATGAATCCTACATGTATCGGGATTAAACTAAACCAATGTAGTAAAGCATACATACGGGGATGGATTTTTTATTTTCATCCAAAATGAATACTTTTGGGGATGGATTTTTATTGCGTCCGTATCAACAAGTTGGCATGTATGATTTGAAAACATTAGTTTAGGGAAATCTCGGTACATGAAAACCGACTTGGTCACGGAGTGTTAGACCCTAACTAGAATTGTGTTGTTGGTGCTCGGCTAAAGAGAGGCTTAAAGGTCACCCCCGGCATGTAGTCTTGAACTACACCATGGGCTGAGGTTGACCGCTTCGAAAGAGTCAAGGTCGGGTGGAGCTTGAAACTTTCTAGGACGGGCCTCGACGGGTTTGGGGTTGGACTTGTGCGACTCGATAGTGAGCAATTGATAGGAGTAATGTGCATGTAGTGTGAGGTCTATCACGTGACAAAATTTTTTTATTTTTATTTTTTTTAAAAAGAAAAGATAAAAAAACACATAAGCACGTAAATTACAACTCCCGAATCACCCGTGTGACCGGTAAATAAACACAAAATTAAGACAGTCCAAAGGTCCAGTTCTGCTCTGATGCAGGGAACTGTGCCCACACCCCACTGTTTTGTTCAGTCCCTGAAACCTGTTCTTGTCCTGGAAATTGGCCCCGAAGCGCACGCCTCAGGATGATGTTGTGGGAAGCGCGCGCCTGGCGCATTGTTCATGGGAGGCGCCCGCTTCTGGTCTAACCTGTCAGATTGTCAGAAACTTATGGACTCAGGGGATTGCCCTGGTCCTGATTGTGTAATGAAACCCCTGCAATGTTTGTTAGCATGAAATAATAGGAAGAATGGGAAGAACACATGGAAGGTGGGCGATTCTGGAATGTGACGTGGGACGCGCGCGCTTTGGACCCTGAAGGTCCGAGGCGCGCGCTTCCCATATCAATTTCCAGAATGCCCAGAAAATTGAATTATGAACAGAAACACAAGTTTAACCCTCAAGCAGTCCCCAGCAGAGTCGCCACTGTAGATACCCCGGGGCGGGGGGCCCACGGCTTTAGGCTAGGAGCGCGCGGATCACCCTAGGATGTCTAATTGTGTTTTAGAGTCGCCACCCACGTTTTTGAGGAACGTAAGAAAACCTAATGTTTATGAGCCTAAGTTTGATTTACGAAAATAGAGATTCTTTGGGATGAGGGGTTCGAGGGTTAGGTTACGAAATGGGAAGTACTTAAACACCCATTTCGCCCGAGCAATGTCGGTCTTCTTTGTTCATAATTCACTTTAAAGATAGATGTGTTCTTCCTATTTGAATGATGATAAAAGGGGGTTTTATAGTTTAGAATGTAGGGAGATAACTTCTAGGCCAATTCAATGTAATGAAAGGGCCATTGGTGTCATATCCCAAATGGTTTTGGGGTGATTGCACATTTGATTGAAGAAGAAGAAGAATTAGAAGATGAAGAAGACATAAAGAATAAAGTTAAGACATTTTACCTATAATATCCTTCGAAGAGAACCTCTTGAAAAAGTCTTGAAGAAGAGGTTGAATACTTGGAGAGAATATATTTTGTAAATTGCCTAGAGCTTTGTTTAGAGAAAATTCTAAGGTGGAAAAGTCCTTGGTGCCAAAAGTCCCTGTCCAATGATGGATTGGGGGGTTTATAGTTGAAAATGTGTGTGTTTTGGAGCCAAACGGAGTCTCCAAGAAATCTTTCCCGGGCAAAATCATGTATAATGAGCAAGGGAGAGATTCTTAGGCAGAATCTGTAACTGACACACCCCAGAACGCGCGCATCCCACCTAGGCGGTGGAAGGCGCGCGCGTCTGGCCTCAAGGGGCGGAGGCGCGCGACTCTGAAAGGCAAATTTTGACAGAATGGACTAGAAAGTTAGAACTGTTATTCAGTTTAGTCCCTGGACTTAACGGAGCCCGTCTGGAACTTAACCAAAGTAACAGAAACTAATAGAAAACACTTAAAAGAGGGAGAAACACAAAATCAAGTGTGCAATCGGGGTGAGCGGCCCAAGGCGGGGTGTCTACACTATGACTTGTGTTCAATGACATCGTGGACAAAAGGATTGTGACATATTCTAAAGGAATGCGAACTTGTATCTAGTTATACTATTTGGGTAGGTATGACGGTTTGCTAGAACCTAATCATATCTTATGGATTCATGTTTGAACCCATTGCCAACATAGTATAATCCTAGAGGGTCACACACAATAGAACGAATCCTAAAAGGACTATATTGGAATATAAGGTCGAAGGACCATTTGAGGATTTAAGGAAATTAGAGGAAGAAAAGTGGAATAAGGGAGGTCCGGGCAGACCAGGCCATAGACCCGGGCAGACCATGGCAGGTCCGGTCGGACCCTATGCTGTACCCAGCCAGACCAAGGCGGTTTCGGCAGGAAACTTCCTTAATCCGTTTTCTTGCGGGTTTAGACATAAGTTACCTATTCGGAATAGGTCTAACTTGTATATAAACAGCCCTAATTCGTCCTTAATCAGTCTATGTGTTTTTGCAAGCCTCCAAAAGAGTTTTTGAGAGAATTATTTTGTTCTAAGAGATCCTTGATTGAAGAACAAAATTATAAACAAATTATATTCCATATATTTCATATTAATTGTGAAAACGTGTTTCACAATTTTGGTCTAGCAACCAAGATCAAGAAGCTACTTGATATTCGTTCGTGGTGTGGATACCGCTAGAGGGTGAAGCTTATCATCTTCAAAGTTCGTGTTCTTACTTGTTCGTGATCAAGCTTGAAGTTCTCCACCAAGATCAAAGGCTAGAAATCAAAGTCATCAAGGGTTAGTATTCTAGTATTCATATTGTATGTATTTGATATAATCATATGAACGGATCTATGGCTTTGGGTTTCTATTAAAATTTTAAATGCTATTTTCCGCTGTGCATGTTATTCTGAAACCCAACATCCAGTCCCTCCAAATCAGCAGGCAGACTTTCGAGTCCCTCTACACCAGCAGGCAGACTTTTGAGTCCCTCTACATCGGCAGGCAGACTCTCCAGTTCCTCCAAATCAGCAGGCAGACTTTCGAGTCCCTCTACATCAGCAGGTAGACTTTCGAGTCCCTCTACATCGGCAGGAAGACTCTCCAGTCCCTCCAAATCAGCAGGCAGACTCTCGAGTCCCTTTACATCGGCAGGCAGACTCTCCAGTCCCTCCAAGTCCTCTATACGGACTTTAAATTTAGGCCACAGTGGGCTGATTTCTTTCACCGCACCCCTACTATCAGCAAAAGCTGCTCACACAGGGAGCTCACTCCTATCCCTTGTAAATTCAAGATTCTTGTTTTCATCGAGTCTTTGTTTTTTTCCTGGTGATGTCCTCGGCGGATGTTTTGTTCTTGCATCGACGCGTTTTGCTTTGCAATCCACGTCGCTGAGGGGCTCTGTAGACACCCCACCTTAGACCGCTCACCCCGATTGCATATTTGATTTTGTGTTTCTCCCTATTTTAAGTGTTTCTCATTAGTTTCTGTTACTTTCGTTAAGTTTTTGACTGACTTCGTTAAGTCCAGGGACCAAACTGAATAACAGTGCTGACTTTCTAGTCCATTATATCATTTTTTCCATCTCCAAGTTCACCTTTTGGGGCCAGAGGGGCCCGCATCCCGCCACCAAGGTAGGAGGCGCGCGCACCTGGGTGTCAGTTACAGATTTCTGTCCAAGAATCCCTCCCTTGCTCCTTTTAACAGGATTTGCCCAGGAAACTGACCTTGGTGACTTGGTTTTGGCACCAAAAACACATCTTCTTTACCTATAAAACCCCTCTAATTCAAAATTGAAGAGGAGGAAGATTGGAATCATTAACAAAAAACTATACACAAATACTTACAAGGCATTTTCCTAAGAACCTCTTGAAGGAGTCCTTGAAGCTCTTTGAAGTATAGGTAAAAGACTACTCGTTTCCCTCCTTTTCTACTTCATCTCTTCTCGCTTTCTTTTGCTTTAAATCAAAAGTGCAATCACCCAAACATTTTGGAACATGACATCAAAGACTACTTCACTTCATTGAAGCTAGTCACGAAGTTATCTCCCTACATTCCAAACACCCTTTTTTTTACCCCCCCTTTTATCATCAAGAATAAGAATAACATTTCATCATTTATGTAGATTTTGATCAAGCAAGACCAACTTTAGTTGGGCGAGATGGGTGTTTAAGTACTTCCCATCTCGTAACCTAACCCGCGAACCTCATAACAAATAATCTCTATTTTCGTAATCAAACTTAGGCTATAAACATTAGGTTTTTCTTATGTTCCTCTAAAACATAGGTGGCAACTCTAAAACACAAATAGACATCCTAGGGTAACTCACACGCTCTAGCCAAGCCGTGTCCCCCCGGGGTATCTACAGTATTCGATACATTAATTAGGCCTAGTGCAAGTGGGAGATTGTTGGTGTTATGCCCTAGGCATGTTTGTTTGCGCGCGAGGTTTTGCTTCGAGGCATGTTTTCATTCTTTGATTTACCTTCTTGTTGATTCGAGAGTCGCCACCATGTTATTGTCGGAACACGGACCGAGATGTCTGGATTCGGGGGTTAAGATATGAATTGGGAAGGTCAAGGAGCACCCAATTCACCCAATCTAGGATTGGTCTTGCTAAAAAATCATCATCATCGTTCCAAAATCATGCATTCATGTACCAAAGGAGAAAAACAAACAAATAAATAATTGCTTATTTATTTGGGATGTCGGATCATATGCTTCGAGACCATCTCCATTGATTGGAGAGGCTCTAGGCTGATCCTTTGATGGAATCACACTACTTAAAAGCAAAGAAGGGGATGAGAAGATAGAAAGAAAGGATTTTACCTAAGCGTTTTCTTCAAGAATCCTATGGATGGCCTTGACTAAAGGCCTTTGATCTTCCTAATTTTGTGGGTATGGGAGAGAGACTGATTATGAGAGATTTTGGTGGTTTAACGGCCTTAGGGCTGTCTAGAAATTCTCCTCCTTTTCTTAGAGTGAAAGAAACCCTTTATTTATAGGTTTTTGGTGACCTAGGGTTTTAGTTGGAGAGTTGTTTATGGTTGGGAATCAAAGACTTAATTCTCAAGAGGTTATTTTAGGACTCTAGGATCGGCCATGGGATTTTCCCCGGATTGCATGAGTGTTTGCCAAGAAAAGGGGTTAAGATCAACAAGGAAACTGACCAAAAACCCGACTGTCGAGGGGGATACCTCGTACGAGACATAAATGCCTCGTACGAGACATAAATGCCTCGTACGAGACATAAATGCCTCGTACGAGACATAAATGCCTCGTACGAGACATAAATGTCTCGTACGAGGCATCTAAGTGCTGGAATCACTTTTTTGCCCTCTGCGATAGTTTTAATGTTCAGTTTGGCCCCTAACTAACAGAGTCAGTCAGAAACTTAACAAAACATGTCCAACTTAATGAGTTTTGACCCAAATCAAAGGCGAGAAACAGAAGTAGTGTGATTATAAATGAACGTCCAAAATGGGGTGTCTACAGAGCCCCTCGGTGATGATACTTATGGATGAAGTACCCTCGTCGATAGAAAAGACGCCATTTTGAACTAGGGGTATGGTCGTGCTAAAAAGCTGCCTACGTATTCCTCGGAAGGAAATCAGATCAAACGTAGTTCAACTCTGAAAATACGCAAAAACTGAGGTTTAAGGTATTTTGAAAATCATTTTCGAAAACAATACTTGCGATAAGTAAAGCTTAGAGTTTGGAGAGTACCCATACTGAGGAATCAATCTCTTTGACCCAATTCTGAATATACTCCTTTTTGCTGATGACGAACCGTCTCCAGTTGCAATCCATACTGAGGAATCAATCTCTTTGACCCAATTCTGAACATGCCCTGTTGTTGATGACGAACCGCCTTCGATTTTGGAGACGCCAGTTACCCGGACCTTGCTTCTCCTTCCAACGAGTTTGTCCCTTGCGTTGGAAAATGTGAATCCTATGCCATTAACTTACGTCTTGATGACAATTATGGGACTCTGGGTTTGGAGACGCCAATTACTCGGACCTCGCTTCTCTTTCTGACGCGACTGCCTTTCCGCCAGAAAAGTGAATCCTATGCCATTAACTTACGTCTTGATGATAATTATGGGACTCTAAATGGTGGGATCCTGTGTTGTTAACTTACGTCTTGACAACAGTCGTGGGATACCCAGTTTTGGAGACGCCAATTACTCGGACCTTGCTTCTCCTTCCAACGAGGATGCCTTATTCGCCGAAAAAGTGAATCATATGCCATTAACATACGTCTCGATGGCAATTATGGGATTCTAAATGGTGGGATCCTGTGTTATTAACTTATGTCTTGATAACAGTCATGGGATACCCGGTCGTAAATCCTGTGCCATTAACTTACGTCTTGATGATAGTCGTGGGATTTAAAGTTTGCTGATGCAGATTTCGTTGCTCACCCATGATCTTGGATGCGCGGTGAGGATAAATTCGTACTGAGAAACAACTTTGCTTGTTCCAATTCTGAAAATATCCATTTGTTGATGACTCAATGTTCCATCTTGAACCGGGTTCAGATTCGACCTCTTGGTCTAAAGCAGGGTTTTTTCTGACCTTTCTGTTAAAAAACAGGGCTTTTCTGGAATTTCCTGAGAAAACATGGTTTTCTGGAGATTTTTTGGGGATGCCTCGTACGAGGGATGGATACCTCGTATGAGCTATTCCTGTTTTTTCGCAATATTAGGCGCTGAAAGTAAATTTTGAATCACTTTTCTCATTCTGTTTTCGGGAGCTTTCAACCCTAGGCAATTTTCTCACTCAAAAATCATTGTTTTCACCAAGTTCTAGTGATCCCTAACCCTTTCAAATGGCCGGTGTGCATCTTTCCCACAAAGGGCACCTCTTTGGTAGGCATAAAAGGGTAAAGTGTGGACGACGGATGAGTTGTGCCCGTTCCCGGAGGACCACGTTTCTCACGCCATTCAGACCAGGCGGGTAAGGATCTCTTCCTTTGATTGAGTTTCCATGTCAATTTCGTTGTTGCATGTCTCAATTTAGTGTTCTAGCAATTTGACTTTCGCCAATTTTCGCCTAGAATTATCGCTGCTAGGATTTATCATGCATTGCTGATCTTTCGATAGTATTTCACCCTTGTTGATGCTGAAAATCATTGTAGTATGGTAGTACATGATTTTGACTGTCCTTTAGGCAATTCCGCGACTTTTCGGGTAAAATGCTTGAATGAGGATTTTACCGATTTTCTGACATCTGTCTCTTTTGTCTCTGTTGTTTGCAGTCATTCAGGATGATCAATAACTTTAGGGGTAGCGTACGAGCGGTCGCTGAGAGGTGGGAAACTCTCAATGGCGAGATGAAGGAAGAGATTGAGAATCTAGGATTGAAACCCTTCTTTGACGGCCTTGTCGGTGAGAGGAGGAACGTGCACTTGCTCCAGGCCATCCGGGAGCGCTGGTGGGACAGTACTCATACCATGCACATGTGATGGGGGGAGGTTACCATGACCCCTACTGACTTTCATGCCATTACTGGGCTTGCCATCATCGGTGAGCCGCTTGAGGTGGATGCGGACTTTACTCCTAGCAGGGACGATATGATGCATTTTCTGAGATTCTCTTTGCGTACCCTAGGCAAGGGTGTCCCTCTGAATGCCTTGAGGGACAAGGTCGATGCCTATGTTGCTGTCAATGCTGGTCAGATGCATCTGACTGGTACCCGAGTTGCACCTGTCCGTGGCTTTCTATGGTGGGCCTTTTCTGAGACGCTTTTTGCTAACCATGCGTCAACTGCCCTTATTACTCTACTGAGTGTGTTGAGAGATATGCAGCATGTTACCAATGCTAGTTGGGGTTCTGCTGGCTTGGCCCACTGCTATGTGGCTATGGATGAGAGTTCGCGGGATAGGGCGAACGCTGGCTTGGGCGTACAGTCATGCCTGGGAGGTATAATACTCATCTTCTTCTGTATTCATCCTTTGTTTCAGCCCCAGTTTATTTTGATAGCATTTTCATCTTAGCTACTGTGTATTGACCTCTTTTATGTTTCTCCCATTTTGCAGGCTTGTGGATACGCCATGTTTGGTCTCTTCACTTTAAATCTTCGAGACAATACTGTTATGTTCCCAGATACTCTGAGATGGCGCCAGGATAACAGGGATACCCGTGATGAGCAGGCCGAGGGGGCTGATATAACGGTGGATCGCATGAGGCTGTATTTTGATAGGTCGGAGGCCGTCCCTGAGTCCGCTGTCGCCTTCTTTCCTTGGCAGGGTTTGGGCATTGATCACGCCTACGGATTTTCTGGTATGAGGCTACTGATGATTGGCCTTAGCGGGGGATGCTTTTTACTTAGGAGAGAGAGTCTCTCGCCAGCAGGGTGGTGGCAGACTCGACGTCGTTATTCCTTTGGACCCGCTGGCTCATATGCTTAATTCTTATGCCATTGCGGAGGAGGAGAGAGGGGACCTCATTATTGGTCAGGATGCCTTTGACCATATGTCCTTGGAGGCTTATTATCAGGACTTCCTTGCTCGTCTCATGCCCTGGCTAATTATAGAGGGTGATCAGGCTCAATCCCAGGGAGTTGTCCACATCCCTTTTCGTCGACAGCTTGCACCAGTTTATTTTACCTACAGCGTGGCTAAGGGAGTAGAGAATACCGAGGATCTTCCCGCATAGTTTTACATGCCTGAGGAACTCATACCTCCAGCTGACGCGACCATGGTATGATTATGACCCTTCTTCCGTCATTTCCATCATTTTACCATTTCATCTTTCTGTTTATCATTTATCTGAAGATTTTGATATCTCCATTTGTTTCTTCTCAACAGGTGCCCATTGCTGAGTATAGAGAGGTCACGGGACGGCTCGCCCAGTTCATGGCCTATGCCAAGAGGATGAAGAGAGAGACAGCGGGGGCTGCTCGGATGGTTGGCTCAGCAGACGGCGGAGCTAGCTTCTCGCGGGAAGAGGCCTCGGACTGACGGATGATAGTGTGGCAGTGGCGACACGTCCTAGATAGGATTCCCCCATTCTCCCTTTTGTTGATGATGTATTTGTTGCTTCGGCGTAGGCGAAGACAATTTTTCCTTTCTTTGGTTTGTACCTATGCAACAATTATTTCCTAACTCTAGCACACAATAAATTAGTTAATTTTACTTTTATTTTTTACTGTGTAAATGTATTGACTCACGTCCGGTTGGTCAACCGAGGGTTAATTTTATGAGATGGATTCGCGTTGGGCTATTTGTATGTGATGAATGAACTGTTTTGGAAGTATTTTTGAGGTGATTGAGACATGTTTTGACTTGTCGAGCAACCTGAAATCTGAGCAGAGTTTCTGTTGTTCTGACTTGGGAGATGCCTCGTACGAGACATCGATGTCTCGTATGAGCCATCCTTTCATTCTGCGGCTGTTTCTCCTTTTTCCTCGAGGATTTGGTGTCCAAACTTGTATATAAGCACCTCTAGTCTGTCCTAGAATACCATGCAGCCTTAAATCAGTTCTGGGAACCTTTCTTTTGGAGTAGAATTCTTAACCTTTTGCTCCCAATGGCCCTAAGTAAGTCCGTCCCTTCATCAATAATTGTTGATGAGTTCTCATTGGACTTAGAGTTAGTGGAACGCTACAAGGGTGATTTACCAACGTTCTTTCATTCATTCAATAAACCTCGCCAAGAGAGATTCGTGGAGATGTTCGGGTTTAAGATTCTTTTCACCTTGAAGAATCTAAAGCCGGAATGGGACCTCTTAAAGGGAGTTGCACGCTTTTGGGATCCATCGGCTATCTTGGATATGCCGTTCACCGGGGTGATTGCGGTTCCTAATTGTGACAAGGTACCGGTGGAGTCTCTTAGGGATTTATTGAGTATTGGCCTTCCTGAGGCGCAGAGTTATATTCATAACCGCTATGTCGATCTCCATGCTTTACCTAGGAGATTTAAAGGTCAGGTGACTAGCGGTCACGGCGTGGATTCCCAGTGCTGCCTCTTAGCATTGTGCTTATTTCGAAGCGTACTTTTCATGAGCAAGTGTGGCATTGTGGACACGGAGCTCATGGACATCGTTCTGCAAGCTAGAGGACAGGCCTTCAACATAATCCCTCTCATCTTGGGGGAGACTCTTCATGGTCTTGATGAGTTACACCAAACCGGCTCTATGACTCGGGGAAGTCCATTATTGTTGACCATTTGGGTTAGAGAACATTTCAAATTGTTGGACTCTCCGATTGAGTACCTTATACTTTCCATAGGCGGAGACTGTTAGTGAAGGGTCTCAGCATTGAGGAGTGGGCTCATCTTTTTGCTAAAGCGGAGACCAATGATATCGATTGGTGCCCATACTTTTGGAAGGTGAGGAGGTTTGTAGCTAATACCCTTGGGTACGACAGGGTCGTCCTTCTGGGTTTGAGGGACTTCTCTTTCTATTTTGCTCGGAGGGTAATGCGACAATTCGGTCAATAGCAGGACACTTTCTTATCAGGTGGACGGCCTCGAGACATTTCTTTCATGGACTTGGAGTTCTCTACTAGCTTGGCTCGCGTTTGGGGGCAAGGCACCATTATGGATCGTTGGACCAATCTTTGTCATGATGGAGGGAGCATCTATTTGTCGGATAAATACTTGAATTGGTTCCTCTCAGAACTCCGTCCCAATGTCGAGGGTATTGATGAGATCCGTCGCTCTCTGTTGGGGGACCAATTCGAGCCTAGCTTGAATTTGAGGAAGAAGGAAGCTAAGGAGGATCTTTCTAATGTCAGAGCAGATGCCATTCAAGACTTTCTGGATAGTGACTTTTACAAGAAGAGAGCAAACGGACTTCCCGAAAAATTCCAAGCTCTGGATAGGCCTCATGTGTTTGCGACACTGACTCCCTCGGTGTTCAGTCATCTTGATGTTCCTCCCGGTTTCGAGGTACCTTGGTTCAAGAGGAAGAGGGATGACAAGGAGGATCGTGGTCAAGCCCCTACTAAGTTAAGAAAGAAATAGATATTAAGGAGTATCGAGGGATTGCCATAGATAGACCAATTTTTAGATTTTTAGTATTTTATTTATTTTCTTTTGCAAGTTGGTATTCATGTTAGAAATTTTCTTATTGCTTTCTTGAAATGCATTCAATCAATAAGAAGACAAGATTTTGATTTTATTTATTGAATAGACCGGACCAAAAGGCTGCCTACGTTCTCCTTTTACATCAATTAAATAAGGAGCTCGGGTCATCGTAGTTCTTGTTTAAGAAAGAGAAAAATATGTTTGCTGACTGACATGTCTCGTACGGGACATAGGTGTCTCGTACGAGACTGTCCCCTATTTTATTTTTATTTATTTATTTATTTATTTTTATTTTTTTATGCACACCCTGATTTTTGCCTAAACCGCCCTTTCAGGTTTTCAATCTAGCGGGCTTCTTTTCTCGTGCTCTCTGCTCTAATTTTTTCCTAGGCCGCCCTTATGGGTTTTCAACCTAGCGAGCTTTCCACTCTTCTTTTTTTTTTTTTTGAAATAGGGGACGGACTTATGAATAGTACTTCTTCAGCTTGTCCATGTTGACGGGCTTCGGCAGTTGATCTCCATCTAGGTCTGCAAGTTGTACCACTCCTCCGGAGAATACCTTCTTGACTATGTAGGGGCCTATCCATCTTGGTCCCCACTTTCCCATAGGGTTTAATGGTCCAGGACGATGTTCACGTAGGACAAGGTCCCCTTCTTTGATGCTTCTGGACTTGACTTTCTTATTAAATGCTTGGGCCATTCTCCGTTGATATGCTTGGATATGCTCGGAGTCATCGTTCATCTAGCAGGGCTAGTTGTTCATAACGGCTGTCTAACCATGTGACTTCATTCACTTGGTTTTCTAGGAGAACCCTTAGTAATGGTACTTCTAATTCGATTGGTAATACTGCTTCCATCTCATAAGCTAGGGCGTATGGAGTTTCAGCGGTGGCGGTACGGATTGAAGTACGATAGCGCCAGAGTGCAAAGGGTAGCTTGTCGGGCCAGTCTTTGCCAGCACTAGTCATTTTCTTAATGATGGTCTCAATGGTCTTGTTAGGAGCTTCGACTGCTCCATTGGTTTGTGGTCGGTACGGTGATGACTGATGTCTCTCTATTTTGTACTCTGCAAGTAGTTGGTCGCATTCTTTCTCAAAGTGTGTGCCATTGTCAGATATCATCTCATGAGGTACCCCATATCGGCATATGATGTTGGTCTTAATGAACTCAGCCACCTTTCTGGCATTCAAGACTTTGTAGGATTGAGCCTCGATCCATTTAGTTAAGTAGTCAACGACAACTAATACGAATGAGTGTCCATTATGACCTGTCGGTGAGACTTTGCCAATGACGTCTATTCCCCAAGTACAAAATGGCCAAGGGGATGTCATGGGGTATAACACGGACGGTGGTGCGTGTTGTAAGTTGGCGTGTATCTGGCACTTATGGCATTTCTTAACCATGTTGGTGCAGTCCGCTTCCATTGTAGCCCAATAGTGCCCCAGTCGGATGATTTTCTTTGCTAGCATATTGCCATTCATGTGGGTTCCACAGACTCCTTGATGGACTTGGTCCATGATTTTTATGGCTTCGTGCTCATTGGCACAGAGTAGACACTGCTCGTGGTGCTTCTTGTAGAGGCGATCACCTATGATAACGAATTGAGCGGCAAACCGTTTGAGGGCTATCTTCGCTTTAGGTGATGCGTCTGATGGGAATGTTCCGTCTAGGAGGAAACGCCATACATCATAATACCAAGGTTTATCATCCAAGATATTCATGGAAATGACATCACACGGCTCTTTGCTGTCTTGCAGGTCTATGATTGAGTAGTAAGCAGGAATCGCTTGCCTCGTGACTTTGAAGGTCTTAACCTCAGTCCATTCGGGGATCTACACAAGTGATGCTAGTATGGCTAGCGAATCTGCTAAGCGGTTCTTATCTCTAGGGAGATAGTAGAAAGTGTTGGTAGTGGTGCCCTAGGCACATTTAATAAACGTTGTAATTGTTATCATTTATTTCATATCAATAAAGAGATGTTTTGATTATTATTGTTGTTCATGCTTACTTATAATAATCCCCGTCCCTAGTACTTATTAAGCACTAGTATAAAGGCTAAATGATCATGAGATGATCATGTTAGATTTATGGGTACTTGTTTGGAACAAGGTACTGGACATGACCCGCTGTATGAGATTTATGTCATGGTCTATGTCGAACATATATCTCATATTAGTTATGTCATTTGAATCCTTAGACATGAAGTTATTATAGTCTTCCACTTGATGAACATTGTGTTTGACATATTCAAACGCTACCTTAACACGGTAGTTATAAAGGGTATGATTGGCATAATCGGATTCCCGTTGGAAGAATAATAAGCTAAATGGATTTGTCCCTCCACGGAGAGATGTCAAGCTTGGGCCTCTCGTAGGAATGATGTTGATGAAATGTTCGGCCGGACTCAAATGAATTGATTGGATCAATGTCATTTGGATTATCAACATATTCGGAATCGAGAAAGTATTGAACAAAAACAAGTTGACTGTTTGACCATGACTTGTGTTCATGACATCGTGGACAAAGGGATTGTGACATATTCTAAAGGAATGCGAACTTGTATCTAGTTATACTATTTGGGTAGGTATGACGTTTGCTAGAACCTAATCATATCTTATGGGATCATGTTTGAGCCCATTGCCAACTTAGTATAATTCCTAGAGGGTCACCACAATAGAACGAATCTTTAATAAGAGGACTATATTGGAATTTAGAGTCAAAGGACCTTGGAGGAATTTTGGAAACATTCTGGGCTGTTTGGTCTACCGAGCGGGCGCTTGGTTCAGACCAGGCGGGCGCCTGAAGTAATTCCAGAAAGACAGGGACCTTCTGGTCATTCAGGCGGGCGCCTGGCCCTTTACAGGCGGGCGCCTGGTGCTGCCGACAGGAAAATTCCTAATTCGATTTGGAAAGGTTTTTGGCACAAGATTCCTATTTGGAATAGGTCTTAATTGTGTATAAAAAACCCCAATTCGGCCAGACCATATTTCAAGTGATTTTGTGAGTCTCAAAGAGTTTGAGAGAGATATTATTTTGTTCTAAGATATCCTTGATTGAGGAACAAAATAATTCACAAATAAATTCCATATAGTTCTTTATTATATTGTGAAAGTGTGTTTCATAATATTGGTCTAGCAACCAAGATCAAAGAAGCTCCTTTGATATTCGTTCGAAGTGTGGATACCGCTAGAGGGTGAAATCATCATCTTGCAAAGTTCGTGATTTGTTCGCGATCAAGCTTCAAGGTTCTCCACCAAAGATCAAGAGAAAATTCATAGCCATCAAGGGTTAGTTATTCCTCTATCATCTTGTTGTATTGATTTAATCATATGAACGGATCCATGGCTTTGGGTTTCTTAAAATTTTAATTGCTATATTCCGCTGCGCATGTTACTCAGAAACCCAACAGTGGTATCAGAGCCCCGTTCATGTTGATTAATTCAATACTTGGATCATGTTGTGTATATAAATTGTTTATGTGCCAAGCATGATATGAATATTGGATTATATGATGTTTATGTGTTTTGTGATTTTATGTGGTTTATTGTTTTCGAACTTAATCGCACGATTCAATCGCAATAAAAAATTATGGTGGATTCTGAATTATTTCGATTATTGATTTTTGATTGGATCAAAGTTTTAATAATCGGGGAAAAATAATTTTGAGACAAAATTTTCGAACTTGAAAATTCCATACCATTCTGACCATTCAGGCGCCCGCCCGCGTGGACCAGGCGCGCGCTCGCTTCAGGCGCCCGCTGTGCTGGACCAGGCGCGCGCTTGCTAGGCCAGAATGTTCTGATTTTGTTCAAAATCTGATTCTGGAATTTTTCGATAAAATCCGACAAAACCAGTAACAAGACCACTTCAGACTTGCTGATCTGGAATGGGTTTTGGGTAGTTGGTTGTGTGTGGATTTTGGGGTTTGATTTTCCTATTTGTTTTAGTCTTGTGATTCCTAGATTGGTTCAAGTTTTGGATGGCTAATCTGCGTTCATCGAGATTGTGTTTCCCAAAATTGATCGCAATCAAAGTTTCAAAGACAAAACGAAGTTAGAATTATGAAGAGTTCATAATTGCTAAAATGAGAAACAAAGTTCTTGATTCAATGATTGGAGATCCATGTGGAATTGTGAATGCAATTGGCCTACGTTCATCGAGACCATCTATTGCTTAGTTTCGGCCACATGGACTACTTTCTTGGTTTCTTGAATTAGTGCGGGATTGTGGTTGCCAAATGGCTTAGTTCGACCGCACTTCTTGTTGTCTTGATTTGGAGATAATAACCAAAGTTGAAATAGTCTCATCCTCATAATTATAGAGAAACTAATGACACATAAATATTATGCTTAAATAATGGGATTAATTTAGTGGCTAAACTTGATGTGTAACATGTTTATATTATGTGCTCATAAATGTGTTATATGCTATATGTGATGAACCTTCAAAGAAAGTTTTAAGTCTTTTATTGCCATGCCATGATTAAAACACTTGTAGTACATGAGTGATTTTAATGTAGATTCGCCCTAGCGAGGTGCATTAATTTATTTATGTTGAGCAAGATAGATAATGTGGGCACGCCCTAGCGGGACACATTAACTATGCGTTTAAAATGGTTAGACTTAATTGGGCGTCAAAACAGTTTTGGGCCTAGGCAAAGATGAGGTTTAACATGCTTTTGAAATTGGATTTCTAAAAGAATCTCATAAAAGGAATTAAGAGTCATATGAGATATGATTGACAAGAGTTGTCTACCTAATTAATTTGATTTGTGTAATCCGCCTTAGCGGACTTGAAATTAAATTAAAGTTGGATCTTAACCCAATTAAATTATATTATACATTGGATGTATAAGAAGGTTATATAATTTAGTGGGAGTATTTTGTTTAAAAATACATTATTTATCTCTTTAATGAAAATCGGTACTTATTAAATTTTGGAAATTTTGCATATTTGTAGATTATGACTAATAACACTCAATCAATGTCGTTGCGATCGATCCTTGAGAAGGATAAGCTCGAAGAGAATGGTACAAACTTTATGGATTGGATCCGAAGCATAAGAATTGTTCTTAGGCAAGAAGATAAGTTGTACATTCTCGATGGGCCTCTCCCTGCTGAACCACCGCCTACTGCCCCTAGGGTAGAAAGAGACAATTACAAGAAACATCGTAATGATTCTAGAGATGTAAGTTGTCTCATGCTTGCTGCTATGTGTTCAAAACTCCAACAAAGTTTGGAACATTTGGAAGCCTATGAGATAGGCGGAGTTGAGAACCATGTTTCAAGAGCAAGCTAGGCAAGAGAGGTACAAGACCATTGTTGCATTCACTACTAGTAAAATGAATGAAGGGCAACAAGTGAGTCCTCACTTTCTTAAAATGAAAGGTTATGTAGAGCACCTTGAGAAACTTGGCTATCCAATCCCATTGGAGCTAGCCACGGATCTCATTCTTAATTCATTGCCTAAAAGTTATAATCAGTTTGTGATGAATTATAACATGCATGGAATGGATAAGAATCTCTCTGAGTTGCATGGGATGCTCAAAACTGCAGAGATGAAAATTGTGGAGAAAGGTTCTCCCGTGCTCTTGGTTCATGATGGGAAGAAGGCTAGTGCCAAAGGAAAGGGTAAGGCAAAAGTTGTCAAACCTAAGATAAGCAAGGCAAAGGTTGCCAAGGCTTCTGAGGCAAAACCTGATTCACAAAAGGATGCAATCTGTTTCCATTGTCAAGAAATTGGTCATTGGAAACGTAATTGCAAGGCTTTCTTGGAAGAGCAAAAGAAGAAGAAGAGCAGCAAGGCTGCGTCGACTTCAGGTATCTATATGATAGATATTCTCCTTTCTACCACTGATTCTTGGGTATTGGATACCGGATGTGGTTCTCACATTTGTCTAAATGTGCAGGGACTAAAGAATAGGAGACTGCTTAAAGAAGGTGAAGTAGATCTACGCGTGGGAAATGGAGCAAGAGTTGCTGCATTAGCCGTAGGGACTTATGAAGTCACTTTTACCTTCCGGATTAATTCTTGTTTTGAACAATTGTTATTATGTTCCGGATTTAAGCAGAAATATTATTTCAATTTCTTGTTTGGATAATGAAGGTTTTAAGTTTCTTATTGAGAATAAGAAATTTTCTATTTATTTAAATGATGTGCTTTATGGTATTGCTAATTCATTTAATGGCCTTTATGTCTTGGATGTCAAGAATGAAAATAATGTCTATCATGTAAATAAGAAATCTAAACCTAATGATGTAAATCATACTTATATGTGCATTGCCGTCTTGGTCATATTAATGAGAAGCGTATCTCAAAACTCCATGGGGACGGACTTTTGGGTTCATGTGACTTAGAGTCATATGATACTTGTGAGTCGTGTCTTCTTGGAAAAATGACTAAGACACCTTTTACCAAGTTGGGGTGAAAGGGCAAGCGACTTATTGGGGTTGATACATTCCGATGTATGCGGACCATTAAGTAGCAATGCTAGGGGAGGATTTCAATACTTCATAACCTTCACTGATGATTATAGTAGATTTGGGTATGTTTACCTAATGAAACATAAAAGTGAAGCATTTGAGATATTTAGAATATTTCAAAATGAAGTAGAAAAACAACTTGGCAAAAGCAAAGGCACTTCGATCAGATCGAGGTGGAGAATACTTAAGTCAAGAATTTGATGATCATCTAAAGAATTGGGAATAGTTTCACAATTGACTCCACCTGGAACACCACAATGGAATGGTGTGTCCGAGAGGAGGAATCGGACTTTGTTAGACATGGTTCGATCAATGATGAGTCAAGTTGATCTTCCAATATCCTTTTGGGGTTACGCTCTAGAAACCGCTGCTTTCACACTAAATCAAGTTCCAACTAAATCGGTCCAAAGACTCCATATGAGATGTGGAGTGGAAAGAAACCTAGTTTATCTTTCATGAGGATTTGGGGTTGCGAAGTTTATGTCAAGAGACTCATCTCTGACAAACTAGCACACAAATCTGATAAATGTATTTTCGTGGGATATCCTAAGGAAACTAAAGGATATTACTTTTACAACCGAGAGGACAACAAAGTGTTTGTTGCCCGAACTGGTGTCTTTCTAGAGAAAGAGTTTCTCTCCAAAGAAATCAGTGGGAGTAAAATAAATCTTGAAGAAATTCGAGACCCAGAAAATAACATTGAACCAATAGTGGAACAAGAACAAGAACCACAAGGAGTTGTGGAACCTGTTCAAAATACACAAGCATCTCGCAGATCTAGTAGGTCACGATCCGAGCCCGAGAGATATGGATTTCTCGTAACGGATAGTAATGAGGTAGAAATCATTGAGAATGATGAACCGTCAACCTACCAAGAGGCGATGTCTTCTCCTGATTCGGACAAGTGGCTTGGAGCCATGGAATCCGAATTGCAATCCATGCAAGACAATCAAGTTTGGAATTTGATTGATGCACCCGAAGGTGTAAAAACCATAGGATGCAAATGGGTCTTCAAGAAGAAGACTGACATGGATGGGAAGGTGCATACTTACAAAGCTAGGCTTGTAGCGAAAGGTTATAGGCAAGTTCATGGTATTGACTATGATGAGACCTTTCACCCGTAGCAATGATCAAGTCTATAAGAATTTTGCTTGCCATTGCCGCATATCATGACTATGAAATATGGCAGATGGACGTCAAAACCGCTTTCCTGAATGGAAAACTCCAAGAGGATGTGTATATGACACAACCAGAAGGTTTTGAACAAGATTCTAAGGTATGCAAATTGCAAAGATCCATCTATGGATTGAAGCAAGCTTCAAGGAGTTGGAATCTCCGTTTTGATGAATCGGTCAAAGAGTTTGGTTTCATCAAGAACGAAGATGAGCCTTGTGTATACAAGAAGATTAGTGGGAGCATAGTGCTATTCCTTATTTTATATGTGGATGACATATTGCTCATTGGAAACGACATTCCTACACTTCAGTCTGTGAAGACTTGGTTAGGAAAGTGCTTCGCAATGAAAGATATGGGTGAAGCCGCATATATTCTTGGCATTAAGATCTATAGAGATAGATCAAGGAGGCTACTTGGTTTAAGCCAAAGTACATACATTGACAAGGTCATTAGAAGATTCCGTATGGAAAATTCTAAGAGAGGAACCTTGCCCTGTTACATGGAGTTTCTCTAAGCAAGACTCAATGTCCTAAGACAAAAGATGAGCGTGAGAAAATGAATGATGTTCCATATGCTTCGGCAATTGGGTCCATCATGTATGCCATGATTTGTACTAGGCCGGATGTATCTTATGCTTTGAGCATGACAAGTAGATACCAATCCGACCCTGGCGAAAATCACTGGATAGCTGTAAAAGCGATTCTTAAGTACTGAGAAGAACTAAAGACTCGTTTTGGTCTATGGAGGAATGGAAGATGATCTCGTTGTAAATGCTTACACGGATGCAAGCTTCCAAACCGACAAAGATGATAGCCGATCGCAATCGGGTTTTGTGTTTATGTTAAATGGTGGAGCTGTAAGCTGGAAGAGTTCCAAGCAAAGTACAACCGCTGATTCTACAACAGAAGCTGAGTATATTGCTGCATCGGATGCTGCAAAGGAAGCTGTTTGGATTAAAAAGTTCATAACTGAACTTGAAGTGGTTCCTAGTATTGCTAATCCAATAGACCTTTATTGTGATAATAATGGTGCTATTGCTCAAGCAAAGGAACCAAGAGCACATCAGAAATCCAAACACATACTTAGGCGTTTCATATCATTCGAGAGATCGTTGATAGGGGAGACGTAAATATATGCAGAGTACCTACTGATGACAATGTTGCGGACCGCTAACAAAGGGACTTCCACAAGCTAAACATGATGGTCATGTTAGGTCCATGGGTATTAGATACATGGGAGATTGGGCCTAGGGCAAGTGGGAGATTGTTGGTAGTGGTGCCCTAGGCACGTTTAATAAACGTTGTAATTGTTATCATTTATTTCATATCAATAAAGAGATGTTTGATTATTATTGTTGTTCATGTTACTTATAATAATCCCCGTCCCTAGTACTTATTAAGCACTAGTATAAAGGCTAAAATGATCATGAGATGATCATGTTAGATTTATGGGTACTTGTTTGGAACAAGGTACTGGACATGACCCGCTGTATGAGATTTATGTCATGGTCTATGTCGAATATATCTCATATTAGTTATGTCATTTGAATCCTTAGACATGAAGTTATTATAGTCTTCACTTGATGAACATTGTGTTTGACATATTCAAACGCTACCTTAACACGGTAGTTATAAAGGGTATGATTGCATAATCGGATTCCCGTTGGGAAGAATAATAAGCTAAATGGATTTGTCCCTCCACGGAGGATGTCAAGCTTGGGTCTCGTAGGAATGATGTTGATGAAATGTTCGGCCGGACTCAAATGAATTGATTGGATCAATGTCATTTGGATTATCAACATATTCGGAATCGAGAAAGTATGAACAAAAACAAGTTGACTGTTTGACCATGACTTGTGTTCAATGACATCGTGGACAAAGGGATTGTGACATATTCTAAAGGAATGCGAACTTGTATCTAGTTATACTATTTGGGTAGGTATGACGGTTTGCTAGAACCTAATCATATCTTATGGGATCATGTTGAGCCCATTGCCAACTTAGTATAATCCTAGAGGGTCACACACAATAGAACGAATCTTTAATAAGAGGACTATATTGAATTTAGAGTCAAAGGACCTTGGAGGAATTTTGGAAACATTCTGGGCTGTTTGGTCAACTGAGCGGGCGCGGTTCAGACCAGGCGGGCGCCTGAAGTAATTCCAGAAAGACAGGACCTTGGTCATTCAGGCGGGCGCCGGCCCTTTACAGGCGGGCGCCTGGTGCTGCCGACAGGAAAATTCCTAATTCGATTTGGGAAGGTTTTTGGCACAAGATTCCTATTTGGAATAGGTCTTAATTGTGTATAAAAACCCCAATTCGGCCAGACCATATTTACAAGTGCTTTTGTGAGTCTCAAAGAGTTTGAAAGAGATATATTTTGTTCTAAGATATCCTGATTGAGGAACAAAATAATTCACAAATAAATTCCATATAGTTCTTTAATATGTGAAAGTGTGTTTCATAATATTGGTCTAGCAACCAAGATCAAAGAGCTCCTTTGATATTCGTTCGAAGTGTGGATACCGCTAGAGGGTGAATTTTATCATCTTGCAAAGTTCGTGAGTTGTTCGTGATAAAGCTTCAAGGTCTCCCACCAAAGACAAGAGAAAATTCATAGCCATCAAGGGTTAGTTATTCCTATTCATCTTGTTGTATTTGATTTAATCATATGAACGGATCCATGGCTTTGGGTTTCTTAAAATTTTAATTGCTATATTCCGCTGCGCATGTTACTCAGAAACCCAACAGAA
>JAOWBW010000196.1:0-35457 GCA_026119855.1 Campanula takesimana | reverse complement strand
TCCCTACTTTATGTCATATCAATTATAAGGACCTTTTTGCAATTTTCTCTGCCGCATTAAATTCTATGTGACGTGGGACGCCATCGGGAGATAATCGTGTGCCGTTCTCGTCGTTCCATTACCCGAGGAACAATTAATTGAGTATAAAAGATAAAGTTCATTTCTTTTTTACCTTTTTACCTTCTTCTTCATTCATCTCTCTATTCTGCACTCTGTCTTCTACCTCCGTTTTCTACCTTCAAATATTTCCCATACTCTTTTCAAAATTCAAATGGCACCTAAGAAATCTTCCGATCCTTCTGCTCCATCTACCTCTAAAACATCCAAAGGTGATATGGTATGATTTCTTGAACCCTTCACTCTAGCATTTCATTTTTTCCGCCATTGTTGTTCGCAAAAAGCTTGTTCGTATTCTGATATTTTTTTCTTGCTTTTTCTTTCAATTTTTGGTTGATTATTGCTTACATATGTTCATATATGCTGGGTTTAATGTTTATTTCATGTCTCTTGTTCAATTTTTGAACAATTTTGATTTTTGGGTTTTCGGGTGTTCTTTCGTATTTCTCTTGATACTATGTTCTGGGTTTGTTATTTGAACTTGCTATTTTAGAACTTTGTTAGTATCTGTTTTTTTTTCAAGTCTTTTGGTATACTTCTTTCATGTTTTGGTTAAGTTTTTGTTTTGCATGTTTATCCCCTGTTCTTCATGTTCTTCATGCATTCAAATCCTTTTTCAAAACCTTTACATGTCTAGTTTTGGGTGTTTACCATTTTACCCCTATTTTGTTTCAACCGCCTATTTCATTGTTAGGATTCCTTGTAGCAGTTTGAATGCTTGGTTTGTTCAAACTGCTTGAACCAAACTCTTACTAACTTTAATTATTTTTAGGATGAATCCAACTTTGTACCTGGATCCCAGATCATCAAAGCCGAATTCGAAGCTGATGCAGTTGGAAGAAAACTGCTTGCCCTACTGGAATCATCAAAACTGCTGCCTCTATTCCAATTGGATGAACCAAAGTTTGACAAAAGGCTTTGTGCAGAATTCTTTGACAATGGGATTGTCTGTGTGGTACCCCTGCTGAATGGTAAAGGTGAAGAAATCAGAGACTTAGAGTCTGGGGAAGTGAAGACTGAAAATGCTATCAAGTTCACTGTCAGGACAAAGGATGTAGTTTTATCTGCTTCAAAGGTTGCTATCTTAGCTGGGCTGGAGAATTCTGGAATCCTTTCTATCAAACCAGAGTTAGTCAGCCGAACTACTGAGGAGCTCTTGGGGGTTTCTGTCTTCAACACTAAGTGACACGCCCCAAGTCCCGGGATTCCCTAATAGAACCTCGAACCTGGTGCGCGTAACTAACAAGAAACAAGAAACTAACGGGAAACAGGAACAATACCTGTTAAAAACAAAACTGACATGATATATATACTCAAGAGTAGGGAGCTAAGATAGCTCACACGAGTTCTAGACCAAGAAAATTTAAACCAAAATGGTTACATATAGCGGAAGACATGCCTAGCAAATAAGCTAGCAACAAGAACTGTCTAGGGACAACAAATACTACCCCAATACAAGCCCAGAGTTTATTAACTCACACAAGATCGTCCTTACCAAAATATAAAAGGACACTAACTTCGAACAAGAATATCCTGCTGAGTAAGTTCCCAGCTAAGGCGAGCCTCACTGCGTACTATCCCCTGCTTTCCTGGGGGGGGGAACAATTAAACCAATAAAGGGTGAGATAAATCTCAGTAAGCTATTAACATGCAACTATATGTCATGTTATCATGCAATACAAGTAGATACTCAACTAAACATATATCAAGTATCATCAAGTAACAAGTATAGGAGAGGCTAAGCCAACCCAACAAGTAATCAAGCTCAAGAAAGGTTCAGGTAACAAGTAGTCAAGTAGAGTGAGAGGCTAAACCAACTCACCAAGATGCACATAGGCCTATCACGCATTTGTACCTGAATCCTTCCTTATTCCTCCCAAGAATACCATTTGTTGTCGATGCTTTTCTAGCTGAGGACAACCAAGAACAAGAACAAGAACTGCTGTGCAGTATATAAGAAGACCTGGTAACCAGTGTCATCCACAAGAACAAGATCCACGAGGTGTTCAAGACAATCGCATTCACTTAGGTCAGGCTTATTGCTCTAACCAAGGAAGCTATGCCCTTACTATGGCCGGTAGTAAGGGGTCAGGCGGAAATACATAGGGACCCGATTGTCATTTAAGCCCCAGCTCTCGCGACAAGCGTGAACCTATATATTTTCGAACAAGCAAGGAGAACCAGCTGGACTCACACAAGAATGCACAAGTAGATGTTTACTTGAACTACGAGAACAGAACCCAGTCCCTTATTAGTGGACTATTCTTTATGCACCATGTAATCATGTATCATGTGCTCACGAGAATATGCACCATGTAATTATGTATCATGTGCTCACGAGAATATGCACCATGTAATTATGTATCATGTGCTCACGAGAATATAAGTACGCGTACTCAATTATTGCGAATACCAATCAAGTTTAACTATGGCACATAAGTGTCCATGTAACACGATCAATCCAAGTTAGAGTCTATTAATAACAGACCTCAAATAAGTAGTAGGGTATATCATTCTATATCACTTTGTCACATGCCAAGTTTGCACGTACATATTCATATCACGTTTAACACATTAAAGTGTCTATCACGATACCCTTACTATCAAATAGAGCCCAATACCTTAGACTCTAAACACGTAGTAGAATAGGTCACATCATACCTAATCACAGTCATATCTCACGTATATGTATCGTTAGTAATCGAATACATTTTCTAACACATATTGTGTTCTGTAGTTATTCTTATTACTTAAATCGTAATATTCACGATTATATGAATTATCTTCATGTTACACTAGTCCCTATTTTCTTTAGGAACCGTTTCAAGACAAGATATCTTCTTTATATTTTATATACTTCATTGAGTATATACACGATTAAAAACTAAATCATTTACACTTTAGTGCTTATTTATAGCACTTCCAATATACACGTATCAAGTTCAAGTATGCAGTAGAGTTAATCATTCTCTATCTAGTTCCATAACCCAATTCTTTGGTTATTCATACCATGTACCAATCAATCAAGAAGCCACATTCTATCAAGTAAATATATGCAAGATTTGCATATACACATCAAGACTCTTTCAAGTTTATTACCATACACCTATATTGGTGTCAAGGCACGTACAAGATTTTATAATCTTATATTCAAGTCTTAATCCAATTATTTGGATGTTCAAGTCATGTACAAGGTTTTATTGTCTTATACTTCAAGTTACTGTCTCAACTTAAGACATTCAAGACATTCAAGATATTCAGGACATTCGAGACATTCAGGACATTCAAGACATTCAGGACATATACAAGATTTTATCATCTTATATCCAAGTTCTCAATCCATTTCTTTGGATAGTTAAACATGTACAAGAGTTAATTATCTTATACCTCAAGTTCAAGCTAGGAAGATGAATTATACATCTTTCACGTATTATTTTCCAATCATTTTCTTAGGACATTCAAGCTCAAGACATTAGTTGGTGCCCCTAAAGTACACAACATTAACTTCAAGACACATAAAAGAGTTACTATTCTTATACTCAAGTTATCATTTAATTATGATTCAAGTCCACATTTCATTTGATCACAAAGGGACTATTTTTCAGTACTAGAGTGTTCTACAACACTCATCTAGGCCATCTAGGGTAGTACCCTAAACTTAGTCCAAGAATACTTCGAGTTCAATTTAAGTAAATGAGTTATATAACTCATACTTACAAGTTCCTAATCCCTACATAGGATATTCGAGCTCAAGACACTAATTTGGTGCTCTCACGGTGCACAAACATTAGTTCCAAGACAAGCATAACACATAAGTGCTTGTTCATAGCACTTTCAAGACATATAAAGAGTTGTTACTCTTATACATAAGTTCTCATTTGAGTTCTATAAGTGTCCATGTACAAGACTAAGTTCTCATTTTAATTCAATGAGTATACACGTTTAAAACCAAGTTCTGATGCCCCTAAGGTGTCCACAACACTTGCTAGGACATCTAATACTAAGGTTATATACCTTAACTAGAGTTACTTCCAACTTATACAAACTTTAAACAACATTTTGTTCTTCAGGTAACTGTGCGGTCGCCTAAATGGACTGTGCGGTCGCACACAAGCAGGTCAATTCCTTGAAAAACCTTTCAGAAAGATGGGCGGTCGCTCAAGGGTTTTTGTGCGGTCGCACAAGGTACCAAAATGCGAAATTTTTATTTCTTTCCCAGGTTAAGAAATTTCCCGTCCCAAGCGTAGGAGTAACTTTTACTAACTCTTAGGCATACCCAAAACATTATTTCAGGCTCAATTCATTTCTTTTACCGTCCCATAAATAATAGGACAATTTCCTTTTATTCTAATTTAATATTTTACCGTCCCCAAAAGTATAAGTACAATTTTATATTATACTACTATACCCATTTAGGGATACTTCCATTCATTTCCCCGTACCAAAAATAATGGTATAATTTTTCTAATAATATTTAAATCAAGTTACTATTTTACCGTCTCACGAATAGGAGTATAATTTTTCAATACTTTTTCAAGTTTCTTTTCCCAGGTGCAAGCTATTCCTTCAAATTTAGCATACGAATACTCCCTTCGTCCCAATTTTACAAGTATCACAAAAATTGCTCAAAACACAATTTTAATAAGAACAAGTAGCGGGAATAACATATATGCATGTTATTACAAGTAAGGGGGAGTCAATAACTTACCTAGTCAAAAATCAAGTTGACCCAAATTAATTTCTGATCGGTCTGGAACGCTCTATTCAACGCCACGAATATTTATCCGGGACCAGAATCACGAACAGAGAGATAATTAATCGCGAGTAGTCGAGAATATGGTAAAATTGAACTCCCTTCTATGGAACAGAGGAAAGAACGAGAAAGCTTGAGAATATGAATTGCCTGTCTCAGGCAAACACACTTTATATACTTGGAACTTTCCAAGAATTGCAACTAGGCCCCTAAACTTTCAACTTTGACATTTAACCACCTTAATTTTTTTAAAGTAGCTAAATAATTAACTCAAATAAAATAGCATATAAATATGCTAGTCAAGAATTTAACAAATAAGTCAAATATTTAACGATATTAAGGATGGGCGTTACACTAAGTCCACCCCCAAGAAGGAGTTTGGAGAAATTATGGCCATGTTGTGTGATTTGGTAGACACTGGAGTGATGTGCAAGAATGGCAATCACAACAATTTCACTTCTGAGCAGTACAACTACTGCGTGGCTATCTACAAAGGGAAGAAGTTGCACTGGCCAAGGATCATCATGCAAGAAATGATCAATGCCCTCAGCCGCCATACTTCTGCCAAAGCCGATGGTAAAACAAAGATCAGAACTCACTGTAGACTCTTAACAAAATTCCTTCATCAGGATTCTGTGATCTTTAAGGCTTCCGTGGCAAATGAAGCTGAGTGGGTGCAACCGAATGAGAAGACCTTATTTGGTGCTTCAAGGCTTGATGCTTTCAGAACCGGGTTTGGATGGCGGTTTGCACAAGCGGTATGGAGTGCTGATCCTCTGCCTGAAGAACAGAGAGGACTCTTTCCTGAGGCTCGGCTCAATAAGTCAGGCAAACCTTATGCCGGTGCCATAGCAGATCAAGCCGCAGCTACAAGAGCTAGAGAAGCTGCTCAAACTGCCACATTGAATAGGCTAGGAGTTAGCCTGGATGGAACTGAGGCTCCGGTTGAGAGGGAGTCTGCGGTTGAGGGGGAGCCTGCAATCCCTGCGGCTCAACCCAGGGAAACCGCGGCTCCAAGAAAGAAGAAAGCCAAACTTACTGAAACTTCAAAACCCTCATCCAATCTTCCTCCAAAACCTTCATTACCAAAATCCTTCCTTATTCTATCCAATCCCTCTTCTGAACCGCTTCCACCTTATTCTAAACCTATTCCCTTCACAAAATCAACTCCTCCTACCTCATCTAAACCCCAGATAAAACCCCTTTCCCCAATCAAGCCAAATGTAGAAAAATCCTTGAATTTTGCTCAAGATGTGAATCTTTTGAGAAAACTGAAAGCCTCCACCTCTGAACCTAAACTTATCTCACCTCCAAAATCCCCTCTCAAACTGCCAACTGTTCAGTTCACTGAAGAACAGTTACAGCTTATCTTTTCTACCCTTCCCAACCTTAAACCATCCACTCAAACCGAGCCTGAGCAGACCGAAGTGTCTGAGGCTGCGGTTCCAGTTGAACAAACCGAGGTCTCTACAAGTGCGGTTCAGCCTGAGCAAACTGATGAGTTTGAGGCTGCAGTATTGCCTGAGCAGACTGATGTGTCTGAGGCAGTTCAAGATGAACCTGAGCAAGATGATGATAATCTTGAGGTTCAACCGCTGAAGAAGAAGAGAAGGTTAGTAAAGAAATATGACTTTGTGGAGCACTGGCAATCAAGGCCACCTGGTGCAGTGGACTTCACTGAAGCTTCTGACAAGAAGAATCACTCACCCATTGAAGGCCCATTTGCAAAGGAGTTGAGAGAGAGAGCTGAAATGAGAAAAGCTGGAATAGATCCCATGTTGGTTGAAACCGCTCCTCCTTCATTGAAACGAAAGCTAGAGTTTGACTCACCAGAGCACACTCCTTCACCTTCTGAATCCCTACACTGCCTTCTGCTCCAGCAGTTCCACCGTCAGCTCAACCGCAACTGATCAATATCTCTGCCCCGTCGGTTTTTCCTGAGTTCACAGTTGCAGTTAGGACTCCCAAACCGCGTGGTTTGAAAAGGAAGTGTGCACAAGACATTGCGGGTTACTTAAAGAGGTTTAGAGCCACTACTTCCAAAGCCAACCGCCATGGAGCCATCATCAGAGCCGCCAACAAACATGAAGAGCAACGACTCAAGTCTGGTCGTCCAAATCCTTTTGCCATCTTTCCAGCCGATGAGTCTCAGGCTGCTTCAGATCAACTCATTGCTTCAACTCTTGATCAAATTATTGAAGATCTGGCAGTTGAGTTCATCTTTTCTCTCTGCTCTTATTTTTTCTTTAGGATAAACTGCATTGTCTTTCCTTATCTATATAGATGGCAGTTCTCTCCTTATACTTCCATTCCTCTCTCTAATACCCAACTTCTTTCCATTTCCCCTTCTTTTCCCTACACTTTATTTTCTATCATTCCTTTCCCTTCCTCCCTTTTTGAAACTGATCCTGTAAAGATTCAGTTTGTGCTGGATTCCTATTTTACCCACTCTGCATTTCTTTCCTCTCTGCCCTTCCTTGTTGATGCCATTAAGAGGGAGAATGCTATTGACCCTCGAATTGGGAGAATGGAATTTGAGATTGAAACCCTTCTGGAGAATCGGCTCAAGATAGAACAGAAGCTTGAAACTCTGAATGAGCTGTCTTCTCTCAGACTTGAAGCGGCCCAAGAAATGAATGAGGCTCTGGAGAAGAAGTTAGACCAACTAGCTGATCTAACGGTTTCATCAACTGACTACTTAGTTCAGTATGCCAATGACCTGAAGAAGTTTTCTGAAAGAATCTTAGAAAAGGTAAATGAACCGACCCATCTTCGTCTTAAGTCAGCTGAATATGTGTTTGAAACCGCCAGCCTAGTTGAGTCTTCTGATGCTGATCAAGCCGCCGCCAGGGTTCCTGATAGAACTGATTAGAATTCTTTCTATCTTTTGTAATCAGTTTTTGCCTTTCATTACTTTCCTTGTAATTTGTAACTTCTAAAACCTTTAAAGGATTATAATGAAAATGAATGCATTGCATCCAACATTCCAAAACTTTGTTTATTCAAACTACTTGTTTGTGGAACAATGCATTTCTAAAAACTCATGCACTATTCATCATGAAAAATTTTCTAAGTGTATGTGTTTTAAACATTCAGTTTAAACATGCATATCTGATTTTCATAATCATATCTCTTTATATGCATCTGAATGAATTTCTTATTTATCTGTTTTTCATTTCCTTTGTCTTTGATAGATTAGAAATATATGGTATAGCATTGTGTGTGCATTTGACTTGGGACATGCAGTTTCAATACATACTCATTTGAGCATGTTCTTACCAAGTACAATGTTTGCTCTATCATAGTGTGGTAATGACATCAATCAAATAGGGAGAGATTGTTAGGATTCATTGTTAGTACACCCACCTGATTTGATTTACCCATTCCACGTGTCTTTTTATGGACTTTAGGTTTTCATGTAATGAAGTTTCACTTCAATTTTTAGACAAGTCCATTTCTAGATGTTTAGTAGTTAGGCTGAGTTATGATCGGTTTATTCATAGTGGTTTAGTGTCCCTTAAGCCGCCGTCTTCAAACCGCCAGCATGGTGCCTTAGTCATTCATCAAACCGCGGTTTGTGTCTTTGATGAAACCGCATTTCAAGTTCATTCATGAAACCGCACATGCATCTGGTGGAACCGCCGACCAAGATATTGAAGAAGTTATTGCTGTCATTTACTCCTTGAAGACAAACATTCGCTTTTCAACCGTAAATGAATCACTGGTGACTTGTCCTTAAACTTCAAGTCATGGTTCAGTTATTCTTGGAATGTCGGTTTGCCTCGCTTTTTGAAAAGTTACCGTTGTACTTTTCCAACAACTAAAAGGACAATGTCAGGTAGTGATCCAACAACTTCCTGCCACAAAGCAAAAGCAAAGGACGACAGTGACAGGTCAACCAATGGGATTGTGACAACGCATAAAACTGCCATACAATGACTCACCTCATTGTCCAACGGTCACTAATGCCTTCACTATAAATAGCCTTCATTGTTCAACATTGAAGGTTGCTGAGCTTCAAAGAGAATATCCCAAGTATTCAAGTTTGCTTTGAAGATTGAAAACCCAGATATTCATATCTTCATCATCTCCTTAGCAAACCCAGAGTTCTTCATCAAAGCTTCAAGCCTTCATACCATCACAACTCAGCCTTGCACAGAAAGTAATCATTTGCTCACCATCACTTAGATATTTTGAGCTTTTGATTTCTTTCCACACTACACACCCGGAGTATATTTTCTTATAGATTATATACCTCGAAAACACAGGTTGTTATAATAGCATTGTTAGGTTAGATTGTTTATTTAGAGTTTGGATTCTTTTGTAATCTTGTAAAAACTCCTCTAAATCTATACAAGTCTAGTAGCTATTAGAAAATCCTAGGCTAACCACCTAGGTAGAGGACGTAGTTCTTTCAAGAACGAACCTCTTCAAATTGTGTGTCCTTGATCTTTATTTTCATGTCATTTACATTTATGTTTATGAGCTTTATTTACTTTCATGTGAAATGACTTGATAAATGATTTGCATACTTTTGTGATACTTCAGTTATGCCTTGTCAGTTGCATCATTCCTTTTTCAACCACTTAAACCGCCCTACTCTTAATAATTCAGTTTGGCCAAAACCGCAAAACTCCGCTGTGCATTTTATCTGAGCGGTTCTAGTGCTTTAAACCGCAATAGACCAAACTGACAAGTACTTGGTTGATTTTCAAGGGTATTTCGAAAAAGATTTTAAACCGCTATTCACCCCCCTCTAGCGGTTCTATACCCTTGTTGCCCTTTGGGACCAACAGGTCCAAACTTTAGGATTTTGTCAATTTAGGGTCTGGTATGAAGGGTAAATTGGTAATTTTAACCCCAAATAACGTCAGTTAAGTTTCATGTGCAACTCATGTGGCCACTTAACATTTTTTTTCTAACATTTCCGTAAAAAAACCTCAAATTGACTAACGTTGTTAACATTGGACCCTAAATTGATAAAATTGAAACATCAGACCCCTATTGGCACACACCCCCTAAACTTTGGACCCTAAATTGTCATTTCCCCTTATTAGTAATAGGTAACTATAGTAGTTACCTATCATAGTAACTATTCTTATTATTAATAATAGTTACTATAATAGTTACCTTATATAGTAATTAGTATTATTAGCTAATAATGTTAAACAAATAATAGTTGACTATTAATAGTTAACTATTATTATAATTAACATTTATAATTAACTATTGAATAAATTAAAAATTACTATTAATAGTATTAGTAATTATAATAGTTGCTAAATATATTAACTATTACTATTAATAGTATAATTAGTTAATCATAATAATTACTATATGGGTTAACTATCATTATTAATAGTATTAGTTAATCATTATACAATATATTAGTAATATTTACTATTAATAGTACTAACTTCGTCCGAGAGTAAGAGTCATACTTTCTATTTTTATACGTCAAGCTAATAATATTAGTTACTATATAGGGTAACTATTATAGTAACTATTACTAATAATAGTAATAGTTAACTATAGTAGTTAACTACTATAGTTAATTAATACTATTATTAGTAATAGGTAACTATAGTAGTTAACTATCATAGTAACGATTACTATTATTTGTAATAGTTATTATAATAGTTACCTATCATAGTAACTATTCTTATTATTAGTAATAGTTACTATAATAGTTACCTTATATAGTAATTAATATTATTAGCTAATAATGTTAAACAAATAATAGTTGACTATTAATAGTTAACTATTATTATAATTAAAATTTATAATTAACATTTATAATTAACTTTTATAATAAACTATTAAATAAATTAAAAATTACTATTAATAGTATTAGTAATTGTAATAGATGCTATATATATTAACTATTACTATGAATAGTATAATTAGTTAATCATAATAATTACTATATGGGTTAACTATCATTATTAATAGTATTACTTAATAATTATACAATATATTAGTAATATTTACTATTAATAGTACTCACTTCGTCCGAGAGTAAGAGTCCTACTTTCTATTTTTATACATCCCAGAGTCAGAGTTTCTTTCCTAAAATGACAAATAATGAAAAAGAATGAATACTATTTTGGACAATTATACCCTTAACCCACTTGCAATGTTTACCAATTTTTTTTTTTTATAAGTGTGCTCAAACAATGTATGACTCTTATGATAAGACAGAGGGAGTATTAATTAATCATAATAGTTACTATATAGGTTAATTATTACTATTAATATTATTAGTGAATAATAATAGTTATTATAGTATGCTAGTAAATATAATTAATAATATTAGGTAATTATAATAGTTATTTAAATTATTATTAAATAATATTATTAGTTAAGATGATGGATACGCTATTAGTTACTATAACTAGAAAAATTATTTATTTAAGACATAATAAAATTATTATACTAACACATTAGATGTACATTATAAACTTTTATATTTACTAATCATAATGTGTATATATAAAATCATTCTTGAACAATAGATAATATTATCAAGTCAATTATCTATAAAATTAAAAGTTAATTCATAATGATAATAATTTATCTTTACATTCAAATTTCAATTATCATAATTATTACAACAAAATTAGAAAATTAACACAATTTTCCTAAATTTTTAAGCAAACGTTTTAATTCATATACAATATAATTATAATATAAAAATTTATTATGTTACTTTATTAAGTAAAAATATGAAAAAATAAAATACGAAAAAATAGTAAATTAGTTTCCCGTGCAAAGCACGGGTTACCCACTAGTACTATACAAAGCTTCACTACAATCTCAAATGCTCTATAAACTGTTCCGAATAAAATATCCCGTCTCGAACCTCGGTCAACTACAAAAGTCAAACTAGAGGGGGTGAGCTGGGGGCTCAGTATACACGATATCACAAAGATCAATAGAACAAAATATCAAATAACTATATCCATGAAATTACAAATATGGACATCCCAATAAGAATCTCATTTCATAAACTGAACAAATAAATCATACATCACAACCCGACGCACTAATTATGTTCGGGCCTAGTGGCTTAACCAAATTAACCGTTTGATCGAAATCCTGAGCAGTGTCGGATTCAATAGGTGGCTCCCACCGCCTTTTGCGATGAAGCACTTTGTTCTACACAATTCTACACTTTTTATCAGACAATGTCGGATTCAAGAGGTGACTCGTACGGATTCAAGAGGTAGCTCCCACCGCTTCTTGCGATGTAGCACTTTGTTCCACACAGCACTTTGTTCCATACTTTCTATCGGAACCGACACAATAACCAATAACTGAGGCTACTGCGAGCGTTACATAATTGCCTACATCGTGTTCCATATAACAAAACTCATATTTGATAACCACTAACATGTAAATCTTGTGTTAAGTTTAATGCCTTTGAATTGGGGACGCCTAAGTTAGTGGATTAAATTATCAAGTTCGTAATTCTGAGACAGTGTGGAAAACTAAACAAGCAGTTTTTTTGGCCTAGGCCGCATGCCTTAGCCATAAAAACAGTAGTTTTAGGCGCATGGACCGAAAGATGACTTAGTGGACTCTTGGTTGACATGGGGCTTGTTAGCAGTTGACTTTAACAAGGAATCAAGATTCCAAAGGAATTAGTCTCCCCACGTATTAACTTTAGAAGTCAACATGGAATGGAATTGGACACCAATATCCGAATAAGTTTAGGTGCTTAGGTGACGTATTTTATACTCCCTCCGTCCTAAATTAATTCAGTTAGTCAGTTTGCTCAGTTTTTACACAGAACAGAGAGATCAATAATTCTAGATCTAGGGTTTGCACAGTCAGGAATTTTGTGATCAAAATTCGTGCAAAGTAGATTAGTGTGATCTTGTGTAATTGTTTCTCCAGTGATAATAATATTCTCTCCCCTCCCCGTGGACGTAGCCAAGTTGGTGAACCACGTAAATTTGTGTTCTTGTGATTGCTTTATTTTCTCATCAAGTCTTGTTCAATTGCTCTAACAAGTGGTATCAGAGCTTTGGTTCGTGGTTAGAGATTCAGGGATTCCGCTGCAGAGAACGAGAAGATGGGTCAAGGAGCAGATTCGATCGAAAAGTTCAATGGGAAGAATAGTTTTTCTCTCTGACAGATCAAGATGAAGGCTTTGTTGGTAGACAAAGATTTATGGGAACCGTTGGAGATTGCAATCAGGGATCGCAAGGATCCCAAGGGTAAGGCGATCACCACAGAAGAGTCAGAGAAGGACAAGCAAACAGCCGCGAAGGAGGCAGCAGCATTGAAGAAGTTAGATCAGAAGGCTCACGCCAAGATCATCAGACAGTTGGATGATGAGATCCTAACCAATGTTGCAGGAACAGAATCCAGAAGCGATCTTTGGTTAAAGTTGGAAGATATGTACATGACACTTTCATTGACCAACAAGTTATACCTGAAGAAGAAGCTGTATAATTGTCGTATGACAGAAGGTACGCCCATTAATGATCATCTTGATAGATTTACTTCTGCAATACTTGAACTGCGTAATATAGGAGTTGTTGTGGATGATGAAGATGCAGCCTTGCAGCTTTTAGTATCCTTACCTATGTCTTATGAACATTATGTCGATTCGTGCATAAATCGTAAGGATGGTATCTCTCTAGAGGAAGTGAAAACTTCTCTCAAGACAAGGGAATTGCGCCGAAAGGCGAGTGGGAATAAGACAGGTACCCAGTCATCAGGTTTGGTTGCTAGCAGTAGTGGTGGTAACAAGGGTTCTAGTGGGAAGAAGAACAATAAAGGTAATTCTTCACACAAGAAGGGTCCGAAGCCTGGGGATATTTGTAATTTCTGCAAAGAGAAGGGGCATTGGAAATTCGATTGTCCCAGAAAGAAGCGAGGCGAGGCACCAGTCAGAGCAGAGGCCATGGTGGCCAAGGGTAGCGGTTCAGATGAGGATTATGCTCTGTCACATCAGAATCAGCACGCGCATCTGATGCGTGGATTCTTGATTCAGGAGCTTCTTACCATATCAGTCCGAGGAGAGAATGGTTTACTGATTACAGGCAGGTGGATGGCGGTGATATAAGCATGGCCAACAGTGCAGTCTGCAAGGTTGTCGGTATTGGTTCGATCAAGATCAGGACTCATGATGGTAGGTTTGTCACTTTGAACGAGGTTCGACACGTTCCACTTATGACAAAGAATCTGATTTCTCTTAGTCAGTTAGACAGCAAAGGGTTCAGCTTCAAAGGTAAAGGTGGAGCAGTAAGTGTATGTAACGGTTCAGAAGTGGTTCTGAGAGGCCTTAAGCGGGGCTCCTTGTATTTCCTCCAAGGAAGGACGCCTACAGGGTCAGCTATGGTAGCATCATCAGAAGTGAACGAGGGAGATATGTCTAAGCTGTGGCACATCAGGCTCGGGCACATGAGCATTCGAGGGATGCAAGAGTTGGCCAAGAGAGATCTTCTATGTGGCCATAAGATCGATGATCTTAAATTTTGTGAGCATTGCGTGCTAGGGAAGATGAAGCGTAATATTTTTCCCAAGGGCATACATAACACAAAAGGCGTTCTGGACTACATCCACGCAGATTGTTGGGGGCCTTATCGTCAGGAATCTCTAAGGGGGCACAGGTATTTCTTGTCTATCGTTGATGACTATTCGAGGAGGACTTGGGTGATCATCATGAAGCACAAGAATGAGGCTTTAAGAAATTTCAAGGACTGGAAGACATTAGTGGAAAACCAGACAGGGAAGAAGATCAAGAAGCTCTGGACAGATAATGGTTTGGAGTTCTGCAGCACTGAGTTCGATTCGTTTTGCAGGGAGGTGGGGATTTCTAGACATTTCACCATCAGAGGCACGCCACAGCAGAATGGTGTAGCAGAGCGGATGAATCAGACATTGCTTGAGAGGGCGAGGTGCATGCTCTCCAATGCAGGGTTGTCTAAGCGGTTCTGGGCAGAAGCGGTTAGTACAGCATGTTACTTGATTAATCGTGGACCTCACGCCGGTATTGGCCTCAGAGTTCCCCAAGAGGTATGGACCGGTAAATCTGTTGATTGTTCTATTTTAAGAGCTTTTGGGTGTACTGCTTATTATCATGTAGATGATGGGAAGTTAGAACCTAGAGCTAGAAAGGGAGTATTCATGGGGTATGGGGACGGTGTCAAGGGATACCGTATATGGTCTCCATCAGAAAATAGGGTAATTATCAGTAGGAACGTCGTTTTTTATGAGAATTCTGTTATTAACCCTATTATGAGATCTACGATTGTTTTGAGTGTTGGCGGTGTTGATAAACAGGTGGAGCAACAAGATACTGAATAGTTAGTTGTCCCACAGTCAGATGTTGATCAGGATCCACCGACAGAAACAGAGACTGAAGCACCAGAAAGTTCAAGTTCAGTTCCTGAAGAACATGGGTTAGCACAAGGAAGGTCTAGAAGAGCTAATTTCGGGAAGCCTCCGGAGAGGTATGGATTTGAAGACATGGTGTCTTATGCACTGCAGGTTGCTGAGGAAGTGGAGCCCGATCTTTCGGAACCTTCCACTTTCAAGGAAGCAGTTACATGTTCAGAGTCATCTCAGTGGTATGCGGCTATGGGTGATGAGATGGAGTCTCTTCACAAGAATCAGACTTGGTATTTGACCAAAAGGACAGAAGGCAGAAAGATTGTGACTTGCAAGTGGATCTTCAAGAAAAAGGAAGGGATGTCACCGGCAGAAGGGATCAAGTATAAAGCTCGCGTTGTTGCAAGGGGTTTCACACAGAGAGAAGGGGTGGACTATAATGAGATATTCTCACCAGTGGTCAGACACACTTCGATCAGAGTGTTGTTAGCAATAGTAGCACAAAGGGATTTGGAGCTTGAGCAACTAGACGTCAAGACAGCTTTCTTGCATGGAGAGTTGGAGGAAGAGATATACATGACACAGCCGGAAGGATTCCAAGTTCCTGGTAAGGAAGATTATGTTTGTAGGTTGAAGAAATCCTTGTATGGACTTAAGCAGTCGCCTAGGCAGTGGTACAAAAGGTTTGACAGCTATATGACAGAGATCGGATACACGAGGAGCCCGTATGATTGTTGTGTGTATCACAATAAGTTGGTAGATGGGTCGTACATCTATTTGGTGCTCTATGTAGATGATATGTTGATAGCAGCAGTCAAGAAGTCAGAGATTCAGAAGCTGAAAGGCTTATTGTCCGCAGAGTTTGAGATGAAGGATTTGGGTAGCGCGAAGAAAATTCTGGGTATGGAGATTTATAGAGACAGAGCCAAACGAAAACTGTTCTTATCCCAGAAAGGTTACATCAAGAAAGTTTTAGAGAGGTTTGGTATGTCAACAGCTAAGGCTATAGATACTCCGAGTGCAGCGAATGCACGGTTGTCAGTCGCGTTTGGGCCCAAGTCGGTTGAGGAGAAAGAGTATATGGCTCGAGTACCCTATGCTAGTGCAGTTGGTAGTTTGATGTATGTTATGGTGTGCACTAGGCCAGATCTTGCACGGGCAGTTAGTGTTGTTAGTCGGTTCATGGGTAATCCGGGTAAAGAATATTGGCAGGCTGTGAAGCGGATCTTGAGGTATCTTAGAGGTACCAGTGATGTCGGTCTCATCTATGGAGGTGGAGCAGAGTGTGCAGTAGAGGGGTTCTCAGATTCGGACTATTCGGGTGATGTTGATACAAGAAGATCGATGACCGGATATGTATTCACGCTTGGTGGGTCAGTTGTCAGTTGGAAGGCTACATTGCAGGCGACAGTGACGTTGTCTACAACAGAAGCAGAATACATGGCATTGACAGAGTCCGCTAAGGAAGGAATATGGTTGAAGGGATTGATCAGCGATCTTGGAATACATCAGGATCAGGCTATTATTTATTGCGATAGTTTGAGCGCGATTTGTTTGGCCAAGGATCAAGTTCATCATGAGAGGACCAAGCACATTGATGTCAGATATCATTTCCTAAGGGATGAGAAACGGGTAAAGGTGAAGAAGGTAGGGACGGCGGACAACCCTGCAGATATGTTCACGAAACCCGTGACTGGGAGCAAGTTCCAACATTGTTTGGACTTGCTTAATGTTCGCAGCTATTAGATAGCAGAAGAGGCGAGGGGGGAGGAAAGATTTGTTATTTGGGAGATTCAAAGTCAAGGTGGAGATTTGTTAAGTTTAATGCCTTTGAATTGGGGACGCCTAATTTAGTGGATTAAATTATCAAGTTCGTAATTCCGAGACAGTGTGAAAAATTAAACAAGCAGTTTTTTTGGCCTAGGCCGCATGCCTTAGCCATAAAAACAGTAGTTTTAGGCGCATGGACCGAAAGATGACTTAGTGGACTCTTGGTTGACATGGGGCTTGTTAGCAGTTGACTTTAACAAGGAATCAAGATTCCAAAGGAATTAGTCTCCCCACGTATTAACTTTAGAAGTCAACATGGAATGGAATTGGACACCAATATCCGAATTAGTTTAGGTGCTTAGGTGACGTATTTTATACTCCCTCCGTCCTAAATTAATTCAGTTAGTCAGTTTGTTCAGTTTTTACACAGAACAGAGAGATCAATAATTCTAGATCTAGGGTTTGCACAGTCAGGAATTTTGTGATCAAAATTCGTGCAAAGTAGATTAGTGTGATCTTGTGTAATTGTTTCTCCAGTGATAATAATATTCTCTCCCCTCCCCGTGGACGTAGCCAAGTTGGTGAACCACGTAAATCTGTGTTCTTGTGATTGCTTTATTTTCTCATCAAGTCTTGTTCAATTGCTCTAACAAGTGGTATCAGAGCTTTGGTTCGTGGTTAGAGATTCAGGGATTCCGCTGCAGAGAACGAGAAGATGGGTCAAGGAGCAGATTCGATCAACAAGTTCAATGGGAAGAATAGTTTTTCTCTCTGGCAGATCAAGATGAAGGCTTTGTTGGTAGACAAAGATTTATGAGAACCGTTGGAGATTGCAATCAGGGATCGCAAGGATCTCAAGGGTAAGGCGATCACCACAGAAGAGTCAGAGAAAGACAAGCAGACAGCCGCGAAGGAGGCAGCAGCATTAAATAAGTTAGATCAGAAGGCTCACGCCAAGATCATCAGACAGTTGGATGATGAGATCCTAACCAATGTTGCAGGAACAGAATCCGAAAGCGATCTTTGGTTAAAGTTGGAAGATATGTACATGACACGTTCATTGACCAACAAGTTATACCTGAAGAAGAAGCTGTATGATTGTCGTATGACAGAAGGTACGCCCATTAATGATCATCTTGATAGATTTACTTCTGCAATACTTGAACTGCGTAATATAGGAGTTGTTGTGGATGATGAGGATGCAGCCTTGCAGCTTTTAGTATCCTTACATATGTCTTATGAACATTATGTCGATTCGTGCATAAATCGTAAGGATTGTATCTCTCTAGAGGAAGTGAAAACTTCTCTCAAGACGAGGGAATTGCGCCGAAAGGCGAGTGGGAATGAGACAGGTACCCAGTCATCAGGTTTGGTTGCTAGCAGTAGTGGTGGTAACAAGGGTTCTAGTGGGAAGAAGAACAATAAAGGTAATTCTTCACACAAGAAGGGTCCGAAGCCTGGGGATATTTGTAATTTCTGCAAAGAGAAGGGGCATTGGAAATTCGATTGTCCCAGAAAGAAGCGAGGCGAGGCACCAGTCAGAGCAGAGGCCATGGTGGCCAAGGGTAGCGGTTCAGATGAGGATTATGCTCTAGTCACATCAGAATCAGCACGCGCATCTGATGCGTGGATTCTTGATTCAGGAGCTTCTTACCATATCAGTCCGAGGAGAGAATGGTTTACTGATTACAGGCAGGTGGATGGCGGTGATATAAGCATGGCCAACAGTGCAGTCTGCAAGGTTGTCGGTATTGGTTCGATCAAGATCAGGACTCATGATGGTAGGTTTGTCACTTTGAACGAGGTTCGACACGTTCCACTTATGACAAAGAATCTGATTTCTCTTAGTCAGTTAGACAGCAAAGGGTTCAGCTTCAAAGGTAAAGGTGGAGCAGTAAGTGTATGTAACGGTTCAGAAGTGGTTCTGAGAGGCCTTAAGCGGGGCTCCTTGTATTTCCTCCAAGGAAGGACGCCTACAGGGTCAGCTATGGTAGCATCATCAGAAGTGAACGAGGGAGATATGTCTAAGCTGTGGCACATCAGGCTCGGGCACATGAGCATTCGAGGGATGCAAGAGTTGGCCAAGAGAGATCTTCTATGTGGCCATAAGATCGATGATCTTAAATTTTGTGAGCATTGCGTGCTAGGGAAGATGAAGCGTAATATTTTTCCCAAGGGCATACATAACACAAAAGGCGTTCTGGACTACATCCACGCAGATTGTTGGGGGCCTTCTCGTCAGGAATCTCTAAGGGGGCACAGGTATTTCTTGTCTATCGTTGATGACTATTCGAGGAGGACTTGGGTGATCATCATGAAGCACAAGAATGAGGCTTTAAGAAATTTCAAGGACTGGAAGACATTAGTGGAAAACCAGACAGGGAAGAAGATCAAGAAGCTCCGGACAGATAATGGTTTGGAGTTCTGCAGCACTGAGTTCGATTCGTTTTGCAGGGAGGTGGGGATTTCTAGACATCTCACCATCAGAGGCACGCCACAGCAGAATGGTGTAGCAGAGCGGATGAATCAGACATTGCTTGAGAGGGCGAGGTGCATGCTCTCCAATGCAGGGTTGTCTAAGCGGTTCTGGGCAGAAGCGGTTAGTACAGCATGTTACTTGATTAATCGTGGACCTCACGCCGGTATTGGTCCGCACCTCTGTCTCGTTCTCATATTTTCTCTCGATTTCCTTCTCCAACCAGAGGTGTAATAGCTTCAATAAGGAATTTAAAATGATAAGTCTCCAATAAATTTCCTACTAAATTCCACCTCAAGGTAATGCCATGTGAAAGTCATACTTGCTGCCATTACTACCTAGTTTACACCTCAAGCTACATCACCAAATTGGTGTCTCAATTTCTGAAGTTAGAAGAAAACGTGGCCCACATCAGTAACCAAGAGCCATGCAAAATTCTCTTGCTGGCCACAATAATAGGTCCCACCAAAAGAAAAACACAACAAATTCCAATCTGTCCTATGTTATTATTTTCATTTTTTTTATCCGCCCCAAAATGTCGTGCTTAATTTCGGGATGTTACATGATCTTATCGCTCTGATACCATATAGAAGAAAAGAGAAATGTTAGACGAAGTCATTCACACGTGAAAAATGGTTTGATATGAATGACTCAAGTTTATTCATTCACAAATGAATACTCCCTCCGTCCCATAACAATGGGCACAGTTTGACTTTTTTGGTCAACTGAGTCAATCTTTGACCATAATTTTATGAATATCTAAATATCTCTATGAAATTCTAAAAATTGTTATTGTTTTACTATTAGAAATACCATCATTAACAATTTTTAGAATTTTCTAGAGATATCTAGATATTTATAAAATTATGGTCAAAGATTGACCTAATTGATAAAAAAAGTCAAAGTGTGCCCATTGTTATGGGACGGAGGGAGTATGTATTTATAGTTACAATGAGAGTCTAGGGTTTTACATAAACTAGTCTAGGTACAATGAATCTATAAATAAGGTATAGATATACAATCAATTATATTTGGAAGATAAATAATATAATATCTAAATGGGAGGGGCTAATGCCACTACATTTTATACTTATCCACTACATAAGCTAAACTTTAGTTGAATTAATGTGTGTCTTGACTCAATTGCCCTTTAAATGCTTACATTCTTTCTTGGATAATTAATGTTCTAAAAATAAACAATTCCTTGTATATTTCAAGAATACGATTTTCATTGATTATGGATTTTTATATCCTGTAAATATATACAAATTAATTCGCTTCATCCGGTATATTTATTTAATCATTTCAAATGAGCATAATAATAATAACAGTTCCCCCACCTTAAATTATACACACATTTTTAGTTTTTTTAATAAAAAATAAATGTATTGTTTTTGAAAGATTCTGAAATTGTTACTCCATCCATCTCAAAATGAATATTCATAAAAGTTCCCAATTTTCTTAAAAATAAACATTTACTATGGAATAGATGAAATATATTTAAATATGATTCAATTTTTTATCACTATTTTTATAACAATAGTAATCATCTTACATTTAAAATGAAAATTATCTCCCCATGTTCACAATTTTATTATTTTTAATTATATTATTATTTTTACAAAACCAATTCTATTCTATCATGCTTAAGAAAAAAAATAATTTCAGAAGAAAAAAGTTAGAAAATAAAAACATAGATGATTAGAGAATTACACAAATATATTAACGTGGTAGTATATATCAAATTAATAACAAGAAATTGTAAGGACAAATTTCGAATGGTGTATCCCTAAATACAGTATTTCTTAATTAAGGTTAGAGATATTAAACGAAAAATTCATAATTTTACAATAATAGTTTTTGTATTTGAAAATTCAATTCAGTCTAAGATTACTATCGTCTCTATTTCAAAAGAATGTCTAATGTTTTTTTTTTTATCAAAAGTAAACTGAGAATTTAATTTGACACAGACATGCCTTTTTTTTTTTTTTGAACAGATTGAATGAAAATAATGGATATGTGAAATTTATTGGTTGATATTGAGAAAATATTAAAATATATATTACTGAAAACAGATACAGTTTTTTTAAGAAAGTGTTTATGTACTTTTTTTTTAAAAAAAAAGTGTTTATGTTTAGGAATGTGATTATCAAAAGAAGGTAAGTTAATTTTATTCAATAAAAAAGGTAAGTGTTTAAGGGGTAATTTAGTCAACACACTCATTATTTTACTTAAAAATTAAGATATGTAGTGGATGAGTATAAAGTGTAGTTTGATTTGAATGATATCAAGAAAGATTTTTATATATCTCTTATACATATTTCTGATTAAAATCCTTCTCTCCTAGTATCGTTTTCCCCTATTTTTCAGTTATTGTCAATATAATATATTTTTTCAAGAGTTGTTAATATAATAATTAGTAAGGTAATTATACTTTATTATTCATTTTTAGATATCTCCTTCATTCAAAAGAAATTATTTTTAAATATTATTATATTAAAAAATATGCATAATATATACTACCTCCGTCCCAACTCAATGTGCACAGTTTGACTTTTTTGGTCAATTTGATTGAACTTTGACCTTAATTTTATGAAAATCTATATATCTCTACGCAATTTTGAAAGATGTTATTAATACTATTTCTAACAATAAAACAATAACAACTTTTAAAATTGTATAATAATAGCTAGATTTTTACAAAATAATGGTCAAAGTTCGAATGAATTGACCACATGAATAGTAAAAGTGCACATTGAGTTGGGACGGAGGTAGTATATATATATATATATATATATATATATATCTTTTTATTAATTTTCTTTATTAAACATAATTCCTTTTTTTTCAAAAAGTATTTTGATTTTTGAACCCTTTAAATTCAAGAATGTGCATTAAGTTTCAGAATTTTCACGAAAAGCGTTAATATCACATACACATCCATCCATTTTGTCGATCACGTGCCATACACATGGTACTTAACTGACTTTTCTAATGAAATACGTCAAAAAGACCTTAACTAGCGAGTTTTGTACACGTTAAGGTCTGATCTGGCGAAATGAAAAAACATCAGGGTTCGTTTGGAAGGGTGGTATATGACTTTAGGGTCTAAATTGTAATTAACCCATATTTTTTATGAGTCATTTTGAAAATGTTCACTTTTTGTATATTTAAATGACAAAGATGCATAAATTTTCTTGATCTCCACTTTTAAACATTTATTTTAGAATAAAATTTTAAAAAGTGGACATTTGATTATAGAAATATTCTATTCATTCTTCAAAAAAATTAATTGTAAGTGAGTTTTCATGTTTAATGATGTCTTTGACAAACACGGTATAGGTTTATATATTCATGCAATACTCCATAGAGTGAATAGATAATAAAGTACTAATGTATTTTAAAAGTTTGTATCTTAAACACTCTTTTGCTTTTCATATGTCTAATTTTTTAAAAGTTTGTATCTTAAAGAATGTTTAATTGTAAGAAAGTCATCTATTTAATACATTTGCAATATTAGTCAATGTAGAATAAACACCATTGTAAATAATATTGTTTCGCAAAATCATTTTTATTAAGTTAATAAATAACATATAATGTGTTTTTTTCCTTCACAAATAGGGACGACACCATATTCTACTTTGGCTAACACATGTTCTTTAATTACATTTGATTTTCAGTAACGTAGGCTAAAAAGTGAAAATGATCTTTAATTACATTTTGAGTTTTGATTATCTTGGTTAAAAGATGACGGTTGTTTACCATTGCTAAAATGCTAACATATGCTAAAAAGGGAGAAAATCTATATATATTAAAAGTCGACGCGGATGTATAGAAATTCGCCATGTGGATAGTTTAGGCTAAAAAATGCTTTTGGTGAAGCCATGTCATCACCATTCTTAATGATAAGTGACTCTTGATATTCTTATTATTAGCTAATAATATTAATTAATAATTATATAAGTTAACTATTACTATTAATAATAGTATTAGTAAACTATAATAGTTATTGTATAAGTTAACTATAATAGTTATTGTATAAGTTAACTATTGCTATTAATAGTATTAGTTAAACTTAACTATAATAGTTATTGTATAAGTTAACTATTACTATTAATAGTATTAGTTATCTATAATAGTTACTATATAAGTTAACTATTACTATGAATAATATTAGTTAACTATAATAGTTATATAAGTTACTTATTACTATTAATAGTATTTTTTTTTGAAGGATATTACTATTAGTAGTATTAGTTAACGTTAATAGTTACTATATAAATTAACTATTACTATTAATAGTATTAGTTAACCATAATAGTTACTATATAGGTTAACGTTTACTATTGACAATAATAGTTAATTAAAATAGTTACTATATATATTAACTTTTACTATTAACAGTATTAGTTAATTAAATAGTTATTATATAAGTTAATAATTATTTTTGTAAAAGAAATTAACTATTACTATTAATAATATTAGTAAATCATAATAGTTACTCTCTTCATTCCAAATTGAATGTCATGTTTATACTAAAATGAATGATTTTTTGAAATTTTACATTCAAATAATTTTGTACCTAAGATTTTTTTTTCCATATATCATTATATGCATTAATTTAAGTGCAACGGTTACTAAAATATGAAGAGTCTCAATAAAATTTAATATATTAAAAATAATTATGATAAAGTGACTTTAACTTCTCCGGTATAAGAAATGAAAAGTCATAATTTGAAATTTAAAGTCATAATTTTTTTTTATTTTTTGATTTGTTACTTAAAACAAATGAAAAGTCTTCAAACAATTTATTTTGTTTAACTAATAAATTAAAAAGTTTATGTTGATGCAACTCTAATCCTGCAGACAAAGGAAAAGTCACAAAAATATTAATCTTCATTTTAAATCCAAGGTTAGAAAATAATTTACTCTTTAATTTATCCCCCCGAAATAAAAAAAAATTACAATATAATTGATTATTTACATGTTTTCTTTTTTAGTTGTATTTTTGGATACTTAAAGATCATTTTTCTTAAATCATAATAAAATATACTCCATTTGGCTAACTAAATAAACGACAAATTGTAAACAAATTTCCGTGCGTAGCACAGGCTTTTTCCTAGTGTAGCTAAAAAGACAAACACCAAACTGAGAAAGGAACAAATTTTGAATGATAATAATTTCGTATACTAATTTTTTCGTAATGTAGTTTAAGATTGTTCTTGAGCATTTCAATTATCACCGCCGACCAACAATAAGTAAATTAGGGATAAAAGGATAATAATTGCCACTAAAAATACACTTGAAAAATAAACAATTTATCAACTCTGCAAATAAAGTTTACATATTTTGTAGCTTTAAAACCCAATTTTTTGTGACATAGATTTGACTGTTTACAAACATAGATAAAGCCACTTATACTACTGTAATATAACGGGATCACAAATATTCCAATGTCACACAATTGATTTTATTTTTTTTTAAAAAAAAGCTAAATAGGAAAACTGCATAAATATAGAACAATTATAGAAGCTGAAACAATGTTTGATGCTTAAACGTGTATGCGAGTGGTTATATAGAAATGGTAAATGGTTATAGTGTGCAAAAAATAAATCATGCCATAACCATTACATTCAGAAATCACATTGGATGGGTGAGTCAGAATATCAACTCCAACATAAGTTTTTTGACGAATAAAATAGAAAAGTATGTCCAGTATACTGTTAATAAACAGAATAAAGTATACTCCCTTCCCTCCGTCCCATCTCACTTGACACTTATTTCCATTTCGGTCCGTCCCACTTCACTTGAGACTCCCCAAAATGGTAATCTTTTTATAATTTTATATTCAATCTACCCCACCCACCCACTCATTCTCTCTATTTATTTTCTACCACACAATTCATTCAACCAATTTACTATTAACCCCACTCATTCTCTCTCTTCATTTTCTACCACACATTTTCTTTATTTTATTCTTTTTCCTTAGTTATTGTGCCCACCTCTTAGGTCTCAAGTGAGGTGGGACGGAGGGAGTATATAATCTTAATTTGCTAGGGTACACATTTACAAAGTAGAAATTGCAATTATAAATCATTCATGTTAAAAATATAACAACCAATACTGATAGGAAATTATTAATACAATAATAAAATTGTTGGAGATGAAGAATATGGAGGTGATTTTTTTTTAATTATGATTGGCTAACTTTATTATTTACTAGCTATTGTGGAATTGTTAATGAGTTGACTTTAAACTTAAATTTTAGGGTGATTTTACTAACGAAATGGATAATTTTACAGAAGAATCATTTGAACTCAAAGAAAAAATAAAAATTATCAACTTAAATTTTAGGGTGATTTTACTAACGAAATGGATATAATAACCAAACATTCAATATCTTTATAAATAATAACATTAATTTTACAAACAACATGCCTAAGGCATAACACCAACATGATGTTGGCACAATATTGGCGCTAAATATGGAGATTTAGTGTGCCATTGGACACACTCTAAATGCTAAAAGGAGAAAATTGGAACTAAAAAAAGACAAACACCAAACTAAAAAAGAACAAATTTTGAATGATAATAATTTTCTATACCAATCTTTTCGAAATGGAGTTTAAGATATTTTCATCATTTCAATTATCACCGACCAAGTAAGTAAATTAGGGATAAAAGGATAATAATTCCCAAATTTTTTTTAATCAACTCTTCAAATAAAACAAACATATTTTCCAGCTTAAAATCCAATGTTTGTGGCAGAGTTTTGACTCTTTACATTAGAGAAACCACTATATTGTAATATATCGGGATCACTAATACTGTTGACCTTCCTGCTGATGACCCTTCTAAAAAATTTCCCCTTCCCCATGGCTTCTGCCTGAAGACACTGTTGACGCCTAAGACACTGTTGACGCCTATCACTAGGCTTTCCGATGTTGCAGGCCCTACTACAAGGGTGTTCTTCCCTCGCCGCAATGGTGTATGTGCTGGTGCCTACTCTTGCCGGAGCACTCTTCCATATCTGATCACCCACGCCTCCATCCACGGCTAAGTTTATTATAGTTAAATTGATTACTTATAGCCATTAATTTCTCCAATATCACACAATTGTTTTTTTTTTTTTTAAAAAAAGAACTAAATAGGAAACTGCCTAAATATAAAACAACTATGGAAGCTGAAACAATATTTGATACTTAAAACGTGTATGCAAGTGGTTATATAGAAATGGTAAATGGTTATAGTGTGCAAAAAATAAATCATGCCATAACCATTATATTCAGAAATCACATTGGAGGGGTGAGTCAGAGTATCAACTCCAACATAAGTTTTTAGTTGTAAATATAGAAAAGTATTTCCAGGAGAGGATATTGTTAATAAACAAAATAAGTTATATATAAGCATAATTTGCTTGAGTACACATTCACAAGCAGAAATTGCAATTATAAGCATTCATGTTAAAATATAACAACTAATTTTACAGAAGAATCATTTTCACTCAGAGAAAATAGTTGATTTTACTAGCGAAATGGATAATTTTAAAGAATCATTTTCACTCAGAGAAAAATAGAAATTGTCAATTTAATTGTATTTTGACTAAATGTTTACAAACAAAAAATTATTCAAAAAAACTAATATTTAAAAATTGTTATTGATTCACCGTTAACAATATACTCATTTTTTTAGTTCTTCAAAATGATAATCAAATTTTCTGCAAATTCTTGATCAAAGTGTGATTAACTGACAACTTTTTTATTTTGTAGATTAAAGTAGTACATAACGAGTAAAAAAAACACAAATAGAATAGTATGGGGGCTTCTTATGCTGTAAGTGACAAACAAAGGGACTCCTTTTGCAATTTATCCTAATTAAAAACAATAGCAAGTTACTTTCTTCGCTTCTAGTGAGTTCTGTTCATCTCTTCGGCTTCTCTCTCTTCGTTGGAGCGAAACTGCAGTTTGTATCGAGGTACGCCCTTCGATTTTGAAACACACCAAGAATCACATTTTAGGGTTTGTAATTTCCGTTACCACAAATTTCCGGGAAATTTTTTTGATGGATGGAAACTTTAAACAGGGAAATGAAGTTTTTTGTTATTTGCATGATTTACCAAATTCTGTCAAAATTAGCTCAGTTGGGATCATTTTCAAGAAATTTCTCCCTCTGCTCTTCTAATCCAGTAAAGAGTGCGTGTTTGAAAGTCGAAACTTTTAAATTTTACTACCTCTGTCCCTAAACGAGTGTTCAAATTTCATTTTAAGGGATATTGAAAATCTCAACTTTATGTACAATTTGCTAGCAAAGATTCACATATAATCTTGTAATCTCCTTTCCAAACATTTAGTTTTGCACGTATAAAGAAACTGGTGAAAAAAATTTCGAAAAAAAAACATTTAGGGACAAAGTTATGTTCAAAAAAGACACTCATTTTGGGACAAAGATTTCTTGAAAATGGACACTCATTTAGGGACAGAGGGAGTACATTTTTATCTCCTTGAATCAGAGGCGGAGCCACCTTGATGCCAAAGGGGGCAATTGCCCCCATTGATTTTTACAATTTGTTGAAGTTTGCCCCCTTTGAGATAAAATTTATATTAGTACACTAGGAATTTTTTTTTGCCCCCCATTGACGAAAGTCGAAAATACAGTTAATTTTTTTTTTGCTGTGTAATTTTTGCCCCCATTGACGAAAATTCCTGGCTCCGCCACTACCTTGAATATCTTATGATTCCTGCTAAATTTATAATATACAAAAAAACTACTCCCTCCGTCCCTAAATGAACGTCCAAATTTCATTTTAAGAAACATATGAAAATCTCTACTATTTATACATTTTAGTGGCAAAGATTTATATATAATTGTGTAATCTTCTTTCCAAACATTTAGTTTTGCAATTACAAGGAGACTAGTGAAATTTTTTGGTAAAAGAATATTTAGGAACAAAGTTATTTTCGAAAAAGACATTCGATTTGGGGAAAAAATATCATGAAAATGGACATTCATTTAGGGATAGAGGGAGTATCATATCTTGATTGAGTTCAGTTGGGTACTTTGACATTCATTTATGTCTGTTGTTGGTGTTGCTGAAGTACATCTCTTATTCTCGTCGGTTTGTCTCTGTCGTCCAGTGAGTTACTGTTTAAGGTTGGGCAAAAATCATGTCAAAATTTTGGGGAGGGAAAGATCCATTTGACGACCCATTCTTCACTCAGCCGTACGGTAGTTTGTTCAGAGACAATAGTCCATTCAACGACCCATTTTTTACTAGCCCCTTTGCGATCCAAGCTGGACCGAAGAAGGAAATACTAATTGAGGAATTAAACCCGGATGATGACACTACCAAGAACCCTGTACCAAGCAAGAAAGAACTGATCAAGAACCCAAATACCAATTCTGACGGTATAACACATTTTACATTTAATTTCTTATTTGCCTTTTAATTCATTTAATCGGAACTCTGACCCCTGATGGTGTTAATGTGAAACATTTCTGGTTTATGGACTAAATCTCTCAGAATCCAAGGCATTCAGCTTTCAAAGAGTATCATATGGTGGCATAAATGGAATGTATTATAGTTCTTCTATTGGCAGGAGAACCGGAGGTGATGGGGTAAGTTGTTGTCTTTTAAGAGGAAAAGGGTGAATAGGCGCATTTATGTATGATTTTTGTGCAACAAATTCGTGAGCAGATGGTTATGCTAGAGATTAAGGAAGAAGATAAGACGGTAGGGCAAGAACTGCATACAATTTCCCGAGGAATCCATGAGAAGGTCTTCTATACTTTCTTTCTTTCTTTCTTTCTTTCTTTCTTTCATTCTTTCTTTCTTTCTTTCTTTCTTTCTTTCTTTCTTTCTTCCTTTCTTCCTTTCTTCCTTCATTTTTTTTATCTAGAGATGACGATAGCATTGTACATACGAAATGTAATCGATAATGTCAATTTTCCCTAAGCAAGATCTTTATATGTCGACCGGTAAAGTGGTTGTACATTTGTTATAGGGTCATTCATTGACGACAAGACGTGATCGAGATGGACGTCAGGACTCCATGCAAATTTTGCACAATTTAAATGAAGGTGCTTTTCTTTTGAAAAACAAAGTTATCTAGTTTGACGAATGCCTCACAAGTTCACAACTTAATCTTGTGATATTATTGTAGATGAACTTACTAGTTTTGAAGAAGCTTGGAAAGTTGACGCCGACAAGAATTTGCCTGGATGGAGTAACGGGTTCAACATGCTTGAGAATACGGGTACACAATATGTTTAATTGGTACCTTTATATATTTATTTTTACTTGTTTAACAATTCGCAACATACATTCCGACCATTGGCATATGTTAATTTCGCAAACCCCTAGTTCATCACTTTGCACTACACGATTGGAAGATAAAATATTTCCGATTTGTGGCAAACCTTTATTAGCAAGGCCGGTGCAAGATATTAAATTGCATCCATTTTATTAGAACCACTGGATGGCCTTCAATAATGCTTTAAGCCAGTGGTGGAGCCGGATTTTTTTTTTTGAAAGGAGGGCAAAACTAATGTCGGTAACTAAAAGAAAAAAGTTATAGCGCATCACTTGAGAAAAATAGAGGCATTTTACACCAACACCTTGGACTTTGATAACTACTTGTTTCCACTTTTTTTTTTTGTTAGTTTGAACGGAACTTGAGTAATAATTTAGGTTAGTTTTAATTATCCTAATGAAAATCTAAAATTTGTTATTGATAATATTTATAATGGTGTATAAATAACAAATTTTAAATAACAAATTTTAGATTTTCATTAGGATAACTAAAAGTAACCTAAATTATTGCTCAAAGTTCTTTCAACTTACAACGAAAAAGGAGGGACTAACTTTCTGGGGACGGGGGAGTATATATACTCCGAAGTCCTTAATTTGTAGTACGTAGTACTAAGCATGTAGGGAAAGTTTTTGAGAAGGTTGTTTCTTATTGTGGATGGTGTACACCATTATATTTCTGTTAAACAAGGATAAATTTGAGACTAGACCTATATTCTGTATCTATGTTTGGTAATTTGTAGCCAATGTTTTAGAAAGGTAGACTGAGTTACAATTTATGTATTACTTGTGTAGGAGCTAGAGAAAATGGTTGGGACGGGCTGGCAAATTGGGGAGGATGGGCTCTTCCATGGACAGAGAACCTGGGAAATGCTGGAGCACGAAAACCAGATGAAGCATGCCCTGTTTCATCTCAGGGAAGAACCAAAAAGATTGTACGAATCAATGTAGAATAAGATCCAGAAATAACTTGAACGAATATCAGCAGCACAGATCATACTCGTAAATATTCATGTTTTATCTTGTATGTGTAGTGTAATGCGCTATCACGCCAATGCAGTTTCTTCGTTCTGTCATTGTCATGTTTATATATACGTGTGTCAGTGTGTAGTGAAAGACCCTGTATGACTACTCATATTGGCCAGTCATTTATATAATGTGTAAAATTATGACTACTCATATTGGCCAGTCATCTATATAATGTGTAAATTCGTAGTGTATGTAGAAGAAATACAAAATGGACACATGTTGATTGAAATGGGTGGAAGTGTCCCCACTAACTTAAATTTCTGATCTAGTTTAGTGGTAAAGGTATTAGTCTTTTAACAAGGAAACAAGGAAGTCTCAAGTTCAATTCCCATATCAAGAATTAATATTTTCCCACAATATTAAAAGGAGGAAATGACTTATAAATCGATTAATATCTTATACTCCTTACGTTTCAAATTGATAATCTCGTTTGACTTTTTTAGCATTTTAAACTTACATAAAGTTTTGAAAATTTAGTAAATTTTAATTTTGAAAATGAGATTTTTTTTTGAGACAAACAAAAGAGGAATAAAACTATTATTTGAGACATATGGAGTATTTGTCTAATCTTCATGTCAATAACCTATAGTATAAACGATTTATTTAATATTCTTAAAAAGCTGATAAATTTAGGAATATAACCAAAAAGAAATGTACATGAGGAGGAGGTTGGTGTTTGTGTTTTGTCAATTCAACATTTGGAAAATTCGGATAATGTTTCCTTGGCACTATGAAAAGTACAATTGACACCTTACAAATATAGCTAACCCCTCATCAATATAAAGTGAATTTCTAAAGTAAAAATTAGTACCAAAGTAGTCTGTTATTTATTTTTATACTGCCGCATGACTGAGAAGTCGAGTGAGAAGTTGAAGTCGTAAACTTATGACATCCCGCACCACACTTCAGCGGCGCGCCGAAGTTCTTCTGTTTAATTGCTGAACTTTTAAACCCTAAATCTCGCAATTTTATAAATCCAATCACAAAATTATGGATTTTTAAATCAAAATTTCCTTTCTATTTAGTTTACTCTGAAAGAAATTAAGCGGCTAGGACTGTTTTCTGGGAACCGACCAACTGTGTGACCAACTGTGTATTCAAACGTGCTAACAGTTGTTCAGACAGTTGTCTTGTCAGTTGGCGACGACCAGAAACTCAGAAACACAGAAACAAACGCAGCGGAAATTAAAACTGATTAAACACTTCAGCAAGAAATAACTTGCTGGAAAACTTTCATTACTAAAACTCTTTCAGAGTACAAAAGGATGAAAGAAACAAAAAACAATTAAAAGATCAAAACCTATTCTATCTTGAATAGACTAAACATAAAATACTTGAGTTCTTGATGAACAAGAACCTCAAGAAAAAACAAAAGACTCTCTTATAATACTCTGTAAATTCGTGATTGAAATCCATCGTTGACAATGAAGAAGTCGGCTTGTATTTATACAAGGCTTGGCCGCTCCTTACACTCCAAGAAATCCTTCTTTCCATATGAGAGTCTTCCTAAAATAAAACACCTAAAATACAAAATACTAACCAAAGATAAACATTAGTAGGTTAGTCAAGTAAATCAAAATAATAATAATTATCCTAAAATAAACTATTCCTAAATAATTACAACTAATTCCTAAAATAAATAAACTCTAAATATATACATTAATTAAATCAGAATCACAAAGATACACAATATTAAACTAAGAGTATTTCATACTCTTTCAATCTCCCCCTATCTTTGTGGTTCTGATCAAAACAACCAAAAACAATAATCTCTCCCCTGAATTTGTACAATGGATTCTACTCCCCCTAGAACACATCTTTCTCCCCTAAATATGAAGACCACATCTTTCTCCCCCTTTTTGAGAAGAACCATCAAACTCAAAGAAAAAAATAAGAATATCTTCCACTCCCCCTAAATTTGAATCTCCCCAACAAAAATACATCTAAGAGCATCATCAATCTCAACTCACATCGCATCAAACATAACAGACCAGAGATTTCTGCAGAATTACCTGATGACTTACCGGTTGACTGTACAATTGACTGTACAGTGACTGTCCAGTTGTCCGCACAGTTGCACGAACAAGTTGCTTAACACCAGCTGGATGCTTAACAACAAAAATACCAGAGCTTGATCAGAGCAGTGGCAACAATCATTTTGTGTCACACACAATAACTTAGAGTTTCTCCATAAATCTCGGATTTATCTGCAAAAATGTTAGAGAGAGCGCATTTGCAGAATATGAACAAGATGAGATGAGAGAAATGTAGCTAGTAAACATGAGGAAGAAGATATACTAAACCATAATTCACAACCAGAATGGACAAGGAGGAAAAATCACGGGAATGACAAAGATTCTTCCTAAGAACTCGGATAGGCCAAGGAGTAGGGAGAACTGAGAAACATTGAAGTACCCATTTGAATTCCAAAACAACTAAGGATTTGATTTTAAAATTCAAACTTTTTCCATGTTTTGTGATAAATTATCCGTCCCAGAATTAAAACTTGCTAATTCAACTGAATCAATGTACCACAATTTCCACCAACTACATAATGAAACTTGAACATCACGCCATTAGATTATCGTTAATCACATGAAAGCATTAAATCTGTAACAAGAAGAAGAACAGTTCAATTTGCTGATGGAAATACCAAGGGAGAAAAAAAACTTAGAAAAATTATGCCTAAACACACAAGTGAAGATTGTCTCAATTTTGGTGTGACATAGAATGGTCAACTCCGTTTATGACTCGGTCTCAACTCACAAGAATTCAATGAGATTACACCTTCAATCATGTAGCTTTTAGAACACCCCCTTTTTAAAGGCATATCTCCAATGAATCTGTTACGGGAAGAGCTATTCACTCTCACAATACAGTGTTACCCTTGATCTCAAGTTATGTATTTAAACAATTCAGCTTTTTGCCTAAATGAGTAGTAACTGCAAAGATTGGAGGCAGCTTGTTCTTCCCGCAAGCTTAGATTTGATGCCCACTCCATGATAAAAACACGAAGGAATTAACAAGATAATTTATTATCAAGTCAAGAAGGGTCTCACATTCAAGGGTCAAAACACGGAGTCAAGGAACTAAAGGAGACCAAGTGATCACAAGAGACAATCGTGCAAATAGAATGTATGCAGAATTTTTTTTTTTTTAATTAGTGGTTACTGTAATATACAATTATACAGTTGCAGTCAGTTGTCTGCACACTGTGCAGTCAACTGGTATCACACAGTCCGAGAGAAAATCTCTCGAAATCCAAAGCCTTGGTAAAGATATCAGCAAGTTGATCCGTTGTGCTTACATGTTCAAGAGTAATGATTTTTTGTTCAACAAGATCTCTAATAAAATGATGCTCAATATCTATGTGCTTTGTTAGAAGATGTTGTACCAGATTCTTGGCAATATTCTGGGAGCTTAAGCTATCACAAAATACAGTAAAGGTTTTACTTTTAAGATCATAATCCTTTATTATCTGGTTCATATTCAACAATTGAGTACAACAAGTAACATCTCCCATACATTCAGCATTAGATGGCCTATGAACCAAGAACCTAACATCTTTGCTTTCAAATTTTACCACTTCCTCTTGCATGTCATTGATCCAATTATTACCATTTAAGATTTCTGACACACTATCATGCTTAAACTTAGCAACAAAACAACAAGAGCTTACCTGATGGTACGCGGATTTCATGCATACCAAACCGGCTAAATCCCGGTAATTTATTCGTTTTCCTCTTGTTTTTTCATTCCTTCATCCACTCCCCCAATGAACTGGGAAGTTAGATGATCTCCTTGTATGCTTGCATCATCATCGTTGTCTCTTCTTACCTGATCTTCAGCGATTTCAGAATCCGAACCAGAACCAGCTACCGTCTGACCATCTGACATGTCAGTTGACTGTTCATCTTGACTGTCAGTTGTCCTCACAGTTGGTGCATCTGCAGATTCTGTCATGGATTTAGGTTCAGATTCATCATTAATCCTTTCATGCTCCTAAGTGCAACCTGAAACATCATCCTCAGCAGTTTTGACATTAAGATCAGTAGCATTATCAAAAATTGGGTTAAAACATGAATGATTTTCAACCAACTTGTAACAATGATCAGAGGATCGAATGCTAGAAAGAAACACACACACTTTTGTTATCAAAAACTTCGCATTTGGACTTGTCAAACTTAACAAATAAGTCATCATCACACAGTTGACTGATACTTATCAAATTTGCTTTTAACCCGTCTACATGTAAGACATTGTGCAAATTTGGCAAGCCGTCAACACACAACGTACCTTTACCAATGACCTTTCCCTTAGCACCTCCACCAAAATTGACATTTCCTCCTTTGAAGACTTCATAATCTATGAGATGCTTAAGAGAACCAGTCATATGGTGAGAACAGCCACTGTCGAAGTACCATCCTTCTTCCACACTACTTGAAGGAGGTAAGAGCCACTTTGCATTGCTGAGTGTCTTTCTTACCCAGGCCTTTCTTACCTGCTGCTGATGACTGGGCACTTGACTGGGCAACTGACTGTTAGATTGTTCCCACAGTTGTCTTGTCAAGTGGCCGCTGTTCTTCTCCAAGCCAAGTTCCTGTTTCAACTGTGTAGCAAAATGGACGTATATGTCCAGGGGCAAAGCAATGGTGACACACG
>JAOWBW010001959.1:71445-152656 GCA_026119855.1 Campanula takesimana | reverse complement strand
GTAGTTCCTTTAATCTTGCACATGCATTTGTAATTTTTCAAAAGAACTATTAAGAAGATATTCTTCAACCCAACTATCACTTGCAGGTCTTGAACACATACCTTGGGAAACATAATAACATGTGCTCCAATCTCCACCTGTGAGCCTTCCACATTGAATTCAGGCTTCTAACGTTGTAGTAGAAGGAATTGGGTATCTCACAACTAGAGGATTAGATAGACTTTATCCCATCCCTATTGATGACTTATTCACTAAGTCTCTAGCTAAACCTTTCGTCAAGTGGTCAGCTAAATTTTGTTGAGACCGAACAAACTCAACTGAAATCACACCATTCATGATCAATTCACGAATCATACTATGTCTGACACCTAAGTGTCTAGACTTGCCATTATAAATCTGACTATAAGCCCTAGCCAATGTGGCTGCACTATCACAATGGATAGATATTGACGATATCGGTTTTGGCCATAATGGAATCTCATATATCAAGTTTCGTAGCCATTCTGCTTCTTTACCAGCAGCAGCCAATGCTACGAACTCAGATTCCATAGTAAAATGAGTAATACATGTCTGCTTCTTGGAAGCCCATGAAATGGCCCCTCCTCCTAGCAAGAACACCCAGCCACTAGTAGAAGATGAATCTACTTGGTTGATCCAGCTAGCATCTGAGTAACCTTCTAAAATAGAAGGTTGTCCAAAATAACACAAACAGTAACTCATAGTACCTTTTAAGTACTTGAACACCCTTGTAAAGCATGCCAATGCTGTCTACTAGGATTACTAGTGAACCTGCTCAATCTTCCTACTGCATAAGCAATATCAGGTCGAGTGCTCGTCATAGCATACATCAAACTGCCAATGGCTTTTGAGTATTCGAGCTGTGACACAGGTCTACCAGTATTTGGCATAAGTTTTTCAGCTGGATCCATAGGAGTACTGACTTTAGAACAATTATCACAATTAAACTTTTTGAGAATTTTCTCAATATAATGAGATTGTGTAATTGCAATTCCCTTGTTCAACCTTTAATTTTTATGCCAAGAATTACATCGGCTTCTCCATGTCCTTCATAGAGAGTTTTGATGGACAAAAGCTTCTTAGTTTTATCAACTACATTTTGGTCTGTGCCAAAAATTAACATGTCATCTACATATAGACAGATGAATACACCTTTGCCGGATGCATCAAATTTTCTATATACACATTTGTCTGACTGATTTAATTCAAAAACCATGGACAAAACAACCTCATCAAACTTTTGATGCCACTGTTTAGGTGCTTGCTTCAGCCCATATAATGACTTAATTAACTTGCACACCTTATGCTCATTACCTGGCATAACAAATCCTTCAGGTTGCTTCATATACACTTTTCTTCCAAATCACCATTTAAAAGGCTGTTTTGACATCCATTTGATGGATCAATAAATTGTGAATAGCTGCCAAAGCTATAAACAATAATATAGTAGTGATACGAACAACTGTGCATAGGTATCGAAGTAATCGATTCCTTCCTTTTGTCTAAAGCCTTGGATTACCAATCGAGCTTTAAACTTGTCAATTGTTCCATCGACTGTCATCTTCTTTTGAAGATCCCATTTGCACCCTAAAGGTTTACAAACCTGGTGGTAAATCAGATAAGACCCAAGTATTATTTTCCATAATAGAACTAATCTCATCGTCTATTGCTTCTTTCCAAAAAGCAGCATCTCGCGATTTATAGCTTCATCATAGGTTCTTGGAACCTCCTCTAAATTATAACAATAAGAGTATTGAGATTCAACCTGATCTCTTGATCTTCAACTAAATATAGTTGAAAATCATCACCATATGATTTAGCTTTTCTTGCTCTTTTGCTTTTACGTGGCTCGGGTGTCTCACTGGTGTATCATTTGAATGATCATCCCTTTGAGATACACCGAATTTGGTATAATATCTTTTGGCCTAGGTATTGAAGAGAAACAATTCTCATCAAATATTGCATCTCTTGATTCTATAATTGTATTAATAGAAATGTACTCATTAGGTTCTATAACATAAAACCTATATGCCTTGGAATGCTCAGCATATCCAACAAAGATGCAATCAATACCTTTTTCTCCCAACTTTTTCTTTAGGATCTGGAAGTCTAACCACAACCCTACACCCCCAAACTCGCAAAAATGTCAAGTTGGGTCGTTTCTTATACCAAAGTTCATATGGGGTAATCTTGTTATTTTATTAGGAACCCTATTCAATAGATAGCAAGCGTTAACATGGCTTCCCCCAAAACCGTCACTCGAGCCTGAGTAAGATAACATGGCATTGACCATTTCTTCAAGAGTTCTATTTTCCTTTCAGCCACACCATTTTGTTGTGGTGTATAAGGAGCCGTAGTTTCATGAATGATTCCTACGGATTGAAAATATATAGGATCATAATATTCACCACCTCTATCCGTGCGTAAGGTTTAATCAAGCCATTTTGTTGTAATTCAACTTCTGTTAAAATTTTAAATTTATCCAGGGCTTCATCTTTTGCATGCAGCAAATAAACATAGCAAAACCTAGAGGCATCATCTATAAAAGTGACAATATACTTTTTATTTCCTAAAGATGGAGTCGCATGAAAATCACATAAATCACTATGTATTAATTCAAGTATTACAGAATTTCTTGTTCTACTTTTAAAAGGTTTTCTAGTGATTTTTGTTAACATGCAAGTATTACATTTTCCAGTATCATTATTAATAGCAGGAATTAAACCATCTTTAGACATTTCAAGCATTCTTTTATAGTGCACATGTCCTAAACGAGCATGCCATAATGAGGAATAATCAACATTGGAATCAGTCATATAAACAGAACTAGAATCATTAGGAACTTTATTCAAATTCAAATAAACATCCCATTATTGTAATAACCAAATCCTACAAAATACACCAGATTTCGATAAGATATACTTATCGGATTCATACACTTGTTTGTATCCACACTTGTTCAAAATAGGACCAGAAACTAAATTCTTACGAAGTTTAGGTACAAATAACACATTAAACAGAGTAACAGATTCCTGAACTAAATTCCAGCACCACATTTCCTTTTCCTTGAACAGGAGCAAAATTATCATCACCCATGTAGAGAACAGATTCGTCTTCCACCGGTTCAAATGTCTTAAACCAGCAACGATCTTTACAAACATGAGTTGTGGCACCAGAATCAATCCACCACGCAATTGCATCATCCTGCACATAAAATGCTTCAGAAATTAGTGAAACGGAATATTTAATAAATCCATTCCAAATATGTTCTAAATTCTGACCTTGGTCTTGGGTATGGTCCTTAGACCCTTCCCCGAACCACTAGTGCTTGCGCCATCCTTCTTGTTCCCACTACGACAATCCCTCTTAAAGTGACCAGTTTTGCCACACCTCCAACATGCCACTTTAGGCTTCTTGTTGGGACCAGAATCATCGTTGTTATTGGAACCACGTTTCTTTCCTCTGTTTTGTTGTTGTTCCTTTTCTTTCCACCCCTCCTCAAGCATATTCACCGAGGGTCCAGCAACTTCTTTTCCTTTTCCCTTGTCACTTTCTTGTGCCCTTAGAGAATCCTCTATACGCAGGTGACTACCAAGTTGGACCAAAGACAGATCGTCTTTACCATGTTTCAAGTTGTGTTTGAAATCCTCCAGGAAGGAGGCAACTTGTCTATTATACTTGAAACAGATATTGCCTCGTCCATTTTCAAACCATGTTGTGTAAACTGTCCAAGGATTCTCAGGAGTTCATTGAATTGTTCCATGACAGGCCTTGATTCGACCATCTTGTAATTATTGAAATTACTTACGAGGAACTTCTTACTCAAAGCATCCTCTGCCATGTACTTGGATTCAAGAGAATCCCACAACTCCTTCGCAGATTCAACATTCTGATATATGTCAAAGAGAGAGTCAGACATACCGTTCAATATATGCCTCTGCAGATGTAGTCATCGTTCTCCCACTTCGATCTTTTCCTGACTGCTTCCAAATTATCGTTCCTCCGACAATTCTGGCATGGGGGTAGACAGAACATACACCACCTTCAATGTTGTCAGAAGGAAGTGCATCTTCTTCTGCCAACGTCTGAAATCATAGCCTTCAAATTTGTCCAACTTCCCAAAGTTGGTCGTCATCTCCTTCACATACTTCCTCCACCCATGATTATCACAAAATACTTTGTTCGTTTGTTGGAAATTTAGGTTTATTGATAATCCTGGATAATGATTGAATTGTGTATATTCACTTTCCGAACAAAGTATTTCGACCCTATTATGCTTGGGTACACGAAACCTTTGTATGGGATAAGACAATCAAACGATCTGAATCTAGGCAAAGAAATCAGATCAAAACTTAGAGAAATTGTGTGTGTTTTTCGTAAGTAAAACTGAGATCAATAATCTGTTTATAAACAGATTTTCGGAAAGGGTAGAACTGGTATCAGTCATGACTGTTAGCCCAACAGTCATAATTGTTAACTGATTGTGTCTCTTGGTTTTGGGGTTTTGGTGGGAAAACTGGCGGGAGAGATATTTGGAACACCAAATATACTGTCTAGGTTCGGGGCGCTGCCCGAGCCCCGCGAGGGGCGGCTCCCCCTCGACCCCCGCCCGCTAACAAGGGGCGCTGCCCCTTGACCCCGCAAGGGGGCGCAGCCCCCTTGACCCCTGCTTCTTTATCGTGGTCGAAAGCATATTAACTCAAACGAGTATGTACTCCACACTTTCCCTTACTCGTATCCGAGCCGAATATGAAATCGCATTGGTCTCTAGTAAATCACAATTACATAAAATCGTTGATGACACTAAAATCACCAACAAAAGGTGAGAGTGTGCGGCAATGCTTTTTCTAATTTAAAGGTTAATTAGACTCTTTTTAATGTAATCATCATAAAATTATATATATTGAAAAAGGCAAACATGAATTCCAACTAGGTAATTAGTTTTGTAAATTGGCAAAATGAGTACACAGTTAGTCACAGCTCACGAAATTGAATATGCAAGGTTTATATATTTGATTTGTCAAGATTTTTTTTTTTTTAAAAAAAAAAACTTATTTGTTCGATGCTTGTATTGACTTTTCATTTTCAATCTATGTGACCATTCATGTTTAGTCGATTTTAAATTATTTTTGAACTAATTTATTTTATTATTTGGAATGAACAAAATTGAAAACATGTTTATAAGAGAGAGAAAATCTTTCTTTTTCTTGTCAGAAATAAGTGTACTCCCTCCGCCCCATTTTAAATTGCAAAACTTGCCAAAAAGGGTGTCTCAACTAAAATTGCAAAATCCAAAAAATGGCAAGTTTTAACCCACTTGCACACTCACATCCATTAACCCACTAACTATTTTATACCCCACTTTCTCTCTCCCACTCAACTATCAACACTCACAACACATCAACTTTTTCAATTTTCCCTTATCCCCGTACCAACCTAGTATTTGCAATTTGAAATGAGACGGATGGAGTAAACAGTAAGAATGGTATAACTATCTCCCTTACCGACTAGTACAAGTAGTTAAAGATAAAATGGAAATGTGGGGAATGTTATAAAATTTGCATCATAAAAAGGTAAAATTAGTAAAAGAAGGCAACATGTGATACTTAAGAATTAGTTAAGTGGTAATACAAAAAATGAAACAATTAGTTAAAAAAAAAAAAGGCGAGTGGGACCATTAAGTACTGTAGTAATTAGTAATAGGAGCTTGGGGTAGGGAGTAAAGCCAAAAGGAAATAAAAGTCCCTCTCGTCACGTTCCATTAAAGGACATGAGATGACAGCCCCCGACAATTCCTTGCTTTACTACCAAAGGCCACATCCCCCCACATTTAATTACCCAAATCACGCCAACATAACTAACAAGGCGCCACTTTATTTAAATTCTATCTTCCATTAACATATTTTTCTATATTTCACATCGATCAGTCGCTAGAAATAAGGACGTAACATAAGCATTGGGAGTGGGAGTCCAAATCTTCTGTGCCACTTCGTGTATCACTTTATGTGTCACAAATGATCTAATGACTCACAGTTATTGAGATTGGTATTATAGTAATTTTATGCAAACGAATGAATTACAAGTGGTACATAGAGTGTGACACACAAAAATAGTACAGAAAATTCTAACCTTTCAAATTTATGTACACGAAATGAACCACAAAATCGTGTGAAAGAGCCAGAGAAAGCAAGAGCATAGACTACATCAAACCCAAAGGTTTAAACAGTTGGGCCACAATTAAATGGCAGTCTAGTTCTAGAACTAATCTCACCTCCACCACCACTCAACTCCACTCCAGCTGTTCTTTCACTGCACATCACAACCAGAACTGAAGATCCGCAAAATGGTAGCATCTCTTTATACATTTATATCATTCACAACCAATCATTTGCCCCTCCAACCAAAAATCTTTTTTTTTTTTGGTTTCGGAGATAAAATGTTCCAACAAATCACGTACTACGAGAGTATAATTTTGGAATGAATCCAAAATAAGAATAAAAATAAAAATCTGTATTAGTTACTGGATCTCCTCAGGAATGCTAATATGCCTAACCCAGCTACTAAAGCTGCCCCTGCTGCTACAGCACTGTATGCAGATGCCCATGCATCTGCCTGACCATAATCCACATTGCCTCCCGCACTTGATCCTTTCCTCCGTCCAGGCGTCCCTGAATAATCTAAATGCAGTTTCAATCCCTGTTTACATTAATCATTCATAAGTCACAACTTCATTCCTTGAGAACCAAAATTGTTCAACTATACTCTTTCATCACTCAATGATATATATTTCTATTACTCCCTCCGTCCCAAAATGTACATTCTATTATCTACATTGACATGCGCTCAAATGTACATTCTCATCCCAAATTATGATCCAGACTTCAATTTGTTGAAGTCAATAAACCACTTCCCATATTGACATTCAAAAAATATAAAATATGAAAAAGCTTCACATATACACCACATGCTTTATATTTTTGAAAAACCAAGTAAATACTTATCAATCTTTATTTTTAAGAAAGACAAAGTGCACCCCTTGTTTGAAAAAGCGAGGGTAGATATGTACATGTTTGTGCTTATTTTCCATAAAAAGAATTACACTCCCTCCATCCCAGAATGATCTTCACACTTTTTTTACCGTTACTACGAAAAAACTTTGAGCAATAATTTTAAGTTGATTTGATTATACTAATGAAAATCCAAAACTTGTTATTGATACACCATCAACAATACTATCAATAACAAGTTTTAGATTTTCATTTGGATAATTAAATCAATCTAAAATTATTGCTCAAAGTTCCTTAGTAGTAACGGTCAAAAAGTGTGACGATCATTTTGGGATGGAGGGATTATACATCTTCATGAAAACAGTTGACAAGAAAGACAATGAAGAAGGCTTCAAATGCAACTACTATCACTTCGATCATTTGTACTTCTTGATTATCAAATGCTATAGGAGAGTGAAATGTACTCATGTTTACATGCCCACAAATATTGCAAAAAGCACCAAGACCTTTGGTTCAATATGTTTTCCAAAATTATTCATTTTGAATGATCTGAAAAGTGCCTATCCAGTTTTGTTTTGTTTTTTTTTTCCGTCTCCTCAATCCAAAAATAAAAAGAAAGAAGGAAACACTAACAACAGACGCCAAAGGTAGGATGAAAAGCGAAAAAATACCTTCCAACCAAGTAACTTTGCATGCTCCACTGCTGCATTAAGATCACTATCTGATGCCAGTACAACCTTGTCCTGGTCTTCATCTTCATACTATGTAAATAGCTTCGTGTAAGTAATTAGATCAACAATGAATATGAAAAGATAAATACGCATCACATTAGTAATACCAGAATCTGTGGGAGGTTGTGGCGCTCAATTTCACCACTACTCTCTGAAGTATAGCAGTTATAAGATCTGTCAAGCTTCGAGTATCTGACATCCAGAACAGGAACACACAAACAAGTCAATCAAGTATTATCTTATTATAAAATTTCAATTTTCCCTCATTTATTTCATATGCAGCTTCCCCTGGAATTTCCTAATTCTTCAATGGAGTTTAGATCAGAATGTAAGATCTCTAAAATGAGAACCAGCTGATATGGTCAATATCTTTTGTAAAGTTTGTAATGATGGTATACACATTGAAGCCGATAAGTTGAAACAAAATAAAATAAAATCATGGCTGCATAATGCTAGTAATAGAGTAAGAAGCATACCACAAATAAATCTATGCATTCGTCCCCTTTTGTCTTGAATTTTGAAAGAGAACATATTGGGCATGCTCGGCGAAGGAAAAGCAAGAGATCTCCCTGTTTCTACCCCTTCGAAAGGCAATTTCAAGGAATTCTCACTGAGATATCAACAGTAATATGTAAGTAAATCAACAATACATATTTAGAACCATATAAAGACATAATAATGCCAAAGACAACAACCTCCTTGTTTCTTCATCATCATCAGGAGTTAATTCCATTGCAGAGTCCCAAAATTTCTGCATCATTGAATTTGTTGCCTCATTACTAACTCCGGCGGTACCTCCAACCTGATTAAATCCAAAAAATAGAAAACCACATCAAGTCCAAGAAATGGAACACCATAAGTTTGAGAAATATTTTCAACTATAGAATTCTAGATACTTTTTCTTTGTATTGATCAGTGATTACTGTGAAGTGCGTATTTTCTCCATAGAGGAGCACCATGAAATCTAGCAAACAGAAGATTAGCAAAACAACTTGGGCGATATGGAATTGTGGTACTATAAATGCCTTGAATGGCACAATCCCTACCATCCTACTTAATGAACCAAGAGAGCTGTAAATATTTAACGATATCTTGTACATTTAAAATTTTGATTTTCGGTGACATGATAGAACCACGAGCTTTAGTGCCCTTATATTTCTTGTGACTATAAAATAGGTGAGTAAACCACAAAATGGACCTGCGTACTATCGCCCCAACATCACTTTGACCTGCGTACTATAAACTCAATAAATATACCATGCGTACTATATTTTTATTATCAATTTCCCTGAGATTTGTAACGCCAGTTAAAAACTTAACAGGTCTGTTAATAACTTAACGAAAAGTTAGATTAACATTTTTAAAATTGACCCTAAAGTTTAAAATAAACCCCCCTTATCATCATCTTCTTCCACCCTTCCATCTTCATAGCCCCAATCTTACCAGCCGCCATGTGCCGCCCCACCTCCACCCATCCACCACCGGCCAAATCCACCCACCACCACCATAAAACAATTGATACCAATCCAGAAAATAACAAGTAAAATTTATATCTATTTAACACCAATTTACAATAATATCATAAATAAATTAAAAAAAAAAAAAAAAAAAAACCAGATCTGGGATCCCCTTTTCTCTATCCCATATTCCATCCCCCATCTCCTTCCTCATCTTTTTCACCTCCATCCTCCAGCATCCCTTCAACCTAACCCTTGTCGCTCCCCTGCCCTTGCACAAACCACACTGCCTTTTCCTTGAGCCCAACACTCCTTGCCCTTCCCCGTCATTATTTGCGGCAGCAAACAACCTTGAGCAACTCGAACAATGCCCCTTCCCTCTAAATACTCAGCCCTCTCAAATTCGCTAGCTGCCGGAACGGGGGAAGGAGTGATGGTCGCCGGAGTTGGGCGGAAGAGAGATGACCGGAGATAATGGGGTTGACTGGAAATTTCGCAGAAAAAGGGAGTCTTCGGTGAGGTTTAATAAGCGGAGGGTTTGACCGGAGTTGGGGAGGCGAGTGGTCGCCGGAGTTGAGGGAGGGGATCGTCGGAGTTGAGGGAGGGGGTCGCCGGAGTTGGTAAGTTAGAAAGAGAAAGGAGAGAGGGAGAGGGAGTTTAGAGAGAGAGAGAGTTGGGTGTGATTTGGGAGGTTGGGGTGTACTTGCTACAATTTAAAGTGTGGAGGGATTATATGGATAGATAAAATAATTCGTTGGACTAGGACGTAAATTCAAAATGTCCCCGTCCTGAAACGTAAATCTGATATTACAATAAAAGCAATACTTTTTGTTAAGTTATTAGCATCCCCGTTAACTTTTTAACCGGCGTTACAAATCTCGGGGAAAATGATAATAAAACTATAGTACGCATGGTACATTTACTGAGTTGATAGTACGCAGGTCAAAGTGATGTTGGGGCCATAGTACGCGGGGTGGTTTTGTGGTTTACTCAAAATAAGGTCCCCGCGCGTGAAGTATTAGAAGATTAAGTTATTTTCTTTATGCATGACACTCTTCCTCTTCTTTCTTTTCAAGAACTGCATTTCCTATAAAGATAAAGGAAAATACAGTCAGAAGAAGGCCAGGAGGGAGCACCCGAGAAAGTGATTGCTGACCACTAATACTCGGTACAAGAAATCCCCTCATTACATCAATGTTTCTCTCCGACCATCAACATCAATAATACACAGAAAATCATAAAACGAGTGGTTCTAGGTGACCTTGCGTAGGTGGTCTTGGCTTAAGACTTATGACTGGCCATAAGGAAAATGAAATAATCAAGTATCCACTTTGTTCAAGAGAAAATTTCCCAACAATATAAAAATATTTGATGAAACGACTAAAAAAAGCTACTTGACATTTCCAAAAGAACCGAGTGCATAAACACCTAACTTAAACACCAAACTCTTCGGACGGAAACAGGAGCTACATTTGATCTTTTATGCAACATAGCTAATGCAAGACAAGATCAGCCAGGTTCTAAGAAATCTTTGTAAGTTGACCATTTGTCGCTCCCAGAAAGACAGAAACTCCACTTACCGTGGCTACAGCAGCATGAGTTATATTAAGGACATCAATAACAGCAACTACCATTCCATCTGCATCAACCATTCACTAGTATTAGGAATATACACGAATTGTCCAACATTATACAAACGTTGAACTCCTTGTGATGGTAAGTATACCTTTATCAACAACAGGAAGGTGTAAGAACTTCCCATCATGCATGGTATGTAGGGCATCAACAATAGGTGTGTCAACTGTCGCACATTCTGGATTCGGTGTCATCACCTGTATATGAAATCATAGCCTGATGCCATATCGAAAGCAATAATCTCCCAGGAGAATATGTTAATAAGCACACGACAGAGGAATGACCGATAAACATTAAAGACTTCACTAAGCTTGTAAATGGAATTAAGATTTTGCACCAGGACAAGATTCAGAAGTTACTTTCAAGGAACACCCCAATGCGAATACCCATCAGATATGAGGCAATTACCTTCTCTACTAGGGTTGAATCGGGGGGAAGATCTTGTGATATCACCCGCATCAATATATCCTTGGAGCTATAAAAGAAGAATTTACATGTTCATATACGACTTTACAATCTTATAAATATTGAAATGCTATTTTTCAGGCATGTAGGCAGGCCTGCAATAGATAATGGAGATGAAACTTACGTTAATATTCCCCGCGGCTTGTTGTCAACTGTTACAACAGCTGAGCTTATCCGACACTCGAGCATCTTTTTTGCTGCCATTACTACTGTGTCTGAAGGAGAAACAGTAACAACCCTGAAAATGCACAATTAGTGCGATTGAGTAGCATATCGACCAGAATAGTTTATCTACAAATACTAACACCAACAAAATTAATAGTAAGAGACAAATAAAGTAAAGGTATTACCTACTTTGAATTCTCCGTAATGATAATAGTAGACAAAGATGGCTTGAACATCCGCTCTCGAAGTGTTTCAATAAATGTATTCGGACCTGAACACAAGCAAAAGACAATGTTGAGTAGATTTAATGTCACAAGGGAAAAAGGTATGAATATATCATTCAAGCAAATGATATACTAGAAATTTCAGCAGATAGTTAACACATAGTCCCACTGCTCCGATCACAGAGCAAATGTTTAAATTCTAATAAATAAGGGTATATTAGTATCCTTGCAATTAGTCATAATCACATAAATAATGTAACATTTCCACTAACCAGAGACAGATGTTCCCCAGTGTTTTTCAACACCTTCAACAGCAGCTGCTATGGCCTTGCCCTTTTCAGCTGCTCTTTCCATACGAGCAATAGCATCATACAAACATTTTGCTATATCAAGCAAAGCAATAACCTCTCCATTCTCTACAACAGGCAAATGTCTGAATTTTCCTGCAGCCAGCATACCGTGTAGTAGCAGGATTAGAGAGATCTTATAAAAAATTAATAAACATATCTTTTCCGTTCGTACAAACCTTGCACCATCTTTTGGAGGGCCTCCACAGCAAGAGTGTCCGAGAGTACAAAGACAGGGTTCCTTGTCATGACCTTTGAAACCGGTGTATCCTCAAGATTAAGCTCACGGGCAATAACTCTTGTTGCTATATCCTTTATTCTCAGAGAGGACAAGTTAAGTCAAAGTCATGTTTTTTACACAACAACAACAACAACAAAGCCTTATTCTCAAAATAGTTTGGGGTCGGCTAACATGAATCCTCAGAGAGGACAAGTTAAGTCATGTTTTTTATAAACCAAAAAAATGAGGAAGGGGAATCACATATTCCTCATGCATCAAAATATGCTATTCCACAAAAATAATACCTTGTCTGTTAGGATTCCACACAGTAAGGCATTTGAATCGGTTAACAGTAAAGCGTCAACCCTACGGGCAGCCATTCGGCGGCAAGCTTCATGAATGCTAGTATTTTCAGGTACTGTCAGGGCCTTCGATAGCCGCAATCGCTTCACGGTACGCTCTCCAGTTAGTCCCCTGTTCCAAAGACAGATTAAATTGGAAACTCAATTTCTAGGCTCTTACGTGAGTTTTAAGGGAGGTATTTATGCTATCTAGTTAGAAAAGATAACAAAGGTGCCAGCTCAAAGTAATTCATCTAGTCATGCACCATGTATACAAATATAGATATGCATAGACTTATAAAATGTATATGTATATATGCTTAGATATATAGAGCACTATTCTTTTATATTTGGCCCAAGTATAACTCATAAGTAGGTATGGGTATAAAAGGTTTGTGTTGGGGTCAAGTATAAAGTGTTTAGGTATGTATGAATTTACCCCTACACCATAAGGAGCATTAAAAAATCCAGGGCCAGAACACTCCTCATCATCCTTCCGCAGCCAACTGACCCCAGAGCTGATTCCTGTCTTGTTCAGTGAGAAAATGACGTCCCTTCACGTAGCCGCGGTTAAAAGTTCCATAACACATCTACTAAAACAAAATAAGGATACTTATTCCGATTTTCTAGTAATTAATAGATTGTAGGAGAAAGATAATTTTGGCACATACAAATGTGATTTTTTTTATCCTTTGCTCTTTTTGAGGGCATCAATCATTTTTTATTTATTTTTTGGATGTTTCCATTTGTTTCTTGTAGAAATTTTCAGAATATTTTCATCATTTTGACATTCTTGCATGAATTATTTTCATGTTTTCAACAAAAACTTTTGACACAATCAATACACATACTGCTCCTACTGGGGATTAGGTGCAGCAATCAGCAACTAAAAGAAAACTTCATGAATTTGATGGGAGCGAGGTATACGAAATCTGAAACACTACACTCCCAGTCACTAAAATATTCATCACTACCGGGTGTCAGCTAGATGAATGGTGTATCTTAATTCAAAAACTGGTGCATACTACAAGTTTCGAGGACTTCAATTGTAGCTGCAATTGTCCCTCCCATTTCCTGATTTGGTTGTTACTATCACCTGTGGAAAATTATTCATGATTTCAACATCCCACAGTTAACCAGTATTTAACTATAATGCATCGACTTTTATTTGACCAACAATTGCAGGTAGATAAATAAAATTACAATCATCAATCTCAGATCTTTCACCAACAATTTCTTTTCTTTTGATGCTTTCTTACCCTAAATAAAATGGGGAACAACGTAGTATTCAATTGATTTATGCTTGAAGAGTCCTATTTATTGAAGGGTCTCAACAAAATAAAGAGCAGAAACATAAATATGAAGAGTATATATGCTTGGAGAGGATACAACATACATGGAACGAGAAGCAGTAAGGGATTTTCGGGTAGGATCAGAGGCACCATTTTCGGAAGCTTTCTTCTTCTCTTTTGTTGATAAGCTTGAAAATGACATGCTTCTCCTAGAAGAACCTCCTTGACTTGTCGTCATTATCACCAAATCGCTGCAACCCAACCTCTATCAATCAATTTCAAAATACAAAAACCGTAGATTCGTTTACGTTAATTTCTTGAAACCAACCAGATTAAAACTCTCAAGCATAAACAAAATCAAAACACGAAACAAATTCCAACGGATAGAATTCTGATCGGATGATGAGATTTTCCGGGAAAATCAGGATCAATTTTCCGGGAAAATCAGGAAAACAGGGGGAAACCCTAATGTATGATAGGAGATTGAGATAATTAGCAAATTGAATTTGTTCGGAGATGACGAGCTGTGAAAGGTCGGCCAATAAAATGCTTGCACGTCTACGAATATGGAACAGTGAAAGTGAAAGGTTCCAGTTTCAGAGGAGGAAATGAGACGTTAAATATGTGGGCTAAAATGGCAATTGATTAACGACCCAGATTCTTTTACCAACCCACCACTATGTGTACAATACTTGCTTCAAAATGTACAACTTACACTGTAGAGACTTTGGCTCAGTTTACATGTTTTTTTTTTTTAATATAATTTCAAAATGATTTAAATAATTTTCTTAAATAATTTATACAGCTGCTTCACAAATAAATTATATAGCAATATAAACATGTTTTTAAGAACAATATTACTTTGCTCAACAAAAAACAAACAAACAATATCACTAATCACAATGTAAACATAGTTTGAATTTCACTAACATTTACATAAACGTTTTTTTTATAAAGTTTTGAAATAGGATAGGCTAGAATTTTTATTTATTACTAATTTTTCCGTCTTAAAATAAACGATCAATTTTTTAATTTAAATATTAATATAAATATTTATTTTGCAACAGATAAAATATATTTTTTTAGATAGAAAATGGGATAAAAAAAAGTTAACTAATCCATATAAGAAAAGTATTTGAAATCCAATAACGGGAAAGGCTTCATTTATTCATTTAGTTTTCTTCAAAGTGATCTTTTGTGTGCATGTGTGGTGTTGATGTTCTATTAAAAAATTAATTATCATAATTTCTATATCATTAAAAGATCCATATCTCTGTATTTAATATTCCTAAAGATATTACAAATCCCAAATTCAATTATAATTTTCTTTAAAGTGCAACTGAAAAAGTGCATTGGGTGAGGATTAAACCCTTGACTTTTGATATAGAAGAAAATACTACTCTCTCTCTCTCTCAAAATGAGTGTCAATTTTTAAGAAATTTTTGTCCCAAAATAAGTGTCTTTTTTTAACATAACTTTGTACCTAAATGTTTTTTTCGATTTTTTTTTTCTCCGGTTTCTTTATACGTGCAAAACTAAATGTTTGGAAAGGAGATTACAAGACTATATATGAATATTTGCTACCAAATTGTACAACAAAGTTGAGATTTTCAGTGTCCCTTAAAATGAAATTTGGACGCTCATTTAGGGACAGGATTAGTATCAGATACTGCATAGCTAAACATCTCTAGCTGCTAGAGTCCGGATTAATCAACACTCAAAAAGTTGGTAATGAGTAATAACTTTGCTCCCAATTCGAACTTTGGCCTATGCCAGGCAATTGTGACCCATTAATCGGTAACCCACAACCCAACCCACTAATAATCCGGGCCGATCCGATCCGTTCAAACAGCCCGTTGAAACAAGTAAACAGCTTCAACCCGTGAAGTTTGACGATTCGACAAGACCCATTCCGGTCCGTTTCAACTCGATTAACTCGTGAACACAAATTGTTTGAATTAATAAATTTAAGTCACACTGAGTGAGAAAAAAAGGAAAAATAAAAGGGTTGGACCGTTTCAACCTGACCCATTTGACCCGCCAGCTTAAACGGTTGTTCATTGGTGGGTCGGCCCGTCTTAATATGCCAACCCGCCAGCACCTGATCCAATCAAACCCAACCAGCACAATTGGCAGGGGGGCCTACTTCGGGCTATAAGCAGTCCAAGGTGATAATGGGCTGGTTGTAAGTGGTCCATCGACAGAATTTGGATGCAAATCTCGGAGCAAAGGAAGGAAGTTCCAAGGCAGAAGATAGCATCTTGTTTCTGATAAAAGTGAAAAAGAGAAAGACTAGTAGTAGTATAGGGGAGATGCTCAAAATTAATAGTATTTCTCTGTAATCAATTTCTCCCCCACTGCTTTTATTATCAAGACAAACAAACCATTCTATGATCACCTCTTCCCAATTCTCAGACTTGAATTTTTTTTCCTTAACCACAACATTATTATAGTACACCATAGAAAATGTTGGATTGGGCGCCCGTTGTTATAGGTCTGCTTCTATTCATTCTGCTGTCACCAGGGCTCCTCTTTCAGCTCCCAGGCAATGCCCGACATGTTGAGTTTGGCAATTTTGCGATGAATGGCAAGGCCGTTGTAGTTCACACCCTCATTTTCTTTGGGGTCTTCACTATCCTCATTTTGGCTTGTGGCATTCATATTTACACTGGCAGTAGTGGCAATGACGATGGCCAATAATTAAGTAATTTTTTCATTTCTTTACTTAGTTCTTCTCAAAAGTTTTATTTGTGTTAATAATTAGGATTTGAATGATCTTTGTTAAGGGGTAAATGCAATGGATCCTCTACCCTGAAATTGTTTTGTGAAGGTAATAAGCTTTTGGTTTCATTCTTTTGTAAGTTGATATTTGTATTTATTCAAAGGGTCATGTAATATTTTGATTAATCCCAGTTTCTTTTCTCTATTGCTTATGAAATGTCGGATTGTTGGCAGTATTAATTGTCATGGGAAACTCTCAGATCAATTTTACTTTGTTTTAGCTTCTTCGGTTTACACGACTCATTTCTTCATCACAGATTATGTTAGTACCACCTCTTTTCTTCGCCTCAAGCAGATTTGCAAAGCATAAAAGTAACAAACATATAGCTTCTCAGTTACAGTTCTACAACAAAGTCACTGTGATTCGTTGAACCACAGAATTAGGGGGCGTGGTTATAGTTAAAGATAAACAAACCACGATTAATTAACACACAAAGTTACGGATATAGTTCTCCAGTAATTCATTCTTAAGTTCGCAAATAGTGCAAACCAGATCATACTATTATGAAGACATCCTCAAACCAGGTGCTGCATTAGGCTGGCCAACCTTGCATTTGGTTGTTCAGGCTTGGTCCAGAGGTCACTCCTGACATTTGATCATTCTGATACCTGCACTCAGAGTAATAACATGCTTCTTTTAGTATTTAAACTTGTATCTGATGAAATCTTATCAAATACTCCCTCCGTCCCAAAATGATCTTGTCATTTGTTATTTCTCATTGTCCCAAAAGTTCTTCCCATTTCTTCAATTTGGGCTTAAAAGTGCATAAACAAATCATGACTAGCTAGTGATGCAAAAGTGTTTGTATTCTTAAAAAGTCTGAATAGTCAAATGAAATGAAAAGACCAGTTTGAGACGGAGGGAGTAGTTTTGAACTCCAAGAACTTCATTTGATTGATAAAAGAAAGAAACTCAATTACCCTATCTGCAAAGTTGTTTCACAGAATGCAGATGGATGAAGGAGCATATGATTTTGATCACCGACAGCCTGACCATACATTGCTCCGCTCGTGTTTGGAATATCCCAATGGAGACCACGCATAGGCATTTGGCTTCCTTCTATCAACTGCACACAAACAGGTTTCGTTTTGTGAGTTATGGATGAGGTGTCATAATAATACGTTCTGAAAAAGTTGTTAACTCTTTATAAATGCATACTTCTGCTTTAAGACTCTTGTTAGTTTCATGGAGTAGGTGTTCCTGAAAAAAAAATTTAAAAAATTGAATTACATTATGGTCAAGGAGAAGATTAAACTGATGAAAGAAATATAAAGGTTTTAGATTTGATTTTTCACCTGTTTTTGGTGATCGTAGAGCCTATCGAGCATGCCTTGAGTCTGACGATTAATAAACATCAGAACTGTCGGACTTAATTAAAGCATGGTTGAAAACTTGAGATTAATGGGAAAAAAAAATATACATATCCGTACCCTTATTGATCTGATCTGTTTAAGTGTATAATTCAGCTGTCTCTCCATTGATTCAAGCTCTTTGCTGGTCAATGATTCAAGATCCTCACCATCGAAATTACTAATGAAACAAACAAAACTCTTAGGTAACATTCCTGACAAAGTTATAGACGATAGAACATATTCATCACATAAAAGAAGATGAAGGGAACTTGATGAGAAACAAACTTACTTCTTAAGTCGATTTAGGGAATCGTAGCGCTCTTTTAGCCTCAAGTATTCCTGATAGCTGCGCTGTTCCTATGAAGATAGATTTAAAACGGGATTAGAAGCAGCGTAAAGATTGAGAAATAAAGCCAAAAAAATGTTTGGAATGATGATGATGATGAATGAGCAAGTGTTTGGAGTTAAATTATGGTAATATTAGGAGTTGGGGTTAGTGAGAGTACCCACATCATTAACGTACATAAAACATGAGATACGGCTCTGGTATAAAGTGAGGGTTTGGATGAGTAGTTACAGCATTGATCCTTCAGGCAGTTTTTAACGGGATATGATGAGTGGTCAAATTCTCGCACTGAAACATGCGAGATGGGTGTCTGCCCCAAGATACGACTAATTGGGCGCTCCCATACTCACCAATCTGGCCAAACAATTGATGATGATGAATGAGCAAGTGTTTGGAGTTAAATTATGGTAATATTAGGAGTTGGGGTTAGTGAGAGTACCCACATCATTAACGTACATAAAACATGAGATACGGCTCTGGTATAAAGTGAGGGTTTGGATGAGTAGTTAAAGCATTGATGAAAATATAAATAACTGAATATATAAATAACTTGAATATATCTAATGAAAGGAAATTGAACTCATTCCAGGTTGAGAGAAGTTGAAGGTAACATACTATTTTAAAGAAAATAATTTCAACTAATTAAAGAGTGTGAACAGGTGAGTAATTCTGAATAATTTTGAGGAAGGAATTACCAGATCATCTTTTACGGATGCGATTGGCTCTGGTGGTCCAAAATTGCACTTCTCGTACCTTTCAAGCGTTTTCATCATGCTTCAAAACAAAATATAATAGTTATGCTTCAATAATTTCGCCTCAAAATGAACTCTTACTTTACTTGTTGTTACTACAAATGAAATTTTAGCAATAATAATAGGTTGATTTAAATATACTAACGAAAATCTAAAACTTGTAGTAGTTCATACACCATCAGTAGTATTATCAATAACAAGTTTCTGATTTTTATTATAATAACTTAATCAATCTAAAATTATTGTTCAAACTATATTCGTAATAACGATAAAAAGTAGGATGATCATTTGGTAAAGAGGTAGTAATTACAAGAAATATTGACTCTTCCCCAAGATGATGGTGCAATTTTGTTTTGAGTAGGTTTTAAAGGAAACTAGTTTCTTTATGAGTTATAAAGTATCCACTTTTTAATACAATTTCAACCTTAAAATAGCGAGTTTAGGCCTTAAAACAATGAATTTAGGCCTTAAAATACCTAGAAATAAATCAACGAGTTTAGGTCTTAAAACAGTGAGCCGAGTTTAGTCCTTTAAACAACTAGTCCGTATTTTGAGAACAAGACTTTTTATAACTTATGGTCAAACTAGTTTTCCCCAAAATTTCCATTTTTATTTATTCTTGGACTTAAATGTCCAAATGTATCTTAAGGAACATTCTGAATCTGAAGATCTCTATTTTTATAAATTTAATGGCGAATAGTCATAAATGTTTTTGTAATTCACTTTCTAAACATTTAGCTTTTCATGTATAAAAAGACAAGTGGAAAAAAATTGCTAAAAAAACTTTTAGGGACAAAGTTTTTTTCGAAAAATACATTCATTTTGGGATTTTTTTTTTTTTTGAAAATGGATAAAAAAAAAAAAAAAAAAAAACTATTTAAGGTTAATGATGATAAGATTACTCAAGATCACTAGATATCTTCTTTAATATTATTGTTACCATTTATAATTATCCTGTAAATATTCTCTAGTTTAGTCATTATCATTTCCTAGTTTAGTCATTATCGTTTCCTAAATATTGTAGCTTAGGGACCAAGATAGTCATGTATATAAACACTTGTAAAGATCATTATTCAGCAATGAAAATCATTCTTCAAACGAGTCGAGATCACCTGTACCACTTTTGTGTGCCACTCCATGTACCACTTGCAATCCAACCGTTCACATGTTTACATAATATTACGATAATACCCATCTCAATAACTGTGAGCCATTAGATCACTTGTGGCACATGGAGTGGCACACAAAAGTGGTACATGTGATCTTGACTCTCTTCAAACCCTATTGATATTGTTTCTCTTTATGGTATAAGAGCAACAACAATCCCTTCTTTTTTCCAGCCGTCACCCACCCCTCACAAAACCCTAGCGCCGCCATGGCCTCCTCTGCCTCCACCTTTGCTAATACCGCTGAACCTGGTGCACCACTCATCCTAGTCAATCTCTCAAACTGCATCACCCTCACTCCGCTCACATACTTACCGTGGGCATCTCAACTTCAGTCCCTCCTTTTCGGCCTTGATCTTCTTGGCTATGTTGATGGCAGCCATCCATGTCCACCCGAAAACATCACAGCCAATGACAAAACTACCACCAATCCCGGTCACACAACCTGGACCCGTCAAGACCGCCTCCTTCATGGTGCTCTCCTTGGTACCCTAGAAACCTCCATCGCCCCACTAGTTCTTCAAACCAAAACATCTAAAGAACTATGGGACATTCTTCAAAAAACGTACGCTAACCCATCCCGTGGCCACATCCTTCAGGTTAAAGACAATCTCGACTCTCTCATCAAATCCAACCTCTCCATCACCGAATACTTGAACTCCATCAAGTCTTGCACCGATAAACTTGCTATTCTGGGCAAACCAATGGACAATGAAGATATCATAGCCAAAATCCTAAAAGGCCTAGACTATGAAACCTACAAACCTGTCATCGATACCGTCCGTGCCCACGACAACCCAATTTCCTTTGAAGCTCTCCACGAGAAACTCATACACCATGAGCTTTCCCTCAAACAAAACCCTACTCCAACACCACTGCATGCTTCCGCCCACACTGCCACCACCCGCACCAACACCCCTTACAAACCTTATACCCGAAACACCAACCCCAATCCCATCCTGCCCACTCCAGCACCCACTCAGTCGAAACCTTTCCAAGGCAAATTTCAGTATTGTCGCATCACCGGTCACGTAATTTCCCAGTGCCGCTCCTTCAAGAAATTGTACCCTAATGTTGTGTTTCCCCTTCCGTCCCCCATACCTCGCTACAACCTTCCCTCATCCTCCTCCTCCAACCCACAAGTCCACACCGCTACTGCCCCCATCACCACCCCACCTCCCTCTTGGCTCATGGACATCGGAGCTACAAATCATATCACCAATGATCTCACCAACCTGTCACTTCATCATCCCTACAACGGAAGTGACGATGTCATCATCGGTGACGGCTCCTCCCTTCTAATTTCCGAAATAGGTTCATTTACTTTTCCTTCCTCGTCTAAAAATCTCTCTTTCAATAATGTCTTATATGTTCCACTTATCTCCTGTAATATTATTTCCGTCTCTCAATTCTGCAAAGATAATCACGCTTATACTGAATTCTCACCTTCTTCCTTTCTTATTAAGGACCTCACCACCCATAAAGTTCTTCTCCATGGCACTTGTGAACGTGGAGTCTATCTTTAGCATCCTTCCTCTACTCAAGCGCATCCAAGCATCTCCGAGTCTTCTCATTCCTGGCATCATCGACTCGGCCACCCCGCCCCCCCTATTATTTCAGTTTTAAATAAACAGTTTTCTTTATCTATTCCGTTTATTTCCAGTTCCAATTGTAATGCTTGTGACATAAATAAAAGTCACAAACTCCCTTTTTCTGTCTCTTCTCTTACCCCTAATGCACCTCTTGAACTTGTGTTTTCCGATGTCTGGACCTCTCCTCTCTATTCTCAAGATAAATTTAAATACTATGTTATTTTTGTGGACCATTTCACTAAATATATATGGTTCTACCCCCTTAAACAAAAATCCGATACACTAGCAACCTTCACTCGTTTTAAAGCACTTGTTGAAAAATTCTTCAACAAACCCATTATACAACTCTACTCTGATAATGGTGGGGAATACTTAAAACTTGCCTATACTCTCTCTACAAACAGTATCTCTCATCTCACAACCCCCCCCCCACACTCCCGAACACAACGGCTATGCCGAAAGACGACATCGACATATTGTCGAAACAGGACTTGCCCTACTTTCTCACGCCCAACTTCCCCTCACCCTATGGCCATTTGCCTTTACCACAGCTACCTACCTAATAAATCGCCTCCCCACGTCTACCCTAAACCATGACTCTCCCTATCTCCGTCTCTTTCAAAAACCACCTAACTATTCAAAACTCCGGGTGTCTTTGCTACCCTTGGCTCCGCCCATACACCCCTCACAAACTAGCCCCACGCTCCATCCCTTGTATTTTTGTAGATTACTCCCCTACTCAAAGTGCATACCATTGTCTCGAACCTAAAATAAATCGAGTTTATACGTCCAGCCATGTGAAATTTGTGGAAAATACCTTCCCCTATCCTTCCTTACACTCTTCTGTGGCAACCTCACAAAGCCTCACCCCTACTCAATGGTGCATTTTTTCCAATCCCATACTGTCTCCCACACCTAATGCTCCCACTACCAACCCGGCCCCCACATCCCCCCCTCATTCTGACTCCATCTCTAACTCTGACAACCTTACTACTCATACTCCTACCTCTGTCCCAAACACATCGCCCGAGCACTCTACATCTACTCCCACCTCTCGGCCTCCCTCTCCTGCCGAAAACCAATCTCCATCCGCCAACTCTGACCAACCCAAAACCCCCCAATCCCCTTCCTCCTCCTCACAGTCCACTCCACCCCACCCTTCTCACCACCATATGACCACCTGTCTCCAAAATAATATCACCAAACCTAATCCCAAATATGCCAACCTTGCATCTCTCTCCTCTCTCACTGATCTTCCTAAAACAGTCAAACAAGCTCTCTCCTCACCTCTTTGGGGTACTGCCATGGAGGAAGAATATCATGCTCTCACTCACAACAATACTTGGTCTCTTGTCCCCTCTCAAAATGCTCCCAACATTGTCGGTTTCAAATGGGCGTTTCGAATTAAATATAATCCCTACAATACCATCAATAAATACAAAGCCCGTCTCGTTGCAAAAGGTTTTCATCAACGTCCGGGTGTTGACTACTCCGATACCTTTAGCCCCGTAGTCAAACCTGTCACCGTTCGCCTCTTCCTCTCTCTTGCTCTTAGCAACAGTTGGCCACTTCGCCAACTTGATATAAACAATGCCTTCCTTCAAGGCACTCTCCATGACACTGTCTACATGTCCCAACCTCCCGGCTTTATTGATCCCACATCTCCTTCTCATATATGCAAACTCAAAAAGGCAATCTATGGCCTTAAACAAGCTCCACGAGCTTGGTACACAGAACTCAAAACATATCTTACCTCCTGTGGTTTTACACCTTCCTTGGCCGACCCCTCCCTGTTTCTCTACTCCAACTCCTCTCATCATCTTTTTCTTTTAGTCTATGTTGACGACATTATTGTCACGGGTTCCTCTTCCTCTCTACTCACAAACTTCATCACTCACCTCTCCTCTCGTTTCGCTCTTAAGGATCTTGGCCCTCTCTCATACTTTCATGGTGTCGAAGTCACCCCCAATCAAAAAGGTCTCCTTCTCGCCCAATCTAAATATGCCCACGACCTTCTTGCCAGACATAATATGCTCAACTCGAAACCCTCTCCCACACCCATGGCCTCCTCCACCTCTCTCACCCACTATCCTCCCTTACCAATCTGCCAACCCACCGAATATCGGTCTATTGTTGGGGATCTCCAATACCTCTCCCTCACCTGTCCGGATATTGTCTTCTCTGTTAATAAACTTGCCCAGTTCATGCAACACCCCCAAGATTCTCATTGGGTCACTCTTAAACGCCTTTTACGGTATTTACATGGTACTCTTCACCTTGGTATTCAGCTTTATCGCAACACACCTCTGTCCCTTCATGCATTTTGCGATGCTGACTAGCAGGTGATAAAGATGATTACATCTCAACCACCGGCTTCTTGGTCTATCTCGGTAAAAACCCTATTGCTTGGTCCTCTCGCAAACAACGAGCTCTCGCTCGCTCATCCACCGAAGCAGAATTTCGGGCTGTTGCAGCCGCTACAGCAGAACTCATCTGGGTCAGAAACTTGTTACGAGAACTCGGCATCAATCTCCCTACTACCCCTGTCATTTACTGTGACAACCTTGGTGCAACTCACTACTCCGCCAACCCGGTTCTTCACTCAAGAATGAAACACCTTGCACTTGCCTTTCATTTTGTCCGAGAACAGGTTACCAACGGCTCTCTTCGTGTGCAACACATCTCCGGCAACGACCAGTTAGCAGATGTTCTCACCAAACCTCTCCCTCGTGCTCGTTTTGGTACACTACTCTCCAAGATTGGCCTTTTCCACGGAACGTCCATCTTGCGGGAGCCTGATAAGATTACTCAAGATCACTAGATATCTTCTTTAATATTATTGTTACCATTTGTAATTATCCTGTAAATATTCTCTAGTTTAGTCATTATCATTTCCTAGTTTAGTCATTATCATTTCCTAAATATTGTAGCTTAGGGACCAAGATAGTCATGTATATAAACACTTGTAAAGATCATTATTCAGCAATGAAAATCATTCTTCAAACCCTATTGTTATTGTTTCTCTTTAAATGATCCTCTATATATGCAGCAGCTTGAACAGAAGTATTGTTTTTTTTTTTTTTTTTTTTTTTTTTTAACAAAGAACACAAGTATTGTTAAAACCATTAGACATTAAAAATGACCAAAACATTAAAAGGAATTGTTGTAAGCATTTGGGAATTGACATGATATTTTCTTTAAAAATAAATACACAATATCTTAAAGCAGGCGTGATCCTGAACTCGAGATCTTTGCAAAATGCTTGATTATACATCAAAGAGCACATTTTCTATATGTATACATCATTTGATTATTCATCGTACATTTTCTTTTAACAAAATTTCAATCATTAAACTCGGGTTTCATAATAAAAGTACTATTAACTGCAAAAAAAACCTTCTTTAAATCTTTGATCAAAGATTAACCATGAATTTATCAGAAAATTAAAATTAAGTAAGCTCTTTATAAGAAGAGTGTGCTAGTCTCTTATCTTGGTGAAGTTAGGTCAATGTACAAATTATCTTCAAATGTATGCACAAATTCTCTCAAGACAAGGAAACATGGGCTATCCACTCCTTTTGTATTGTGAGATACTCTTTCTGTCCCATAACAACTTGTACCATTTTCACTAAAAAGAGGTCAACTTAATTGCAATTAAAATTTGGTGATCTTAATAAAAATTTAAAAATTGTTATTGATTCACCATTAAAATTACTATAAATAACAATTTTCAGATTTTTATTAGAATCATCAATTTTTTTTATATAGTGTTAGTCAAAATGTAACTATGTTGATTATTTTGATCAAATGATGCAAGTTGTTATGGGACGGAGAGGATATTGCCTAATCAATCCACAAAATCTCTAATATGTGTCCATTAGAGCAGTCGTAAATCCTAAAACGTTAAAGAAATACTGAAGAATCACAGTACTATATCAGAGCACAATTTCCAGTTCTTGATTTACAACGACAATAATTTTTTATTTTTTTTTTTTAAAAAAGGTTACACAGTAAAGGATTTACATTGTCAAAGTTGATAGAAAACAGCTGATAAAACCATATTAACATTTGGGCTATCATGAGTTATAAATGAAGAAGGTTTAAAAGATCCAGGAGTAAAAGGCATATAAAAGTAACTTGAAAATGTTAAAATATATGGGGAAAAAAAAAAGAGGTGAGGGTGAGGATGAAAGTAATTAACCTGGAAGTGCTGGTGAACTCAAAGAGCTTGCCTCTGGTGGAGAAGATGATGAGAGCAACCTCAGCATCACAGAGCACAGAAAGCTCATAAGCTTTCTTCAAAAGTCCATTCCTTCTCTTTGCAAATGTCACCTGCCTGTTTATCTTGTTCTCTATCCTCTTCAATTCTAACCTTCCTTTCCCCATTCCCCTCCCCTTCCAAACCCTAATCCCCACAGACTCTCTCTCTCTCTCTCTCTCTCTCTCTCTCTCTCTCTCTGTGTGTGTGTGTGTGTGTGTGTCTCTTTGCAATCTTACAACACACATATATATGGTCTGATTTGATGAAAGATTAGGTCCGTCCCTAAAAGCAGGCATCATATGAAAACCCATAAAACTATCATGTAAACACTCGGGCTAATTGCACCACAGTATCACTAAGTTCACTCAGATTTGCAACCACAGTACCACTAACCACTAAGTTTACTCAAAGTTGCAATGTAAGACTCATTGTACTAAAATATGCAATTTATCCACACAAAGTTGCAATTCAATGAAATAGTTAACAAAACTAATGAAAATGTTAACGGGTTTATTTAAAAATTGCGTTGGACACCCTCAGAATTCAGTAATAGTTCATTTACCATTGATTTCATTAATTATATTGAATAAAATTATTAAAACATTATATATACTCCATTTTAATAGTGAAATAAGGGTATTTTAAACAAAACAAAAAAATCAGACGGGCCAAACGGGTTTTCAAACCCGTAGCTTAAGCCCGGTGCGTTTCCAAATGGTGAGGTTCGACCGTCCGTTTAATACACCGGCTAAGGGGCGGGTTTTGACTGCGGGCTCACGGGTACGGGCTTAACGAGTCACGGGCTAGTTGGCCGATGGGCCGTCTGGGGGTTTGAGCCCGAAATGCCCCTCTCAAGCTTCATAATAAATGTTATATTTGAGTTATCAAATATTTAAAAGTTTGTACTATTCATATTCAAGCATTGTGTATATTGATATAATGCACTAAAAAAAATTGTTATTCAAAGTAGAATACTAACTCCGTCTTTTTAGTTTGTTCACACTTTAACCAATGTGCGGGTTTTAAGGAAAAATGTTTTAGATTAGTAGTTGAGTGGGTGTTGTGAGTATGAAAAGTATGATGTGAGTGGGGTTGGAATTGTGAGTGGGATAGTTGTTGTGAGTATGACAAGTGGGTCCCATTGAATAAAGAATAATATAAATCCTCCTCTTTGGGAGTGTGAACAATCAAATGGGACACCCAAAATGGTAAAAAGTGAACGGACTAAAAAGACCGAATGAGTATTTATTTTTTGAAAAAGTAAAAAAAAAAAAAAAAACAGCTTATTTATGGTTGATGCTTGAAGCATGACCCGAGAGTGGGTAATAATGTTGAGTAGATTTGGACATTGACATAGCTAAAGGACAAAAATATGCAACAGGGAAAGAAAGCAAAAGTAGAGAAAGATTGGTAAGAAAGGAAGTTGATACGTTTGCCTTATGTTGATGATGTAATGAATATAGTGGGACCCAAGGAACCTGATACGTGTCAGAAGATGAAGACAGGACTTTCATCGAACTTTCTGTGGTTGGATTGAGAGTGGGTCCCATGACCACGAGAGAAAAGGAAGATGGAGAGAGGGGAGAAGCGAATTACCTTTACCCTTTGATCTAAAAAGGGTTAGTTTGTGCAGTGACTTTGGGTGATGTGTACATGAAGAAAAGAAACCCTATTACTTGTTGGGTAATGGGCCAGAGCAGATGAGTGAGCCCAATTAACCACTGGGGGTGGAGTTGTCTTGGGTAAATCGTTAGCTATTGAGCCATACCATTTTGTGCGCTACTTCATGTGCCACAAGTGATTTAATAGTTCACAATTGTTAAGAGTGTTATTATTGTAATATTATGCAAACATGTGAACGGCTATATTAGAAGTGGTATACAAAAGTGGTACAAGAGATCTCGAATCCTCTTAGAGAGAGATATTGACCCATAATCATTTAATGGCTTTTATAATATTCAAAATAAAGATGAATATAATTTTTTTTAAAAAAAAAACATAAAAGTATTAAATTTGCATAATTTCAGAAACAAAAATATGTGAAAAATTGTGTTATCTATTTTTGTTATTATTTATTTTTTAAGCATATACTCCCTCCGTCGTCTTAAAATGACCTTTATATTTTTCGATGCTATTGCGAAAGAGTTTTAAACAATAATTTTTAGTTTTATTTAATTGTCATAAGGAAAATCTAAAATTTGCTATTGATACACACAATACTCAATAACAATGTTTAGGCTTTCATTATGACAATTAAATCAATTTAAAATTATTACTCAAAGTTCTTCGCAATAGCAACGAAAAAATATAAATATAATTTTGGAACTTGTTGATAGAGTAATGAAAAGTGAAAATATTTAGTAAAAACATTTACACATAGTTTCTGAAAGAAAAAAAAAAATCTAAAACAAAGTTTTGTTTTTCTGAGAAAAGACAGTTTTTTTTTTTATCAAAAATAAGTTACTATTTATTTTTGATAAAAAAATCTAAATAATTTATTCATTTTAATAAGACAAAAGAAGTAATTGTAGTTAGCTTTATTTCGTTTAAAAATCTTAGAATTCTCATTAAACTCAAGTCATAAAATCTGAACTTACAGTTAAAACCCGAGTAATTTTCTGTTGCCTCTCCTTGGAGCCTTTGGGTAACTCTGTGTATTGGATGGTCCATTAGTTACTTGTGTTACAAAAAATCCACTATATATGGTTGGGATTGAGGACTCGGCCCAACTGCTCCCCAAGCCTTTAAAGAGAATGCTATCTGGCCCAAACAATTATTGCTATATACTACCCGGGAAATAACAAAGTTACAAAAGATTGCTACAAAATGTGGTCTACGAAATGAGGTGTCATATTGTGTTGTTGTTTTTAATTGGAGTGTGCTCGGTCCACTATCAATGTGGCCAATGAAATATAGCCACCACATCTTGTATCCTTCATTTTGTAAACTTCTTTTGTAAGCCTAACAATGCTCATACTCCCCATATCTCTCATGATAAATGTCATTTTTTTCACGTTATTGTTATTATGAAAACAATTTGAGCATAATTTTAAGTTAAATTAAGTTCATCAAATTAAATAGTCCCTCTATCTCATAATAATAAGATATAAAATGGAAAGTGCACGTAAATTAAGAAGAGAGTATACTCCCTCCGTTCCGGTTTAAGGTTCTTAGTTTGACTTTACACGCTTATTAAGAAACTAAGACAAATTTGAGTCAACAATAGTTGTAAGTGGTGGATATAATTGTCCATTCATAAAGCAAGTTGGTGAAAAGTAGATGGGTGAGTGGTGGTTTTTTTTTGTAATATATGAACTTTATGAGGAAAAAAAAATTCCAAAACACTATTCATACATTGCCATTTAAGTAATAAAGCAACTAAGAACCTTAAACTAAGACATACCAAAAAGGAAAGTAAAAACCTTAAACTGAGACGAATGGAGTATTATATGCTAAAACAATTAATAGTTGAGTCGGTATTATGAATATGATAAGTGAGTAGGAAAGGGAAAGTGAGTTAGAAAATAGTTAGTGGATTGTTGTTATAAATATGAAAATTTGCTTGTGGTAATAATCAGAAAATCACAAGAAAAACGAGTTTTACACTCGTCTTAACGTAAAACGTGTTTTCCATATGCGGAGTGACATTTTTGTAAATAAACGGAGCGTTGTTAAAAGACGCGATGATATTTTTGCAAATAACTGGAACTTACGAAAACTCACTAGACACTTTTTTACAATGTATGAGGCATTTCGCAATAGTACGAGAGGTACATTTTAATACTAAGGCAGACACTTGTTTTAAAACTTAGAAAAACTCGCTTGGCAATTGCAAAAACTCATCAGACACTTTTTTACATTGCATGAGACGTTTTTCAATATTACTTGAGGCACTTTTTAACACTAGGGCAGGCACTTGTATTGAAAAATTTAAAAACCCACCAAGCAATTGTTAACAATTTAATGGGTATTTTTCAATAATCCAAGAAGCACTTTGCAATACTAAGTCAGGCAACCTTAACACTACCTCGAAAAGTGCCTCTTGAATGTATAAAAGTACTTGCTTGAATATTTATAAGTGTAATATTACAACATGCACTTTGTAATATTAGAGCATGCACATCATAATATTAGAGAAGACACTTGAGAAAAAACACGTTTTCCATAGCTTAGCTTAGTGTAAAACGCGTTTTTACAAGACCATCTCGATAGTAATAATGACAAAAAAATGGCCTATACTACTCCCTTGTCTCATTTATAAAGGTCACTTTTCATTTTTAGTGGTTAACACAACACAAGTAAATTTGAATCAAGTACTAATGTCAATCTAATCATTGCAATGAGATCGTAAATTATTATTGTATAAATACTTAGTGATTTATCAAAACATTTTTTAAAGGTTAATTGCAATTTGGTTCCTGACTTTTTACGAAATTTGCAATGTTGATGCTGTCTTTTCAATTTCGCTAATTGGTATACTCACTTTGTCATTTTGTTGCAATCCGACTACAAAAGTAACTGGGTGTCAGTTTCTAACAGATTTTATGTCATGTGACTAACACATGACATTTTAAGATGTTTGTGAAGCTACACATATCCGATGGGTATGATTCTTATTTTTTAAACAAAAGCTAATATTTAAATCTACAACATATATTTTCTGGAATTTTTTTTGATGAACTAATTATATTATATTAATTTGTAATTTAAAAAATGAAATTATTTAAAAAATAGAGGATATGGGAAAAATAATATAAAAAAATTACCACTTTCTACCATGACATACCTACTTTCCTAACGTTTACTTTCCTCCACGTTCTCGCACCACCCCTTCCACATACACTCTTTCCCCGATTCATCATCCTCTTCCTCTACCTTTTTTTCCTATCAAATATTTTTATGAAATGATAATCCACGTATAGCATTTACTTCATATGAAACATATTTGGGGCTAATATATTTTTTAGATTATTATTTCACTTGTTTCCTTTTTTTAATATTTAAAATTAAGACTTAATATAAAATAATCTAGTCACCCGAAAATTGCCAAAAAAAAAATATGTTGTAAATTTAAATATTAGTTTCATTTTTTTTAAAATAAGAAACATATTAATCGGATATGTGTAGCTTCAAAAATATTCTAAAACGTTCTTAAAACGTATGTGCTAGTCACATGACATAAAATTTGTTAAAAAATTAACACCCATATACTTTTGTAGCTGGAATGCAACAAAACAAAGTGAGTATACCAATTGGCGAAATTGAAAAGACAGCATCAATATTGCAAATTTTGAAAAAAAGTCATAAACCAAATTGCAATTAACCATTTTTAAAATTTAAATGAAGATAATGATTAAATTAATATTATCAAAAGTTCCTTTGGATTTTAGAAGTGGTAATCAAACAAAGGCCTGGCGATAAACTTGTCACAACTCACAATAGCTTTGCTATCTCATTTTCGTAGTCCGCTTAAGATTTACGCCATCCAAATTACACTCCCCTGAGAGAATCAAATCATCAATGGCGACTTTAGCTCGATTGTCGAGAAAAGCCCTAACCTCATTCATCCCCCCCACCCATCAACTTCTCAGCCGTACGCTTGCCACAGAAGCGGCCGCGAAAATTGCCGAATCGCCGGATCGAGTGAAGTGGGACTACAGAGGACAGAGGCAGATCATCCCCCTCGGTCAGTGGCTCCCCAAGATCGCTGTTGACGCTTATGTTGCCCCAAACGTCGTTCTCGCAGGTCAGGTCAATGTTTGCGACGGTTCCTCCGTTTGGGACGGCTCGGTTCTTCGGGGCGATCTCAACAAGATCACCCTCGGCTTTTGCTCCAATGTTCAAGAAAAGTGCGTTGTTCATGCCGCTTGGTCTTCCCCAACAGGTTCTTAATTTTATGCTCTGGATTTGATTTTAGGTTTTCATATTGAAAATGCTTCACATTTTTCGGTAGCAAGAAATTAAATTAAAACTCAACTTTGAGAGTTAAACTTATTTTTAGCTGCAGTCTACCGAATTTTAGCTTATTGTTCCAGAAAAGTTCAAAAATAAAAATAAAAATTGGGCATTCATTTTGGGACCTAGGAATGCATGTTGAAAACTGGCTTGCTAATAATTTTATTACAGTTTTGGGATAATTCTTCCAGAATCTTTGGGAGCATCAAAGTTTTGATTAACATTCAAACTGGCGCAAGATGAGCTTAAAGTTTGAACTATATAGCCCTAACAGAATTTCTATGGATCAAGTTCTATGCTCGAGAACCCTAGCTCACTTTACTATAATTTGAAGTGGGCGCACAGATCTCTGTCCACTTTATACATTTAGATGCTAGGACATATAAAGAAATTAGATTATTATCATATGGAGAGTTGGTACTGGAGGAGCTCCTTAGTTTGAGGGCTCCCTTAAAGTTCCCCTTCTTCACATATGTAATTATGCTTTGAATCTTAACATTTGGATTTTTTTAGTATTGGAGAACGTAGCAAATGAAAGTGCTATTTCATTAGAAAGATCCCTAGCATTGATACTGTGAATATTGAATAAAACTTAAGGGCCTATAATCATGTTTATGTGCTAGCAGAATGAGAAGCTTAAACATGGATTTCCTTCTCCTCTCTCACCTTCCTTCAGTATATTCACCTAATTCAGATACAATCTTAAAGCTACTGGTTTATATGTGGGATAGCATACACAATTAATATTGTACATCTTGTCTTGTCAAACGGTATGTCTTAAATAAGTCTACTTGGATATATATGAGACAACATAAACTGAGGTATGCGGATTAGATCGGAGAGTCTATGACATGCAGAAACTGGTGACTAGTGTGACTTAATTGTAAAGGGTCATCCAGGGAGGAAGAAACTTGTGTAACTAATGCTGTGTTTTTAACTTGTAGGATGGGTTGGGTTTTATTTTTTTTTATCATGTTTGGTTGAGTGTTATAAAGATATTTGGGGACAATGGAGCTTTCTCTTAACCGTTTAACTTTTGAAGGAAAGAATATCGTGGGGCCAGAGAGAAATGGAAAATGTAAGGATGACATGTCCCCCTTGGTCTATCATGATCTTTCCTCCCAAAATGAACGGAAAAGAGGAAGGAGCTTGTGCAAACATTATAATATTGTGAAGCTGACTCTATTGTCCACCACAGGGGTGTTCTTGGTACGATTTCATTGTTTTCTTGCAACATTTAACGACCTAATAGTTTCAATTAAAAATATTTAGACTTCACTCTATTCAAGAATCTAGAGTACTTTTCCTTAATCATGTCTATTAGTGTCTGGATTAGAATATGATGAATATGTTGCTTCAATTTATTAGTGAATAAGCTCTGGCTATATGATTGGTTGGTTTGTGTTACGGTAGCAATACTATTCCTTGTGTAAGTTGATTATTGGACTCAAGGAATCGTAACGTGGGGACAAGGAATAAAAGTAGCGATGGACATGGTTTTGTGATTATGGTAGATAAGCTACATCAACAAGGTTATGTTAAGTTTCTAGTAGTTTCTACTGTGATGATTTAGAACTGAATTACCCTCTTATCAGTTCTTAAATGTCAGAGAATAAATGTGAAGTTTGATGCAGAACTAAAAGATTCCTCATAAATCACCACTTTATAAGTTATGCACTGTGATAGATTCATTTGGATAAGTAGAAGAAGTTGTTTTGAATACGATTTCGAGGGCATGGCATAATGTTAACTAGTTACTTTGATGTAGTTATATAATATTTCTTTCTGTAAGTTTTAACTAAAATGGTTTTAGTAATTTGGGCCATGATATTGAGAGTGTCAGAAAAAGAACTGCTATTGTTGGTCCTTGCATCTCCTTGGATAGGAATAAAATTTAGATGATATTTCATTATTTGAATTTTCTATTACTTCATTTGTTATCCCATCTTCTGGGTGTCCTTGCTGTCTATAATAAGCTGGTGGAGACACTAACTAGACACTAAGGGGGGGCATAAATACAACATAATTCAGAAACAGTATAAATATGTACACCACAAGGGCATGCAAGTAAGGAGTCCATTAGGTCTTTCATGAATGTAGTAATATGTTTAATATGCAGGCTTATGGAGAAGATGTCAGATATCATGGTATATGTGCCGAGGAACATGTGATCATCATAATAATGATTCCTCATTCCGCCCTCCCTTTCAAAACACACTTTCTTGACTCATGCATAGCTAACGATTTCTGTTTTAGGGCATCTTGAATGCTTTCTTGTTTCCACTGAAAGCCTTATTTTTGTCATTAATGAAAAAATAAATCTTGCCATCACGACTTAGGTTCTCGATTTCTTTCACTTTTTCATTTGCCAAGATAACCGTTCTGGAAAATTTATCCCTGTTTTCTTATTCTGGTTTGACGATTACATATGAGGATTCATGTTAGCCGACCCAAATCATTTTGGGACTAAGGCTTTGTGTTGTTTTCTTATTCTGGTTTAAGTTTTTTTTTTTTTTTTACTTTTTTTTTTGAAGCTACATTGTTTAGGCTGTAATCTTGTGTATGCAATTGTACTATTATGCGGTACTTAGATATAGCATCGCTTATCAGTAAACATGGCTGGGAACATTTTACTTTTATCTTCTATGTGGCTCTCATTTCTAGAGGTCACAATAGGATTGGCAAGAAAAATTAAACTTAAACATTAACAAAACGGATTAATTCACATTTTTATGAAGGTTTTTGGTCCCTGCGAATTTGTAAATCTCATTGTTCATACACCTAGATTGAAAGGAGAGTTAGTTGAGAAATTCATGCTGGACTGTACAATTGTATCTGAAACTTAAAAGTAATACTCTCTCCGTCCCAGAAAGATAGTCTCATTTTGACTTTTTATGGTCAACAAAAATGAACTTTGACCAACCATTAGTAGTGACGATCTAATCATTCTAGTGAAATTCTAAAATTTGTAATTGATAAATCATTAAGTTATTTATCAATAACAATTTTTTAAATTTCATTGTGATCATTAAACTGATACCAATGTTTGGTCAAAGTTTGTTTTTTGTTGACCATAAAATGTCAAAATAGGACTATCTTTCTGGGACAGAGGGAATATGTTGGAGATGAGGAAGCTGACTAAGAATAATATATATTGCTACTTTCTACAGATAACTGTACCTCCAAAACAGAATTACATATATATATAATGCCTCTAGGAGTGAAAGTATGAAAGTTAAATCACTAATCACTCACACTTGTATTATGATTGAGCATTTGAGCACCTCTGCTAGTAGGAATTTAGCAGTTTGTTTATATGCCATTAGTGGTGCACTTCTCCTTACTGATATTTTACACGTCGCTCATACTTTTAGAAACCATATATTGTGCCTGGTTCTCATGTATCTTTACATTTATGGTACAGTCCCTATTTATTTTTCACCAATTTTACCCTATTTTACACGTATTTGGCTGCACTTCTCAAATGTGTGTAGTAACTGTAATTGTTGTCAGATGATTGAATGTCCTAATTCAATGACACAGATGCTGCAAGCTTTCGTTATTTTATTTTATTGATCAATCGCTTTTCATGTAGAATAGTATTCGAAATGAATACTTACTTATTAGCATTCTTTTTTTGTGTTAAGGTTGAATTGGATATGATTGCTAATACCATTCTATTGACCCAAACTCGAATCATTGTGTACGTGCCAATGCAGACATACAGATAACAGAGCCGTTTTGGAGAGTTGGGTATCACAGGTCTCACCTCTAGGACCATCTAGCCTACATTTCTACTCCCTCCGTCCCAAAATGAATGTCCAAAAAAGTTCAAATTTACTCTTGATCAAGAGCAAATTTGATTTTTTTGGATATTCATGGCCAGAGGGAGTATAACGCTTCCCCACTTGTTGGAATAGCAGAGCAGCTTTAAATGAGCTTTGCAGCCATTTTTACCATTTCCGTAGTTCATTTATCTGTTTCAGTTTTCAAAATTCAGTGTATATGTATCTTGATTGCCAAAGCTTTGTCAGGTTGGGTGAGAACACCAACCACAGCAACAAAGCCTTAGCTCCAAATGATTTGGGAAATTTTAGCTGTGCCAAAACTTTATATAAGTGATTATCTGTCGTGTGAATTTAAACAGACATGTCTACTGTAACCTAAATTGTACAAGGACAAGTGTTTGAAAAGAGCAGGCAGTTTTAGTAACCAGTTGAATTTTGTTTAATGACAGGCCTACCAGCAGAGACAATGATTGAAAGGTTTGTAACAATTGGTGCATACAGTCTCTTGAGATCGTGCACAATCGAGCCAGAGTGCATAATAGGGCAGCATTCCATACTCATGGAAGGATCAATGGTGGAGACCCACTCCATTCTCGAAGCTGGATCAGTGGTCCCACCTGGAAGGAGGATTCCCACGGGTGAGTTGTGGGCTGGTAACCCTGCAAAGTTTGTAAGGACGCTGACTCATGAAGAAACTCTCGAGATCCCCAAACTTGCTGTCGCCATTAATGATCTGAGCAAAAGCTATTTCTCAGAGTATTTGCCTTACTCGACAGTATATTTGGAGGTTGAGAAGATGAAGAAATCGCTAGGTATTGAAATTTGATAAGGTTTTTATTTGTTTCTGTGCTCAAAAAAATGTACCAGGTTTTTGGGTCAAAGGAATAAGCAAGTGTAGGACTCGAATCGGAGCCTTTTGAGTTTCCTCTTTGTATCTGATTTATATTGGTCAGTTGGGAAGGAACTAGTTTTGAGTTTGATCAAATTGAAAATAGTGAGACAGCTGAACTAATGTACTCTGTAGAAGCTCATTTCATTTTTATTTTTTTCCCAGTCTCTTGGAGTCTGTAAAACCAAACATCTCCCTCCACTCTTCCCCATTTCTTGATGTTATTGATGGGTCAAATATTGGCACTCCGTACTGCCGCTATATAATTATCTCTCCGTCCCAGAAATTGATTAGGCTTATATTATATAAACACTTGCTAAATGGCGGATCTAGTCCCTTTTAGGAGGGTACTTCGACCCCATGACTTCTGTAAATTTTACAAATTTATTTTTTACAATTTTCGAATGTACTATATTGACCCCCCCTCCCCCCGAAATTTTCTTTTCAGGGGTTTAGATTCGCCACTTACTATACTAACCTTGTTGTGTTTATGCATATTTAAACCCATATCGTAAGTATTGAAAGAATTTTTGGGGCTAATGAAAACTAACAAATTATAGAAGATTATTTTGAGAAAGAGAGATTATTTAAAGCTAAAATGGTTTTGGAATCTAATGGCGGACCAACCCACCCTGGTATGGTTCATGAGTGATTAAGTAGCCTTTCACAACCTAAATAAATAGTTGAATTATTTCCTACCAAAGCCAACCATTATAAATTTGTTGCACGACTGCAATGATTCTAAAAACTTTTCAAGTAAATAAAAAATTAAAGAAAATTAAATAACTAAATAAATACTCCCTCCATATTAAGCATTCAAACCAACCACAGTGCAACCACAAATGAGCTGTAGAAGGAAAGAATCAACAACTTTCTAAGACAATTACCCCTCCCTTCCATAATAGAGTCATACTGTATTTAATAAGTTGGAGTACAATTTTTGATATAGTATTCTTAAGGTTTATCTAATTTTCTTCAACCACGACTAAAATAAGCTAAAATTTCACAAAAAACGTGTTTTCCTAAGCTTAAAAAAAAAAACGCGTTTTCGACATGCTAGTGCATGAATATGAAGTGCCAGTGTTAGTGTAAAAAAGTGTCAGTGTCCAAAAATGTCAATTTTGGATTACAAAAAGTGCCGGTGTTAGTGTAAAAATATGACAGTGCCTGTATTATGAAGTGTCAGTGTTGGTATAAAAAAGTGTCTCTGTGTGTGTTTATATGCTAGCGACGAAAAAATGGTTTTCCTAAAACCTAAGAAAAACGCATTTGTCATAAGACCAACTCCTAAAATAATGATCATATTTTATTTTATTCTACTTTGAGAGAAAAGACCATGAAACATTACAGATTTACATTTTAATTTTCTCTAATTAAGCTCATGAAGCAATAATAATGGGGAACATAGGAAAGTAGAAGGTAGGGTTTCGTGGCCAAAAAAGTGGGTTTTCTTTTAATGAAAAGTTATATGGGTAGGAGTAGATGATAACTGGATTATTAATTAAATATTATAAATCCTATCAACCAAGACTTAATATCATTATCATGTGTTAGCATTATTCAATTCCAAGGCAAACCAATAATCCCCACCTAACCAACCAATATAGAGTTGATATGGAGCTACCACTACTCAAAATCTATTGGTCATTCTCTCTCCTTCTTTTTCTTTTTCTTTTTCTTTTTCTTCTTCACTCACTTTTATTTTTGAATGTTTCTAGTCTATTTTTGATTTTTTTTTTTTCTTATAAATGATCAAAGTGGTTTGATCTGGCCTTTTGACCAAGGGCGGATCTAAGCTTTTTTAGGAGGGTACTTGAACCCCCTGACTTTTGTAATTTTTACAAATGTACTATTTACAATTTTTGAATTTACTATATTGACCTCCTTGAAAAAAAATCAGGGGGGTCTAGATCCGCCATTGCTTTATGATGTCTACATTAACAATATAGGTTCCTTGACTAGAAATGTACTCATGATTTAGTCCTTGGTTAGTATGTACATTTTTTTTAATACAGTATATTAATATGATGGTCATTATGTGAAAGATTTTAGAAAGACATTGTGCTACACACTTTTTGTCCAAGAATATTTGCTCTAAAAAGTCAGATTCTCTCAAGTCTATTAAAAGTTAAAAAAGACCACGGTGATGACACTCTGATGATGATCGTGGAAGTTGTTTTGATCATTATTTTTGGTACTCTCTTTGTCTTAAAATTTCATTTGACTGGTTAAACGTTTTTAACCAATATGCTTTACTTATTTGTATATTGTTTAGACAATAAATATTTTCTGTCTTAAGGGAATAAATGTTTATTTTTTCTATTGACTGAATAAAAAAAAGTGAACACTTAATTTGAGACATACTCCCTCCGTCCCACCGCAAAATGAGACTAATTTTCTTTTCAGTCCGTCCCACCACGAGTGAGACTGCCCAAAATAGAAATGTTTTAATATATTTATATTCAACCAACCCCACTCATTATCTCTTCATTTTCCACCACTCAATTTATTCAACTAAATTACTATTTACCCCACTCATTCTTTCTCTTCATTTTCTACCACACATATACTACCATTTTCTTAATTATTGTGCCCCACAAGTTGTGGTGGGATGGAGAGAGTATATAGATAAAACTATTCATTGTCAATTATTTGTGTCCAATATTTCAAAAGAGAAAGTACTTATATTATGAATAGACTAGATAGGTTTAACAAGTAGGCAATAAATATTAGAGCATTATTAGAAATGAAATGGAAATATACTATAGAAGACAAAGACCCTTCATTTTATGCAGTTGTGTTAAATGTCATCAACCACTACTTGGGTCATGGTAGACCTAAATGGAAATAAAATGGAGTATAAATTTCTAATAATCAAGCAAAGACAATTGGACATCTCAACCATTTTCATTTTCATCGTCAATTCCACTTTTCTCTCTCTCTCTCTCTCTCTCTCTCTCTCTCTGGGTATACTAACCAAATACCAGATTCTCCTATTGCTAACACCATTGATGTTCATTCAACTGATTTGTTTAGGACATCTTTGTTGCGAGTTATCCACGAGTTCCTGATCGAAAGCTGAAAATTTGAGGTGAATTAGTGTGTGTTATATTTTTATTTTCATCCACAATTTCTTAGGCTAAATATGGAATGGAAAGAGAGGGTGATATTGGAACGGCTCAATCAAATCAAAATCCCCCAAGGGCATGTTGGGTCCTTTATTTTGATTGAGCCGTGCCAATATCATCTACTTCACTGAGCTGAATTATACATGATCAGCTCTGTTTGATCTAACGTCCATAAGGTTGCGTGTGCATACAAGAACACATTCTTTTCGATTAATGATCAAAACTATTTTTATGGAGTCTTATTCGAGTTTTATAAATGCAATAACATTTATTTAATTCGCTAGGGTTTATGAAGTCTGAAAACCAAGGGAATGATAACCTTAACTTCTAGGGTTTATAAGTCTATCGGCATATATATAGGGTTTTCAATTCCATTAATTGATTTATATTATAATGTCCTTGATCAAATATTCATCGATCATGAGGTAAGAGATCTGGAATGAAATCCTCTATTAAATGCACTTCCCTTGCCTTCCCTTATAAATAAAATCATTTTCACAAAAATGGCTGCCTAATAATTCCATTGTTTTGCATTTTTTTTTTTTTTTTTTTTTCGAAACCTGAATAAGCAGGATGCCTCAAATTAATTTTAGAAAAGGAGCATTTTGGCTACCTATTTTTATCAGCTAGCATTGAATATCTTCGTGTACCTAATCTTATACTCCCTCTGTCCCAGAAAGATAATCTCATTTTGACTTTTCATAATCAACAAAAAATAATCTTTGACCAAAACATTTGTGTCAATTAAATGATCACAATAAAATTTTAAAATTATTATTGTTAAATCACTTAATCAATTACAAATTTTAGAATTTCACTAGAATGATTAAATCGTCACCAATAGTTGGTCAAAAGTTCATTTTTTTTTACCATAAAAAGTCAAAATGAGACTATCTTTCTGGGACAGAGAGAGTAATTTGGATTATTGTCGTAGATATATACTATGGCCACAACCACAGCGAATATAAATATATAGTAAATGTCGTTATATTGAATTATGTAATATTGGCATAGTCTGAATTTGGTTTTACGGTTAATATTGCTCTTTTACATTTGTCCATGATATTACTAGTGAAGATAATTGTCATTAATTTTATGCACTGCGATGTTTGTATTACGCAAATCTAAAAAAAAATGTGATAATCCTTCAAAAAAAAAAAAAAAAAAGTGTTATTTGCTTAACTGTGATTAATCCATGTATTGCAGTTTGTACTGAAAGTCGAAACAAGCAGCCACCTGCTAATCTAGGCCTATCACCCTTTTAACCCCTCGTACTATAGTGAAGCTCCGCTTTTAACCATCGTTGTTTTTTTTAGCAGTTTTAACCATTCTACTATAGATACGCACTCATGTTAACCTTACCCCCTAACGACATCCAAAAACACTAACTTTCGTTAATAAAACTTAACGAAACCTAATCCCAAACCACCCCAATATGTGATGCCGCCTCTAGTCTCCGACCCAGCAACACCCTCATTGTCGAAAAGGTCAAATTAAATAGAAAAACCAAAATCTGTCTAAAATTTTGATTATTCTGTAGAGCTTCATCTTTCCTCTCCGTCTTTCTGTCCTTTATTATTATTTTTTATTTTTATTTTTTGCCTTTTTTTCAATTACATTGAGCTCATATAAGTACTCTTTGCTAAAACCCCAAATTCTGGGAAATGTGCTGCTCTTCTGTAATTCATATGAGTACTGTTCATTATCTGTTTCAACATAGTTTGTGAGTCCACATCTTTTGGAGGCATAAGAAGGTTCCCTTTTTTTCGACAATGAGAGTATTGCCGGGGTGAGATTAGGGCGGCATTACAGTGTGGGGTGGGTTGGGGTTGGGTTAGGTTTTGTTAAGTTTTATTAATGAAAGTTAGATTTTTTGGATGTCGTTAAGAGGTAAAGTTAAGATGAGTGCGTAACTATAGTAGAGTGGTTAAAACTGCTAAAAAAAACAACGATGGTTAAAAGCGGAGCTTCACTATAGTAGGAGGGGTTAAAAGGATGATAGGCCGCTAATCTATTACTGTATTAGTTATTCACTGATTGATGTTTTACAAATCATAGTTTGAATTAATGATTGAGAAAAAAGTATTGATCCATATGTATTTGACATAATGGATTTGTATTTACCCCCTTCATTGCATAACAATGTGCACAAATTTCTATTTTGGCCGGTGCATAAGTATTCACACTTTCCCTAAATGAAAGTATTTCTTTATTTAATAAGACTCACTTGCCATACTTACAACAACTATTCTCTACCATACTTTTTCTCTCTTACTTTATTTTTTAAATTCATAACAATTACTCACTACTATTGGCAAGTAAATTCAGTGGTTGACTATCGACTAGGTCAATCTCTGTGCATAAGGGGATTTTTTTTTTTTTTTTTTATGACTATTAATGTCTCAAAATTTTGAATGTCCATTTTTTTCCCTTTAATTAATCAAGAACAAAAATAGAGATTCATTTGGAGAGTGAGGGAGTCGAAATTATCATGGTTTGATTGAAAGTAATGGATGGTGGATCAGACATGAATTTTGTTGTAAAGGGAAACAATAAACTGCAGCCTGCAAGTAAATATTTACATGTCAGGATGTTATATTCCATGTTCCATTAACGTATGCTCAGTATAAGTATAAGTATATACTCCCACCGTCTCATAACAATGTGCACAAAATTGTAAATGCACATGAATTAAGGAGTGCGGTTGTTGCGAATATGAAAAGGAAGTAAGAGAGAGAAAGTGGGGTGGAAAATAGTACTACCTCTGTCCCTAAATGAGTGTCCAAATTTCATTTTAAGGGACATAACTTTTTGTACAGTTTTGTGGCAAAATTCATATATAATCTCGTAATCCTCTTTACAAACATTTAGGTTTTGCAAGTATAAAGAGACCGGTGAAAAAAATTTCGAAAAAAAAACATTTAGAGACAAAGTTATTATCAAAATGGACACTCATTTTGGGACAAAAATTTCCTGAAAATGGACACTCATTTAGGGACAGAGGGAGTAGTAGATAGTTACTGTAAGTATAACGAGTGAGTCACATAGATTAAAGAATTATATAAAATTTTCATTCTAAGTAAGAAAGTGTGCCTTATCAATGAGACACTCAAAGAGAAAGTTTGTGGTCATTGTTATGGGACGAAGGGGAAGGGACTACGTATTATGTATGTTCAGGCATTCTCTTTTTGCATTATGTCATTTACAACTGGCTTCTATTGTACTCTTATCCAATTCATGCTAAAGAGTAGTACACTGTTTTTTAAAAAAGAAAAAAAAAATAAGAATCCACTTAAAAAAGAAAAAAAAAATCAAACTATAAATATATAAAATTGCTTTTAATAAAAAATAACTTTAAACATTAATTTTAAGAGTGAGGTAGCAAGCATGCATGTATAGATTCAGAAACCCATTATTTGTATTATTATGGTGTTTATGAATATTTGAATGTGGATGCTACACCACGTCAGTTTGCACGCATAATGTTCCCTATTCGTTTTGAATATTTTCCGTTCCTATAGAGGGATTATAAAGAAACATACTACGTATTTCTCTTTCAAAATGATTTTCAAGACTATTCAAAATTTTAAGAATGTGATTACTTACTTATTATTAGAATTGGTCCGCATCCCCTTAAAAAGCTTTGTTAAGGGGTGAGGTTAGCCAATCTATATAGTTTATCAATTTTACACTCCAAGTTTATGTGGGATATATGAGGCTTCAACACGCCCCCTCACGTGTAGGCCGATCACGTGTAGGCCGATTCTATGGGCTCTACACGTGGATCATCATTACGCCGGCATATTATTATCAACTCAAACCCACTACGAGTCAATTCAAACTCAATACGGGCACCCAACACTGGTTAACTCAAGCACAATATCAACTTGGGCCGGCTTTGATACCATATTTGAATTGGGTCCTCAACCCCTTAACCAGACTCTGATACCATGATAAAATATGGAGAACATCAACTTGGGCCGGCTCTGATACCATATTAGAATTGGGTCCTCAACCCCTTAACCAGACTCTGATTGTCACGCCCCGACCCGTGGTCCTACTTGGCCCCACGTCCGGGACACACACGGAAGACGTCATAAAACAATTTAAAGGAAATTTTTCGAAATATACTTTCATAAAAAGGATCACACGACCAACACAACTACTTGAAACTTGACTTGAAGTCATAAAACAAACCAACTTTCACAACGAGTACTGAGCCACTTGGCCACAACTTTACTTACAAATATACAACACCGACATCTACTAAAAGACATGATACAAAACTAAGTCACGGGTACACTACCCAAAAGGTGTTACATTTACATAATGTATCCTTTAACATACACACCACTTCCCAAAAGTCTTACCAAAGATCATTTTCCCGACGTCCTCCCTGTGTGTGAACTATCCCTTGGGCTCCTTATCTAAAACGGTAAACAAATAAGGGGTGAGAATAAATCTCAGTAAGTTACTAAAATGCAACTACATTACATGCTTATATGATAAACATAAAGGAACAATGTCACAAATGATCATATAGCATATAGCACATAATATGAGAGGCTCCCTATCGCCAACCGTCCCATACCGGTTGGAAATAACGACCAACTCATCATACAACACATAGTGTAGGAGTAAACACTTCTACAAGGATACCAAGCCAAGGTTTACCGAAATAACATGATCATCAGAGAAAACCATCTGAATAACGATCTGAGAAGACCATCTGTCTGAAACCATCTGAGCAGCATAAATAGCTGAAGCCGGGATCCCGAAAACCAACCCATAACCAACAGAACCACAGTAATAACGAGGCAGCATCAATAGCTGAGACAGGTTCCGGAACCATATAACATAACAACAACAATAGCGGGAGAAAACGACACAAAGTCATACCCCTAAATGCTCACGCGAGGGAGCGAGTTCATCCCAGCCAAGGCCAATCTGGACTGAGGAAATAGGTCCAGTGGAAAAGCCTTATAGTGCACTTAACTGATGCCACTACAATGCCTTCCACCTCCACTCGATAACATCCCAACCTGGGAAATAGGACCAGTGGAAAAGCCTTATAGTGAACTTGGCTAGTGTGCCACTATAATGCTTTCCACCTCCACTCGATAACCCACAAAACCAGCTGGACTTTCAACAAAGAGCACAGTAATAAATACTTGCTAAAACAACAACCAGGGCATGATTCCATAGAAGGAAACCACACAAGCTCATCATAGAGAAGTAAACACGTTTTCACAATAATGTGCACAATCTTGACATTAAGTCACCACACAATCCATCTACACAATCACATTAAGTCAAACCCGATCACAAAGGACCAATTCTATCATTTTGATACCTCATAACAATTATCTAGGCATCCTAGGACATCGCCTAAGACCTAGCCCAATACTTAACGAAAAACAAACAAGTTGTTAAAACTCAGACTGCTCGGCCGCTCTACTTACTTGACTCGGCCGAGCGGATCGGTCGAGTCCTTTACTTTGATCGGCCGCTCTCCTAGAACTCAACATTCGACAATAAGGGGATCGGCCGCTCTAATTTACTGACTCGGCCGCTCCACTACAGAATGGCCAATTCCCAGGAAAAATCTAACAAAGTTCACTTTCATTACCAAGTTGTTACCCAATCCTAAAGCACAACAACATCATTATAACTTCACAACACTAACATACCAACCTCATCTATCATATACCCATAATAATAAAAGTTATTACTACTCCCTCCGTCCCAAATTTACAAGTATAATAAAATTTATTACTACTCCCTCCGTCCCAAATTTACAAGTATATATAAAAGTTATTACTACTCCCTCCGTCCCAAATTTACAAGTATAATAAAAGTTATTACTACTCCCTCCGTCCCAAATTTACAAGTATATATAAAAGTATGCCAAAACATCATTTCACCACATATTAAGCATATATAGCATGATTATGACCATTTTAACACTTAAAGGGGGATTAGTAACTTACCTATTTCAGGAAAAAGTATAAATGAAATATTTTCTGATCCGGTAGAAATGACCTACTCAACGCCCTGATCATTTTTATATAATTAGATTTTAAAATGGAGAAGTAATTAAAAGATGGAAAATTAAAATGAGAGAAACGCTTACCTTTTTTCTTCAACGATGGAGAGAACTGATAATTGGGAAAGTTACCAATTTTTCTTTGTGTAAATGTCGACTGAGAGAGGGAGAGGTAAGGAGAGATCTTTTTAGTTTTTAATAAATTCCACTAAAGCCCTCCAAATTATCTTTAACTACTTAAACCTCTTTTGTACTATTTCCATTAAGGCCCCTAAAGTTCCACTAACTCAATTAACTCCCTTAACAATTATTACTCCTAACAAAATAATCTAACACAAATGCTCAAGTAAATAATGCAAATTCATAAAATATTATGCAACACATAAAATGCACACATAAGTTCAAATTAAAATTCCCAAAAATATAAAATAAATTGGGATGGGTTTTGGGGTCGTTACACTGATACCATGATAAAATATGGAGAACGTATAAGATAATTTCTTTGTTATTCTGTCTCAAAATTTACAAACCTAGGGACTCATATTTATAATCAAAACATATTAGTCTTAATTCTAATAGGATTCTAAGAGATCTCCTAATTCTAATAGCATATCTATTTCCTAATCAGAAATACTCCTAACTAGGTAACTATTCTAAGTTGACTATGTAACTAAATATTCTTTAATTGATACGGATATTAAGTATATCTCTCAATCTCCTAACACTTATGTATTTTTAAACTCAAATTGTAAAAATTGATTTTTTTTTTTTTTTTTTTTGAAACAATGAGAATGAGAAAACTATTTTATTTTGAAACTGAAAGAGTAACTATTTTAGATTTAGATATGTGGCTCGCCGGCTCCCTTTTCTCGAGCAGACCAAAATAAAAAGGTTGTTTTCCTTTTAAGGATAGAATGAGTACTTTTTTGAGCGCATGTAAAACGAGACTTTCTAAATGTAGCAAGCATGATTAATACAGTAGTATAATTCTATGTCAGTTCATTATCAAAATTCAAAAGTTTCCGAAAGTAACGTGCTCGGTGCTCGAATTATCAAAGTTCAAACAAGTAGATTAGAAAAGTTAAAAGTGTTATACAAGACTACCCTATCTGTCTCGGAAAAATCTTCACGTTCGTCATTTTTCATTGTCTCAAAAACTTCATTATATTTCTACAATTTGAACTTAAATATACATAAACACAACATGACTAATGAAACAAGTGTTCATATTCTTAAATAGTTTGAATAGTCACGTTTGAAGATCATTTTGAGACTGAGAGAATAATAGTTTAGAAGAGGAACTAGGAATATGTCAGACAGTCTTTGTTTACACAGAGCTTAGAACGAGTTAGAAGGAGACTTATAATTTGGTCACGCCCATGTTCCCGATCCCGATCGTTAGAGCTAACTGCTAGTAGTACATTGTAAACTAAAGAAAATGCAGATGCTCCGAGAGCTCCCACTACTTCTTAAGTCTACACAACTTATTAAAAGAAGCTAATAATGACTTGACAACTTGAAGCATAGGAGGGATAAACACATAGCAGAAGTCAGAAACGAAAATCAATCCAAGTTATCCATTACAATGAAACTAAAATGGCTACAAGTTTTAAACTCAAATGGTTTCCCTACAAGCGATTGTTAACAAAAGACAGAATAAACCTTACAAGTTTTCGTTCGTTAAATCTATTCCCAATAAAACGGAAGCGTTTGAGGGGTTTCGTTATCTCGAGAAGCATTAGGCACCATGTGAAAAATCCCCTCGCCAGCACCATTATGACCCAGAATGGACTCCATGGGTTCCAATCCGCTGTAAGCAGCTGCTGTAACAGAGTCCAACGGATGTCCAGCTGGCATCAAAGTGGGGCCGGGGGGCATCACAAGGGTGGGGCCCATACAAGACGTCTGTGTAGAAGAAGATGACAGAAGAGAGAGAGCACAGTCTCGAGACGGGTACCCATCACAGAACATTTTGTCAGTGCTGTTGTTGCTACTAGTTTCTGACGAAGTGATGGTGTTGAGAAGTGGTTGACAAGTGGAAGAAGAAGGTTTGCGAGAGTTGAGCTCGAGGTTAGTGCTGCTGTGGTGGAAGAGGTTGAATTGGTTTACTGATGATCCTCCTTTGTTGCTGCTAGATGAGGATTCGGGAAACGAGTGGCGGTTGTTATAGAACTTGATATCTTCCTCGGGTTTGATCAGTCCGGCCCAGATCGGGTTTGTAATAGCAGTGGTTGGATATACTTGTGGACTCGAGAATTGCAACATTGTAGTACCTGAAAAAGAATCAGACTATATTTAGTGCTACTTGGTATCTTCTAAGAATTTCCAGTTCTTTAGGTTAATTGAGCTATGTTATGGTTGAAAGAAGTATGGGACGGATAGTTCAAACCTTGGTTAGTCGAAAAAAGGCTTCCGGGACGGGAAAGAGTTTCAGGTTGAGGCTTCCTTCTTCTACGGTTATGACCGTCAAGACGTTTCCTGCAACTTCTCTTTCCTTCATCAAACTCTTCTGGTGAATGGAACCTATTCGAGCGACAAAGATAACCGGAAGTGTTCAACATAGATTATATTGACTTTAGTAAATTAGGTTATTTAAGTATCCAATTGCTATTTGGTGAGTGGCTAAATAGAGGCAAGGACAGTAAGCAGTCACAAGTCCAAAAGGCCAGGAGCAACCAGTATGGCTTCTTCTTGATACAAGGACAATAACTCTTGAGAGAAGGATTCAGAATATCATTATAAAGGAGATTGCTTTCATGCCTCATTACTTCATTTCTTATGTTTGGTAAGTGTACATCCGTCCCAAAATGAATGATCAAAAAGTTCAAATCTACTCTGAGCAAATTTGATATTTTTTTGAACATTCATTTTGGAAGAACGGATGAAGTACTTATTTATTTCGACAAACCAACAAAATATAGTAGCTTTTAACAGAGTCAAGTAAAGGTAAAGTGAAGGGGAATTTTTAAACAAACCAGAAATCTCATCATGAAGTAAGTAGAGATTAAGACCGAATAAAATTAAGCGCTGTCAAGACTCAAGGCCATGAGCAAATATCCCTTAATGGGTCAAACAAAAGAAGGTTTGGACACCAGGATAATAAACAACAACAAAAAATGCAATTACTGCAGAAAAATAAACTAACACCATTTTTGGGAAATTAGAAATTACTAATTTCAGAAGCTAACAACAAAAATAAAAAATGAGGCAAGAGAGTTAAGAAACTTAGTACCTGCTACACTGCTGGCAGAACCTTTGCTTGTTGCCGTTAATTGTAACCTCAGCAGTCTTAGAATGGACTTCACAAACCTTATGTCTCCTATGATACTCTCTGCAATTACTAAGGTCAACATTGCACCCATCCACCAGGCACGACGGCGTCTGAACTCCATTACCGACGGCACGAGCTCTCTTTGTAGATCCTGAAGGAGAAGAAGACCACATTTTTGATTCCTTCAAACGCTCCTCAAACTCATTTCCAGAGTCAAATACTTGACCAAGCTTCAAATCCACTGAAAATTCCCCTTTGTAGCTACTTGACCCACTAACCCCATCAATGTTTTGAATGTTTCCTTGTTCATATTCACTAAAATCCCAATTGGGTGTCTTCAAATTCCAATCCATAATGAAATTACACTTTTGTTTAGAGTTGGCCTACAAACGAAAACCCAATTTTTACAGGCAGCTCATTTGCCTGGGGAGCTTGAAACTGTCAGATTTTCAAGAAAACAAAGCAAAATGGATATAAGTGGGGCGGTCCATGGAATGAATGAAGCAGAATTAGTTAATTAATGGCAAGTACAAACAAATTAAACCTTAAAATAGGAATTATGGGACTAAAAAGGCAATAACCCAATTTAGAAACATATCTAATAGCTTAAAAATAATTGATATAACTCCCAAGAAGATATGGTATCCATCCACTATTAAAAAAACACAAACATGTGTGTGTGTGTTGGGATAGTGCACTTACAGAAGCAAAAGCAGAAGAGGACTTGTTTGAGCTTCCCAGCCATTTGTTCCCTGACATGGATTCCACTTAAAAATAGGTAAAATAAGGGTAGTAAAAATGGAAATAACAAATCACAAAAGGGGTGTAGGATAACAAGAATCACTCTACCTGTTCCTTTTAGCCAACACCCTCATGGGTTCTTCTTGGATTCTGAAGAATCATAGACAATGAAGAGAGAGAGAGATATGGGGGACTAATAAAGAAAGGACTCCAAGAAAGAAACTTGGCAGAGAGCTTAGATTTTTCTTGTGAATATAAAAGCACAAATAATTAAAATGAGTAGTGTTTTATTTTTTTATTTTTTTATTTTTTTTTATGTATGAAAGCTGTGTAAGTTTGATAAAGAGGGGGGATATATAATAGGGACAGGCTGTTTGTTCCTATCAACTTTAACACAGACCCCCTTGGAAAAAGTACGCTAGTTCAAACTATATGGGGATGCCTTGAAACTCCAAGACATTGCATGTGACATTTTGTTTCATATTTTATCGACATGTTTTTTTCTTTTTGGCATCTTTTAGTCTCAATTAATTAAACCAAAGATTTTCCTTGCTATTAGTAGTAAGCTATTCTTTTATCCACAATCCTATGTTTGAAAGTAGGTTTATGCCATTCTTTCTCATAGTTTAACCAAGTTATTAGTTATTAATTGAGGTTCGTTTGTCTTTATAAAGTATCGCAACTCACTTGTTCTTGTCTATACTCTTCTCCAGTTTCAAAAGAAATGTGTCGTATGACTGAGATTAATTTTTGACCCGTGATTTCCATTTGGGTTCCATATTGGATGGAGTCAATAGGTGGTGAGAGGGTTCACGACCTTGCGAGTTGTGGGACCCACTCAAGCTCCACAAAAGGTCTACCAATCTGTGATAGTTACATCAAAAATTGACTCTCGTATGCTCCTTATTCCTCACGAATTTCAAAATTGACAAATAGTAAATTTTGAGACCAATTTTAAGAACTTTTTTTGCTCCTCTTTTACTCGAAATTAATCATATGTATAAATCAGACTCTTAAAGACAGTTAATGGTAAATTTGAAACCATATCAAAAGAAAAGGGTTGCAAACCATACACTTCAAATTGGTGTTTGCTCATTAATCCATAACTAAGAATCAAAAGAGTAACTAGCAACTAAAGTTAGTTGTTACAAGACCAAAATTTGAACCAACAAGAAAGAAGTATATTGAACAACAACAACAACAACAAAGCTTTAGTCCCAAAATAATTTGGGGTCGGCTAACATGAATCCTCATATGTCATCGTGATAAAAAGAAGTATATTGAAGTTTTAAAAAAAAAAAAAAAAAAAAAAAAATTCAAATCAAACACACGATTTGAGGGACTAATGATGAAGAGGTTAAAAATATTGGGATGTGAAAGCAACATGTTGGGAAAAGCAATAAAAAAAACATCAAACTCAAAGAAAAGAAAGAAAGTGTGGGGCGGGGCACCACCTCCTTCTTCCTAGCTTACATTACAGTTGTTTAACACCACACACCAACTGCAACTGCAAACATGAATGATCTAGTAGAAAGAAGAGGGTAATGAGTTTTTGTTTTGCTCCACCGGAATCCTTACCCCGGTGGCAGTGGGCCATTAAAATATCTCTCTCTATTATTGGTTCTATTTATTACTAGCCAAATTGCAGATTCAGTTAGTTGACGTAAGTATGACAAGTATGGGGCGGAGTACTTTTTTATTTTATTTTTTTAACATAATGAGTTTCATTAATTAAAAATTATTACTATAAAGTTTGCGTTTAAGGCATTCGCAATTTTATATAAGACGCTTAAAATGATAAATTTTGCAATTTTAAATTAGAAAATATACTCATTCCGTTCCGAGTAAGTTGCAACAATTTGTCATTTTGGGCATTCCACTTAAGTTGCAACAATGCCAAATAAGGAAACTCCTTAGTACTTTTATAATCCTCCACTCATTCTCTCTCTTCCTCCCAACCACTCATTATTCTCCACTCATTCTCTCTTCCTCCCAACCACTCATTATTCTCCTTTCTTAATTTTTGTGCTTCCTCTTCCATGTTGCAACTTACCCGGAACGGAGGGAGTATTATTTATTTTGAAATGGATGAAATATTTTAACCGGTACCAATCGAGTTGTTGAACCAAGCACACCAATAATATTAAGAATAATATTAAGTGATTAACTAATTAGCTGTTAAATACTGTAGCTTGATAAGGATTGGACCCAAACTTTCAATCCTTTTAATGGATACGTACTACTGATCATGGAAAAACAACAAAAAATATGGTGCTAGAAGCCTAGACTAGTACATGCATGTACAGGTGGACGCAACGGATGTGGGAAGAGAAGTCGATCAACTACTGCGTATCAATCAGTTAGTTAAATAAATAGACGAGGTTATTTATGTGAACTGAGAATTAATGAGCAATGAAATTTTTTGAAGGGTAAATATAAAGTCACAAAATTTGGCTTACAAAATTATGTGTCAAGATTTTATTGGTGTTTTTAATTAGACTGTGGCGGGTTCACAATCGATACAACCAATAAAATATCGTTACCTCATTTTGTATTCATCATTTTGTAGACTTCTTTTGTGCCACTAGCATTGCCTTTTTTTTAAATAACCCCCCGAATAGTTCATGAATGTGAAAAATGAAAGAAAAATCAGTTGATAGTGGGATTGTCGTTGCACATCCAACTATCCAGCCCAAATTCAGTTACTAGATCGTTGTTGGTATAAATTAAAAATTGTACCCTCTTTTCTTCCTTTCTTTATCCTCATTAACACTGCTATTTAATTTTTATTAATAAATGTCTTAATTTATTACGAGAGTGCACTTTTTTTTTATGCCCAGGTTCCTCCCTTGCGCTAAACTAATCTTGGGGATAGTAGTTTCGGTCCCTCAATGCTACTATCAGTTAAATCGCGGGATGTGCCTGAATAACCAGGGATTGAGCACGTGTCAACAGGTCCAACCCCAGAAGAGAGTAGAATGCTCCCACGCGGAATCGAACCCACACTACATGCCTCTAGCAAGATCTTATTGTTAGACATAATACCGATACTACATCTGTCAACACTTCAACGAAACCCTAGCTTGCACCTTAAGCTAAGGTTGCTGCCTCCCTCTCCAAAATCTCGGCTGATATTTAGTTTCCTAGATTAATCTTTTTCTTAGTAATTTGAAATGTTACAATCTCTACAATAGTTTCTCTTGTATAAATTAGGATTGGGTTCTAATTATCATTCAAGTGAGTGAAAAAGTTATTCAATACAAAAGCCTATTCTCATGTGTTGTGATCTTTATGTTCTTACATGGTATCTAGAGCATCAAGATCCAATTTTTTTTACAACCCTAGCCATGGACGAAACTTGCACCCTTCCCAATCCGGCGGAACCTACCAAACCGCTGATAATTGTATCCCTCACCCACATCCTCAAACTTACTTCCACCAATTATATTGGGTGGAAAACTCAGATTGTTGCTTCCCTAAAAGGGTATGATCTTCACCACTTCATTGACGGTACTCATCTTGCACCACCACAAGAAATACCCAACCCTGCCGCTAACCCCATAATTTCGTCTGACGCCACTGATGCCCAGAAAACAGCCCTTACGGCAGCCGCCGCTACAGTCCTTCCTACCGTCCCAAACCCTGCTTACACTACGTGGTTTCGTCAGGATCAACTCATGTTAAGTGCCTTGGTTGGTTCTCTCTCCGCCCCGCTCGTTCCGCTTATCTCTCACTGTACCACAACCTACGAGGCATGGTCTACCTTAGCCAAGACTAATGCCAATCCTACCAAAGGACATCTCAAACAGATCAAAGACCGACTGCGAACCATCACCAAAGGTTCTCGCTCCATCACCGACTACATGCATGATCTCAAGACGTGTGTCGATCAACTTGCCTCTCTCGGGAAACCTCTTGACCTAGATGATCTGGTTGACAAAGTTTTGGACCAACTCCAGGATTCTGACTACGACAGTATCGTCAACGCAGTACAGAGCCGTGACACCCCTATATCGTTTGATGAGCTCCATGAGAAACTCATCAACAAAGAGTTGTCCCTCAAGCATCGATCGTCATCCGCTCCCTCTTTTCCTGCTACTGTCGCCTATGGGGCCAAACAACCATCACGCAACACCTCTACCCGACCTCCCAACACCGGATTCACACCACCTTTTCAGTAGTACTCACCCGCTCCATTTAACCCTAATCGAACAAACCCTAACCCTAAAAATTCGTACAAGGGTAAATGCCAATGATGTAGAGTTGATGGTCACTTTCTCAATCAGTGCCCCATGTTCAAGTAGGCTTTTCCCAATGCACAATTCCCGACTCTGCCATCTTCGCAGCCACAACAACAACAACATCCTGGCACTACTCTGCCCCCATATTATGGCTCCAACCCTACTACACCGGCTGCCTATACCGCCCAAACAAATACAGCCTCAGTTCCCGGATGGTTACTTGACAGCGGAGCTACACATCATGCCACCAGCGATCTCCGTAATCTCTCTCTCCATGCTCCCTACGATGGCACCGGGGAACTCATCATTGGTGACGGATCAGGTCTTTCTATCTCTCATATTGGATTTGCCTCTCTACCCTCTCCCTTATCCTTTCTCAAATTAACTCATGTACTGCATGTTCCGTCCCATTCTCATAACATCTTGTCTGCCTCTAAATTATGTGTCGATAATCATGCATCTATCACCTTCTTACATGATTCTTTTATTGTGAAGGATCTTCGTACGGACACAATTCTTTTCCAAGGCAAGTCTAGATCCGGCGTTTATGAATGACATCCGTCCCCTCCTGCTGTTCATGTCTCCATCTCTCCCCCGCACAGTCAATTGGCATTATCGTCTTGGTCACCCATCCTCTTAAATCTTACAACATCTCAGTTCAAGCTTTAGTTTAGATATTCCCAGTTCTATAAATTTCCATTGTAATTCTTGTGACTGTAACAAAAGTCACAAACTTCCGTTTAATGAAAATACACTTTCGTCTCAAGGTCCACTTGGTTTAATTTATAGTGATGTTTGGACGTCTCCCACCTTATCCTATGATGGTTACAAATATTATATCGTTTTTGTTGATCATTTTACCAAGTACACTTGGCTATATCCACTTAAACACAAAAATGATGCCACTCAAGTCTTTTGTAACTTTCGCAATCTTGTGGAGAAATTTTTCAAACGTTCCATCATCACTATTTTCAGTGACAATGGTGGTGAGTACATTGGTCTTCATCTCCTTTTGTTGTCTCTAGGCATTTCTCATCTCACGTCCCCTCCACATACACCCGAACACAATGGGTACTCCGAAAGACGTCATCGCCACATTATTGAAACGGGACTCACGCTTCTCTCTCATTCTCATATGTCCCATAAATTTTGGCCCTTAGCCTTTGTCATTGCATGCTATTTAATTAATCGCATGCCCACTTGAACTCTTGAGTTTCAATCTCCCTTGGCTCCATCCCTACAAATCCAACAAACTTGATCCAAAGTCCGTCCCTTGTGTCTTTGTCGGTTACTCTCCAACACAAAGTGCTTATTATTGCTTAGATCCCAAAACTCACAAAATCTACACCTCGCGACACGTCAAGTTTGTTGAGCACAACTTCCCCTTTCAATCCATCACTTTCGCAGTCTCACAAACCCATACACCGGAAGAATGGTGTACAATTCGAGTACCTCTACTGTCCCACACTCCACCCGAACCTGCCTCCCATCCCATCTTCATAGGACCGGTCGGTCCATCTAGTGCACCAGACAGTCCCCCTATCACTCTCTTTTTCCCGACAGCCCCCACACCACCAGTCTCTCCTCAGCCCACTATTTCTACAAATAATCACTTACCCGATCCCCCAAACTCATCTACCATTCCTCCACCGCCTCCTCTACCCACGGGTCCCCTCACTCGCCTACGCAATAATATCCGAATGCCCATCAATAAATTGAATCTTCATGCATCTCTGACCACTCCGGATACTAAACCCACTACATATACCCAAGCCCTCAAACTTCCATCATGGGGTATAGCTATGCAATCTGAATTTGATGCATTGGTTGCCAATCATACGTGGAATCTTGTTCCACCTATCCCCCACCAACCACCTATCGGCTGCAAATGGAATTTTTGGACTAGATATAATCCGGACGGCACAGTTGAGCGTCACAAAGCGAGACTTGTTGCAAAAGGCTTTCTTCAGAGGGCGGGTATTGATTACTCCGAGACATTCAGTCCCGTGGTCAAACCTGCTACTATTTGCACTGTTCTGTCCCTTGTTGTGACACGTGGTTGGCCTTTACGACAGGTAGATATTAATAATGCCTTCTTACATGGCTCATTATCGGAGGATGTGTACATGGCTCAACCTCCTAGTTTTGTTGATCCTCATAATTCGACTCATGTGTGCAAACTTCATCAAGCAATCTATGGTCTCAAACAGACTCCTCGTGCATGGTATACAGAATTAAAACAGTATCTTATCTCAGTCGGTTTTCAGAATTCTAAGTTTGACTCTTATCTGTTCACTTGCTCACGATCCGATGGGTTTCTTGTGCTGTTAGTTTATGTTGATGATATTATAGTTACTGACTATTCGTCTGATTTAATGGAATCCTTTATTAAGTCCTTTCCAGCAAGGTTTTCTCTCAAGGACTTGGGTTCTCTCAATTATTTTCTGGGTGTGGAAGTCCTACCTCACCAAGACGGATTATTCTTAAGTCAACATAAGTACATCATGGATTTGCTTCATAAATACAACATGGATGGTTCTAAAGAAGTTCCCACTCCTTTAGTCTCGGATCCATATCTCACAGCCAACTCTGGAACACCACTCTCCAATCCATCCGAGTATCGACAATTAGTGTGCTCCTTACAGTATCTTTCGCTTACTCGATGTGATATTTCGTTTGCAGTCAATCGGCTTGTTCAGTTTATGAAACATCCGATAAACATTCATTGGGGTGTTCTTAAACGCATATTGCGTTATCTGGCTAGTACTAGTTCGTATGGATTACTGCTCTGCAAATCTTCTCCGGATATTTTACATGCTTTTACTGATGCCGACTGGGCCGGTGATAAGTTGGATTATGTTTCCACTACCGGTTATTTGGTTTATCTTGTATCTAATCTTCTTGCATGGAGTTCGAAGAAACAGCGTACAATTGCTCGATCGTCCACAGAGGCTGAGTATAGAGCAGTTGCTGCCACTTGTGCTGAGGTTCAAAATCTGTTATGTGAACTTCATGTCCTAGCCACTCAGCAATCGGTCATCTACTGCGACAACTTAGGAACCACTTACGTCGCTGCTAACCCAAGGTTTCATTCTCGGATGAAGCACATTGCTCTTGATTATCACTTCGTACGTGAACAGGTTCAGAGTAATAAACTTCGAGTGACTCATATCTCAGGCGATGACCAGCTTGCGGATGCTCTTACAAAAGCACTTCCGCGTACTCGCTTTCAGTGCTTTCCAAGATTGGACTTACCCTCCGGACGTCCATCTTGCGGGGGCATGTTAGACATAATACCGATACTACCCCTGTCAACACTTCACTGAAACCCTAGCTTGCACCTCAAGCTAGGGTTGCCGCCTCCCTCTCCAAAATCTCGGATGATATTTAGTTTCCTAGATTAATCTTTTTCTTAGTAATTAGAAAGGTTACAATCTCTACAATAGTTTCTCTTGTATAAATAGGGGTTCGAATTATCATTCAAGTGAGTGAAAAAGTTATTCAATACAAAAACCTATTCTCATGTTTGTGATCTTTATGTTCTTACACTTATGTCTCCCTACTTTGCCATCCAGCTATACCCCGGGGGACTATTACTAGGGTGCACTTGGAATTGCACTTGGTGGAGATTGCACTTCTGACCTTTCATATAAAAGCGATACCGGATGGTGGATACCGGTTGACCTAAATCTCTTTAGCAACTTAAACATCATCTGATTTTCTATTTCACATGAAAGGTTAAGGTTCGATTCACACCAAATGCTAACGAGTTTCACCCTCGTAATAGGTTACATCGTTCATTAATAAATAGGCGGTCTCTTGTGACCGTCTCAGCTGTGAGATTGGTCACCTGTGGGCCGACCTGCCCATCCGCCGCCCGCCCTTTTTTTCTCGCCCACCAAATTTTTGACCTGCCATTCTTTTCTTCGTTCAAATGTAAACAAAGGAATGTAACATTTTTTTAAAAAAATGTAACAGTTTTTATTCTAAAATGTAACTATAATTTTGCTTGAAAATGGATTGAGGATAACATAATTTACCAATAACAATGTTTACAATTTCATTGTGACTATACATTAATGTCGATTTAATCATCCTACTGAAATTTTGAAAATTATAATTGATAAACTATTGAATTATTTATCAATAATAATGTTTATACTTTTATTGTGATTATCTATATATACAATAAAAGAGAGTCAAATGTGATGCTGCCAAAAATGCGTCGGATCAGCCCTTCGTCTAGCGGTTCGGATAAATCCAGCAATGAGACTTTCTCCGTTCAGATCTGCGCACAATAAACAAACGTAAACTACGCCGGGGCTTCACCGGCGAAGGCCCTCCGGCGTGAGAGTAAGAATACGGGTGATATATGTGAATAAAGAAATCAATTGACTAGTTCTGAGCCAAAGAATTCATTACCCGTCTCCTGTTGTGAGGACCTGTTTTTATAGGCGTGGGTGAATGAGTCCTAACTTTTCAGAAAAGCTAGGGAGCCCGTATTACTGTGGGACTCGTATTCCTTGGAGATGGATTCCAGATAAGGTTGAGTGGTATCCCAGTTATCTTGTAGAAGAGATATCCTTGTTTAGATAAGGATCTTCACTGTTAGAGTTGTAATCAAACTCTGTAAGTGGACTCCCTGCGAATAAGGAAGGTTTTCGGTACAAGACGGCCCGCCATCCAGCTCGGCCTGTACGAAGTCGGCCTATAAGTTTAGGCTTCGGGTGAATGGGCCGCTCGGTATAGGCCTCTTAGGTGTATGGGCCCAGAGTATATGGGTCCCGCTTACCCAAGTCGGTTTATGTCGTTCAAAATGCTATTCCCACAACGCGCCACGTGGATTTATGATATGGAATTCCACGTGGCATTAAACATGCTCTCAACCAATAAAATTATGTCAATCATCAGAATGACCATTTACATACTAATTCAAATTTTAAAGCTCCCCAAAATATAGCAACAACACTCACATTGCAAAATCTGACACAATTAGATTAGGTTGATTTATTTGAAAAGAGTTAACTAGCTTAGCATCTCTTTTTTTTTTTTTTTTTTTTTTTTTTATAATAGCCTAAGTTTATATGTTGTAATTTATGTGTATATGAAGATGGGACAAGGACTATCTATATAATGCATAAAATTGAATTTTAGTCCCTTTAAATTGATTGAAATTTGATAAATATTTGCATCAGTTTAGCTACTTAAATAATAAGTGTATATATTATTGATTAAAATTTTAATGTTGTACATTAATAAATAAATTTATAATTTTCATTTAGATAATTGTTTTTCAAAACCTTTTATCAAAGCTTTATCAAGTTAATTATCAAAACTGAAGTGGGATTAATTTTTAGGAACATGGAGAGTAGTACCTTGTGAAATAAAGTGAGTGAAAATCAGTTGATGATAACATAATAACTTTATTATTGAGAACGTACAGTAACATCAGAAAATATAAAATAAAAATAAAGCTTATGTTATACTTGGAATCTAAAATATTAGTTGAATATAGATAATTAATTCATAGTAGCTATGAAATTTATTGATAAATAAATTTAAATAATTTAATATAATATATTTAATAAAAATGATAAGAAAACTGTGAAATGATATTTTTGATAAAATTATTAATTGTGCGTTAATTAAAGTTCTTAAAAATTTATGTTATTTAAACTAAAATGTCAAGTAAATTAAATTTCATAGACTGAGATTAAATTATAAGTTAGAGAGTTTTATTCATATGATTAAATAAATAGTTTAAAAGTAAGATAAACAAATGATGGGCAATGAGGACTAATATTTTGGACAACTTTATCATTTTAATGCTTCTATAAATATTAAAAAATCAACACCTACTAACTTATTTTTTGCCCACTTGCACTATAAATAGTATTATTGACAATGATATTCTCAACCTGTTAGAACATGGCTTGCATAACAAGTCATTTAGTATTTTCATACATAAAATCATGATTATAATGTTAATATAAAGTGTATTTAATAATAATAATGTGTAGAATTCTTGGATGTAATATTACCTATTTTTTATGGGCAAAAAGGTAATTTGACATCACTAGGTTGAAAGGGTGTAGTCCCTAAATGAGGTGCCTATTGGTTTCATATATAAAGGGCTCTCCATCAACCCTAGAAATCACTACATCATTCATTCTTACTCTCTCAATATTCTTCATTAAGTGTTAAAGAAGTCAAGAGTAAAAGGCACAATCATTTAGAAGAACTCCGTCCCCAATTTTGTTCTTCATCATTGCTTAAAGACAACATCAATGATTCATCAGGTATAATCGCTTCCGCCTTCATCTCCCTCCTCAAACTTATTCTAAAACTGAGTATGTCATTCAGGGATTAAAATTGTTCCAACACAACCAACTTGCAATGTCTACCCATTTTCCTTTAATTTTCTTAATAAACGTGCATAACTAAGGTAGGACTCCTACTCTGGGACGAAAGAAGTATTTCTTTTTTTGGTAAAATATCAATTACGTCAAGCAAAAAATTAAAACAATATTCTCCCTATAAAAAAAATCACATTGTACCATATGGAATTCTACATGTCAAAATTTTTTTTCTATGCTTTACTTATGCTAAAGTTTTTGCTTCATGTAATATATAAATAATAAATTTAATTATCTATTATTTTAATATTTTTACTTCATATATATTATTGATTATAAATAATAGAATTTATCTTAAAATTATTATAGACTTTCGTTAATTTATTTGAATTTTATTATTAAAATAAAAGAGAGGGTTCAATATACAAAATGACTAAAGTTTGTGTAGTGTTTGTGAAATAAGATGATTAGTAGAATGATGTGTTCAAAAAAACCAATTAATCTTGACGAGAAGTTCATATTTTAAGATTTCATGAGTCCATTTATTGAATAAAATTTTGGTTTTTCAATGCTTTTTTTAGTGTAGGGAAAAGAAATGAGATTAATAGATGAGTTGGATGAGAATTTACACCAAAGCTAAAAGGGAAATAATAAAGTTACAAAAGATGGTTACAAAATGTGGTCTACAAAATGAGGTGTCATAATTCTATTGGTGTTTTTAATTGAAGTGTGCCAGATCCACTATGGATATAGCCAATGAAATATCGCGACCACATCTTGTATCCTTCATTTTGTAAACTTCTTTTGTAAGCCTAGCATTGCCCAAGCTAAAATAAAACTCTTACGTTAATTCATTTTGAGATCGTCCTTGTGATTTGTGATTTTTAGGTAAGCTTCGTAGCCTAAAATATAGAGTACTTGAATACTAAGAGTTATTTCGTCGCATCAATTATAGGGTTTTTCTGATTGCACATTAGAATGACTATATTGATTTTGGTTATATAAGATAGACACGTAAATATTGCCGACAATGACAATTTACGAGTTAGCGAGGAGAGATCTTGTGAAACCATAGACAGTGGGGATAAAAGTACAATTTATTAATTAATTTTCTATATTTTAAATACTCCCTCCGTCCCGGAGTAAGAGTTTCACCCCTCATTTACACGCTTATTAATAAATATTGGATGTGATGTAAATGTTGTGAGTGTAAAAGTAAAGTATGAGAGATAATGAGTGGGAGAGAATAGTGAATTAATTGGTGTTGTGAGTATAAAAGTAAAATAAGAGAGAATGAGTGGGGTGAATAGTAAAGATTCTTTGTCATTTTATGAATAGGACTCTTACTCTGGGACATACCAAAATGAAAAATGAGACTCTTACTCTGAGATGGAGGGAGTACATATTTTAAGTTATATTTTGTTGTTAGTTAATTTTATTATGCCCGTCGAGTATCGACGGGTTACTAACTAGTTAGATTAACACTAATGTGTAATCAAAATTAACGTATTTTGACTTAAAAAAAATCAGATGTAACAAATTTTGGGAAGGGGATGAATAAGAATAAATTTCGGGGAGAAATTTTGTTTCCGAAGTTCTTGGGTGGGTTTATTAGTAGAAGAGTGAAAAGCACATGGGTTTGCAGCCTTTTAATAGAGCATTCATTCATCTGTTTTAGTGGCAATTAATGATGGGAGAGCGTCTTTCTTTATTCCAACTTTTAAGTTCCACTCGTCCCCGGGTCAAAGCTGGACCGCTGTTTCATTATTATCTTCCTACGGTCCTACCCACTGCTTCCACACCACATTTAACATTTTGACTACCCATCGACCATAGAACACCACATTATACTCCCATTATAAAATTAACGGTTTATAAATAATACTCCCTCCTTCCCGTTTTACCCGTTTTAAGAGTCAATTTTTTTTTTTAAAAAGACTTTAAGAGCCAAAATACTAAAATGAAAAATAGGTCCTACATATCATACTCACAACAATTATCCACTAACTCTTTTCTACCCCACTTTCTCTCTCTTATCCAACCATCAACACTCACAACAAATCACATTTTCCTTAATTCTTGAACACACCTATTTTTTTGAATCTTAAAATGTGATGGAGGGATTTTTTATGAGAATAATATATTTAATAAAATAAATAACATAAATGCATATATAATTGTTATTTATTTTTTATATATATTTATTTTTACAAGTATAAAGTGATTGGTGATTTTTTTTTCCAGTAAAATAACATGTTGAGACAAAGTTATTTTCGAAAATGGATTCAATTTAAGACAAATATTTTCTAAAAATGAATTTACACTTTGTGGCGGAATAGCCCGCCCCTGACCCACGCCCAACCCAGAGAGTGGGAATTGAACTTGAGACCAAGTACTTATAATCAAGGTTTTAACCACTGAACTAACAATTCATTTGTTTTAGACTTTACAATATTTATTATTAGTTCGAACAATAAGGACAAAAATAAATGAAAAAAAAGAATTAATGAAATTCTAGAATATTTACAAAAATATCAACTTCAAAAATGATTTCAAATAATACAAAATTTCTAAATATTTTATTTAAAAGGTTATAAAAATACAAATCTCATAAAAATTACTACCTCTGTCCCTAAATGAGTGTCCAAATTTCATTTTAATGGACATTGAAAATCTCAACTTTGTGTACAATTTGGTAGCAAAGATTCATATATAATCTTGTAATCTCCTTTCCAAACATTTAGTTTTGCACGTATAAGAAACCGGTGAAAAAAATTTCGAAAAAAAACATTTAGTGACAAAGTTATGTTAAAAAAAGACACTCATTTTGGGACAAAGATTTCTTGGAAATTGACACTTATTTAGGGACAGAGGGAGTAAATTATAATTGTGAAATACAATAATTGGGAAGCTTTTACATTTTTTCCCCATTATTACCTTTTAGGAAAGCCACTTATTTACATAATGCCACCAATCAAGTCACTTATTTACCTAAATATAAATGCTACCAATTAAGAGTACAAAAAAATCACAATTTTTTTAAGTTTTCTTAAAAAACATAAAATGTCTCATATTTTATTAACTAGTCCTCTCATATACTTAGGTATAAGACTAAATTACTCTTATATATAACGTATAAGAGTATATATATTTTTATTATTATTATTATTATTATTATTGCAATTTTCACATAAAAAAATCATAAAAGTCTCATATTATATTAACATGTCCGCTCCTATACGTAGGTATAAGACTATAATTACCCTTATACTTATGGTATAAGAGTTATTTATTTATTTTTAACAATTTTTCACATTTCATAAAATCATTTAAAAAAAATTATTTTAAAAGTCTCATATTTTGTTAATATTTACTCTTATACATAAAGCATAAGATTTGATTTTGTCTTATACTTGAGTTATAAGAGTCAATATTTTCTCGTTTTGTTTTTCAAAAACCATAAAAATGTCTTTTTAATTAAAATTGACTATTATAGTTTAACTATAAAACCCATTTTAGTCTTATAATTTAGCTGAGATATACGACTATAATTACTCTTATATCTAATGTATAATTGTAAAAAAAATAAAATACAATTTTTCAATTTTTTTAATCATAAAGAAATCACATATTTTATAACTACTCCGCTCTTATACTTAGATATAAGACTACAAGTACTCTTATTAGGGTAATTTATTTATTTTTCATAATTCTCACAGTTTTAATAATAAGGGACTTATCTAGTGTCATTTATGTAAATAAGTGACTTAACGGAAGGGTAATAATGAATAAAATATAAAAGTTTCTCAAATACTATATTTCATAGATAAAATTTAATTCCTATTTAGGTCTTCTTTTTTTCTTTCTAAAAGCAGATTTAGATCTTTGATATTTTTTAAATCTTGTTTTTATTTATTTTTTTTTACAAAATTTGATGTTTTTGTGAATATTATAAAAGCTCATTAATTGATTGTGAAATCACAATTTTTGTCATTTATTTTGTCTAGAGTTATTATTATTATAGTAGATATTGTTAAATTAGGAACAAGTAGTGCATTGGTTTAATGGTTAAGGTACAACTTTCCAAGGTTGGTCCTGGGTTCAAGACCTATTGGAAACATATATTATTTTTTTTGGTATAAAACGGGCGGACTGTTAGAGGGATTTGGATCAGGTGGGCGGACTGTGGTATCTGGATCCGAAGCAGGTTACGGGATCGGGTATGGCCTTGAGTGGTAGGTTTTGGGTTTGTATGGAATTTTGATCTCGGCAATGAGTGTAAGTGGACTTTTAGATCTCACCTGGTTTTTTATGGAGAATGATTTGGAATGAGGGGGCCTTAAGGAATTATTCCTTTTAAAAATGCAACATTATTTCTACAACGGTACATGCAACATATGACACGCCCCAAGTCCCGGGATCCCCTAATAGAACCTCGAACCTGGTGCGCGTAACTAACAAGAAACAAGAAACTAACGGGAAACAGGAACAATACTTGTTAGAAACAAACTGACATGATATATATACTCAAGAGTAAGGAGCTAAGATAGCTCACAACGAGTTCCAGACCAAAAAAATTAAAACCAAACATGGTTACATACAGCGGAAGACATGCCTAGCACATAATCTGGCATCAAGAGATGTCTAGAGACAACAAGTACTACACAAGTCTACCCCAACAAGCCCTGAGTTTAACAACTCATACAACATGTAACACCCCGAAAAATTCTAATTCCCATAAATATCAATTATAGTACAATTTACATCTCTAAACTACTATACAAGATCTTCACTAATAATCTCAAAATGCTCTGAATCAATTCCTCGCTGTCCTGAACCCCGGTCAACTGCAAAAGGTCAAACTGGAGGGGGTGAGCTGGGGGGCTCAGTAAGAAAGGGGATACACAATATTACAGAAGCCAATGGAACACAAACACCAAATAACAATGTCCATGAAATTATAAATATGGACATGCCAAAAAGACACGTTTCATAAACAGAATAACTGATCAATCATACTTTACAGTCTGATGTACTAATTATATTCGGGTCCAGTGACTCAACCAAATTAACCGAATTGTTGGCCGCCCTCGACGGAGCCGGACCCAACACAAACACAATAACCGAGTCCACTGCGACCGTCACATAATTAGCTACATCGCAACTGTTCCATATAACAAATCCCATATTTGGGAACAAATAACACATAAAGCATGCTTTTCAAATAAGCATAACATTAACCGAGCAAGTTCAATTCCAAAGCAATAATCAAATGGGACCAAACAAATATTATACGTATCAATAAAATGGAGTACTACGATAAGACGGGTATAAAATAAAATGACACGGAATCGACACTGCGTAGTCTCCCTTACCTCAAAACTGTTAAAACCGGATCGCCAAATAATCCACAAATAAACATCGAACTGCGGAAGCCACCCTTCAATTGTTTCGCACCATAAACTCATTTATTCCTTTTAACAAAATTTCTACTAACATTTTAACTAACACATATACTCAAATAATATATGCAAGTCATAAAAATATTTTCTAACACATAAAATGCACACATAAATTCAAATTAAAATTCCCAAAAATATAAAATAAATAGGAACGGGTTTTGGGGTCGTTACACAACATCGTCCTTACCAAAGTGTAAAAGGACACTAGTCTCAAACAAGAACATCCTGCGGAGTACGTTCTCAGCTATGTCGAGCCTCACTGTGTACTATCCCCTGCCTTCCTGGGGGGGAACAAATAAAGGGTGAGATAAATCTCAGTAAGCTATTAACATGCAACTACATGACATGTTATCACGCAATTCCAGTAGATACTCAAGTAATCATATATCAAGTATCATCAAGTAACAAGTATAGGAGAGGCTAAGCCAACTCAACAAGTAATCAAGCTCAAGATATGATCAGGTAACAAGTATTCAAGTAGTGTGAGAGGCTAGACCAACTCACCAAGAAGCACATAGGCCTATCACGTATCATTACCTGAATCCTTCCTTATTTCTCCCAATAATACCATTGTTGTTGATGCTTGTATAGCTGATAACAACCACGATCAAGATCAAGAGACTGCTATGCAGTATATAAGAAGACCCGGTAACCAGTGTCATTCACAAGAACAAGATTCACGAGGTGTTCACGAGTTAGCATTCACTTATATCAGGCGTATTGCTCTAATACAGGATGCTAAGCCCTTACTATGGCCGGTAGTAAGGGAAAAACAGACCGAATGCATAGACCCACGATTATCACTTAAGCCCCAGCTCTCGCGATAAGCATGAACCTATACACCTCTCTGCACCAAATAAGCCAGCTGGACTCACACGAGAATGCACAAGTAGATGTTTACTTGAACTAAGTCCCATATTAGTGGACCAGTCTTTATGCACCATGTAATCATGTATCATGTGCTCACGAGAATATGCACCATGTAATCATGTATCATGTGCTCACGAGAATACAAGTACACGTACGCAATCATTGCGAAGACAAATCAATCTAACAATGGCACGTAGAGTATCCATATAACACGGTCAATCCAAGTTAAAGTCTATTAATAACAGACCTCAAACAAGTAGTAGGGTATATCATTCTATATCACTTTGTCACATTCCAAGTTTGCACGTATATATTCATATCACGTTTAACACATTAAAGTGTCTATCACGATACCCTTACTATCAATTAGAGCCCAATACCTTAGACTCTAAATACATAGTAGAATAGGTCATATCATACCTAGTCACAGTTATATCTCACGTATATGTATCGTTAGTAATCGAATACATTTTCTAACACATATTGTGTTCTGAAGTTATTCTTATTAACTTAAATCGTAGTATTCACGGTTATATGAATTATCTTCATATTACACTAGACCCTATTTTCTTTAGGAACCCATTTCAAGACAAGATATTTTCTTTATTCTTTATATACTTCATTGAGTATATACACGATTAAAACCAATCACTAGCACTTTAGTGCTTATTCATAGCACTTCCAATATACACGTATCAAATTCAAGTATGTAGTAGAGTTAATTATTCTCTATCTAATCCCATGTCCCAACTCTTTCGGTTATTTATACCATGTATCAAGTAATCAAGAAGTAACATTCTATCAAGTAAATATATGCAAGATTTGCATATACACATCAAGAATCATTCAAGTTTATTACCATACACATATATTGGTGTCAAGGCACGTACAAGATTTTATAATCTTATATTCAAGTCTTAATCCAATTATTTGGATGTTCAAGTCATGTACAAGATTTTATTGTCTTATACTTCAAGTTACTGTCTCAACTTAAGACATTCAAGACATTCAGGACATTTAAGACATTCAAGACATTCAAGACATTCAGGACATTCAAGACATTCAAGACATTGAATACATATACCAGATTTTATCATCTTATATCCAAGTTCTCAATCCATTTCTTTGGATGGTTAAACATGTACAAGAGTTAATTATCTTATACTTCAAGTTCAAGCTAGGAAAATGAATTATACATCTTTCACGTATTATTTTCCAATCCTTTTATTAGGACATTCAAGCTCAAGACATTAGTTGGTGCCCCTAAGGTACACAAACATTAACTTCAAGATACATAAAAGAGAGTTACTACTCTTATACTCAAGTTATCATTTAATTATGATTCAAGTCCACATTTTATTTGTTCACAAAGGGACTATTTTTCAGTACTAGAGTGTTCTACAAAACTCATCTAGGCCATCTAGGGTAGTACCCTAAACCTAGACCAAGAATACTTCGAGTTCAAATTAAGTAAATGAGCTATAAAACTCATACTTACAAGTTCATAATCCCCTACATAGGATATTCAAGCTCAAGACACTAATTTGGTGCCCTCAAGGTGCACAAACATTAGTTCCAAGACAAGCATAACACATAAGTGCTTGTTCATAGCACTTTCAAGACATAAAGAAGAGTTCTTCCTTTTATACTCAAGTTCTCATTTTAATTTAATGAGTAATCATGTTCAAGACTTACTTCTGATGCCCCTAAGGTGTCACAACACTTGCTAGGACATCTTATACTAAAGCTCTATGCCTTAGGAGGGATAAGCTTTCATTTCAATTTAGATTTAAAACACTTTTGTTGAAACAGGGGACCGGGCGGGCGCCTACAAGGGACCGGGCGGCCGCTCAATAAAGCACTTTTGAAACCAAAACTTCTGGTGAAATAGGCGGGCGCTCGAGGGACCACCAGGCGGGCGCCTGGTACAATTTTCAGCAAAGACCAAATTTCTTTCCAGACTTAGAATTATCCGTCCCAAGCGTAGGAGTATACTTTTACTAACCCTTAGGCAATACCCATGACATCCAAACAAGTTCAGAACATTACTTTCAAGTATATTTCATTCTTTTTACCGTCCCACAAATAATAGTATAGTTTTCCTTTATTCCATTTAAGTATTTCACCGTCCCCAAAAGTATAAGTATAATTTTCTAATATACTAATATAATCATTTAGGGATACTTCCATTAATTTCCCCGTATCACAAATAATGGTACAATTTTTCTAATAATATTTAAATCAAGTTAATATTTTACCGTCCCAAATTTAGGACAATTTACTAACATGTGAATATACTCCTCTGGGTATACTAACACTTCAAGAAACACATTTAACATGCTCAGAACATATTTCCCAAGTCTAATTCATTCTTTCTACAGAGTCTTTTAATACTCTCTTCGTCCCAAATTTACAAGTATCACAAAATTCAACCAAATCACGAAATTAACAAGCACAAGTATCAAGAATAATACATAGGCATGTTATTACAAGCAAGGGGGAGCTAATAACTTACCTACTCCGAAATCAAATTCACCCAAACTAATTTCTGTTCGGCAGGAAATGCTCTACTCACCGCCCTGATCATCTATGCGAAGTCGGATTTTCGAACAGAGGCATAATTAAGCGAGAGGAGTCGAGAATAGGGTAAAACTGAACTCCCTTTATGAAACAGAGAGAAAGTACGAGAAGAAACTGAGAAATGCTTTCTCAGATGGCAAACACAAGAAGATATACTTACAAGTTTCGAGAAATTGCAATTAAGCCCTCCAAGTTTTACTTTTAACAAATAGGCCCTTAAACTCTCAACTTTGACATTTAACCACCTTAATTTTCTAAAGTAGTTAAATAATTAACTCAAATAAATAGCATATAAATATGCTAGTCAAGAATTTAACAAGCAAGTCAAGAATTTAACAAGAATTAGGACGGGCGTTACAACATAGGGATGGTACCCCCTTCAGAATTTTACAGTACAGTCATAGTATATACGTAATAAATTTTGTATGCTTATTAAGAAACGAGATCATCAACGACTTATTAGATTCTCCGTCCCAAAATGATCTTCGCGTTTGACTATTCAAACTTTTTAAGGATTTGAACACTTGCTTCACTAGCCATGTTTTATTTATTTTGGGGACAATGAAAAATGACAAATGAGAATATCATTTGGGGACAGATGGAGTATTTTTTTGCAACAATTCGGAGTAAATAATTCTTGGCAAGTGAATAGCTAGATTATTTATTTTTTTATTTTTTTTAAAAAGTGGTGTAGCTTGCTTATCCATGAGACAACTATTAAACTACTTAGATGCTGTACTTGGGAGGCCCAAGTCGATTATCATCCCTCTTGTAGAGCCCAAAGGACTTGAAAAGTCCCTAGCTACTAATTTGACCACTCAACTTCTGATTATAATATTCTAAAATATTTCATATAAATGGCCACAAAATCTCACAATAGGGAAAAAAATAAAAAAAGAAGAAGAAGCCCTTTTCTTGGAACTTCGTCGCCCCTATTTCTTGTGTACAAACATTATACGTTTGTGTGATTGATGAATATGCTAAGAGATCTGAAAAAAAAATTCTCTCAGAATATCGGTCAGTTTATGCATCAACTTTCCTTAGGCAACGCCTTCTTAGTAGTCGACTACTCGTTTATATCAAAATAAATGTGCCCTTTTGGCCTTATAAAAAAAATAAGTATAGACATTTATTTTGAGAGGAGATAGTATTTTGTATGAGAGAATTTGAGAAATGATGGATGGATGGATTAATGGGGAGTGCTTTGGAAAATGCAGGGCTAAAGTCACTGCTGTGCTTTGAAGCGAAAACGCAACATATTCTATCAAGGAACCACCTGCTTATTCCAATGTTCTCCAGGCATGCTACTCTTCACTATTCCTTTCTGTGATCATTAGAAAATGTAACAAATATTTATCAGAAATACTCTATTTTCTATAAAGAAATTAAACCCTTACTAATGTATCTGAATCAGTCCTGAGTGCCTTATCAAAGCCCCACTATATGTTTAAGGTCTAGGGTTGGTATCACTTTTGTACACCATCCGTCTCATTTTGAGACAGTCATTTTTTTTCCGCGTTATTCTTTTGTTTTTCAAAATTTATATGGTAAACTTGAAATGTTTGAAAAGTCAAACGAAATTATAATTTTGAGATAGAGGGAGTATCTATCTATCTACATTCACTATCAAGCTGAACGAATTAGAGAATTTCATAATCTTAACATAATATTGATATAATGTCACTCTCACTTTAATAATTCAGAACCAAAAAAAGATTGTGATAGTACAAGATAAAAAAATACTCCATAAAAGGAAAATTTGTTTTCCAAATTCTAATGTATGATCCACAATTTTATCACATAGTTTAAGCAAACTAATGGCTTAAGCCCAATAATCTTGTAGCCCATTTACAGGTTATTGGGCCCCACAGTCGAGACCAAGATCCCAAATGTGCCCCAGAAATAGAAATTTACCGCGCACAGAGACTTTGTTAAAGCCGGTCAAATCTGCTCCGAACGCGGCTTTACCTTGTTCATCCCTCACCCCCTTCTTCTCCCTAGGGCAGTGGTATAATCGTAGTGAAGTTTAATTTCACAGATTGAAGTTGGGAATGGAACGGGAGGAATTGACGGAGCAGGAAACCGCCTTGTACGATCGCCAGATTAGGGTTTGGGGTGTTGATGCTCAACGCAGGTACTTCTCTTACGCCACACTCGATTAAATTTATGCTCCATTTTTTTATCTTGAATATTATACTCCTACTGCTTCTTCAGCTTGAATCAAGCGTTATTCTCTTATACCCTATAATTAAATTATCATCTGAAGTTTTATATTTCAAATGGTATGCTTCTTTAAAAAAAAAAAAATTGAAAATTGGCATGCCATAGAACTGAATGCAATAAACAATTATGGTGCATCATGTTTTTTTGGTGTGTAATTGTGCTGTAATAAAAATTCTTATACACACGTTTCTGCTCAGATTGAACTTTTCATGTTTTCTTCAGGCTTAGCAAAGCTCACATATTGGTTAGTGGACTTAAAGGAACTGTCGTGGAGGTATCTTTTTTCTTGACTTTTAACTCGATCACTCTTTTTTATGTATGTGTATAGTTTTGATTGTGATATACCTTTTTTTATGTTTTATTTTTTAAAAATTAAAGCGTATATTCATATAGTACTAAATTATATTAGTATGATTAACCAGAATGAATTGTGGATATTGACATTCTGCTAAATAATCTCCTAAAGGAGTTTAAAGGTCAAAACGGCATATTTAGGAGTTTAAAGGAGAAAATCAAAAGGCTGAGGTCTGTGCTCCGCCTTGGCCTTGTGGTGGCTTTGCCACTGACTTTTTCATGCCGAGTTTGTCATAGGTAGTGTATTATGACACAGTAGTGAATCGTGTGATAATTTTTGGTGCAGTTCTGCAAAAACATTGTTCTAGCAGGTGTTGGCAGCTTGACCTTAAATGATGACCGGCCTGTAACAGAAGATGTATTATCTGCGAATTTCCTGATCCCTTTGGATGAAAATATGGGTGGTGGGGGAACTCTCGCTGAACTCTGCTGTGATTCTTTTGAAGGATTTTAATCCTATGGTTCGTGTTTCTGTAGAAAAAGGTATGTTCTTTTGCATGATGCCTGTGGGTACTTAGTTAAATCTCCAACTTAGTCCATGGATAAAGTGAATGCTATTTTTCCTTCCACCAATGTTGGCGTAAGTTCCATATGGAATTAATATTGAATTTCTTTATGCTAACTTAAAAACTTCTATAACTCTAGATTCTGTAATATGCAGGCGATTTGGCAAGCTTTGCTGTAGACTTCTTCGAGAAGTTCGATGTTGTGGTTATCAGTTCTTGCTCCCTTAATGCAAAAGTACCCTCTTGCTACTTGAACTTATATATCACACACAAACACACATAATGAAGTTCCACTATTCTTCATTATCAATTCTCTATGTACATTGAATGTTCCAAGCATTATATCTTTCTTCTCTTATTTGATACTTGCTTATGTTGCAGAAAATTGTAAATGGTAAGTGCCGAAAGCTATCAAAGCGTGTTGCATTTTATACAGTAGATTGTCGAGACTCATGTGGAGAAATATTTGTCGATTTGCAAAATTATACTTATTCAAAGGTTAGAGTCTAACTTTCTTCATTTCCTACTATTTCTTCTTTGTTTCTTATTTGCTTAGTCCTGGACTTGTATCCTATATTTACCTTTCATTACTTATCATGATATTGCTTAAAGGCAAGATTACAAGATACCCTGATATGTTAGGTGGGCACTTTAAACTTGCGGTCCTTTACTACTCATTTACTCATGATCATATAAAAGGTCGTGCCAATTCAAATGTTATCATTTAAAACTGTATTATGAAGAAGAATCTGGTTCACATGCAGTGAATTATCTATTATTGGGTCAACAGTGGTGAACTCTAAATTGGTCTTTTGCTATGCACAGACTTGTTTTGAACTTAGGAGCTAAGATTTATTAATTAAGCATAGATGAGTTTCATGTATTGAGTGTGAAGTTTCTGTTTATTTTTTAAAATTGTCATTTCTTATTTGACATGTCTTCACATGAGCAAAAACCCACAGAGACATAAATTGAGACAGAAGTACATGTGTGCGCTCTTGTCTGAAGTCCCTTTGAACATGTATGAGTCTGTGATTCCAGGAGCAAAAATTAGCTTGGCTGACCTTTTTTTTTTTGTGTACGACCTTTTTATTCTCAAAGATCATGGGAATTGGGAATCTCGTAATCGACAGGTGAAGTAATAAAATTAATTGGCGATGCTGGGCACCACAGTGAGGTGGTAGAGCTTCTGATAGGAATTCCTCTTTAGGGCTTGTACAATAGAACCATTCCTTCTTATTGAAATTGAAACGAGAAGGGGAAATTACAAATAGGATATTTTCAATCAAACGAGTCCTGTTGACTGATAGGGCAGGAACATATGATTATTATGTGAATGTTGTGCCTTAATTTTGTTGAGGTCCACCTAGTTTCTCATTCACCGATCCTGGCACCATGCCTAAGTTTGTACTTCCTCTGTCCCAAAATGATTGCCCAATTTGACAAGTCAACTTTTTATGATTGATGCTTCACTCGCTTGTCCCTTAACATTGCGCAATGGTTATTGCCTTTTTTAAGTAGGACAGTCGTTTGGGGCGTGAGGGAGTTATTTGCATTATGATGAAGTAAATTGTTTCCTTCTGTTATTCATATTGTAAAAGAGGTTTGTAATTTGCTAAAGAATTCGGAAGCCTTTCATTTGATAGCTTGATCTTCTTATATCTTCTAATATACTCCCTCCGTCCCAGCTCACTTGAGACTTTTTGACCAAAACTGGTCAACTTAAGGTCGGTTTGACCAGCACTTTATAGAAATATTTATGATCCGAACAAAAATTAAAAAAATGTAAAATGACCACCATTAAAAATCCTCTCAATAATAATTTTAAAATTTTTTTTTGGAACATAAATATTTCTATAAAGTGTTGGTCAAACCGACCTTAAGTTGACCAGTTTTGGTCAAAAAGTCTCAAGTGAGCTGGGACGGAGGGAGTATATTGGTTGGAGCATATATTGCCACTGTTCAGTCATAAACTGGAGAGTATATGGACTCCTATCAAAATAAAATGAAATCGGATAGTCTATTGACTAGTAGTCTCTTGTGAACTTGTTCATTCGTACAACATAATTTCTGCTTATCTTGGTTGGTCATGCCTTTTTAAGCCACGTGTTTCCTTCAGGATCTTGCAAACCAAATGTCTTCCGAGTTACTAAAATCCATCTTAAATACAACTACTGAAAGGTTTGATTGCTTTTGTAAGTCTTTTCTCTTACCTCTTATGCAGAAAAAGCTTGATGAAACAGTCGAATGCCAAATGCAATATCCCGCTTTTGAGGTATAACTTGCTCAAAAGCTTGCCCAAGATAATGTTTTTGCGTTGTGAAGCATCTAGCTCGTTTGGCAGTTATCCCTTCACACTTGATTGATCCATGTCTTTGCATGTACAAAACTTTTTTTTTAATCTGGTTTGTGCATGGGGTTATCTTTAAATTGTAAATCAAGCAAAAAATGATTGAAGAACGTGCTGCAGTGGTGTATCTGGTCATATAGATTAGTTCCATAGTATCAGTATTTTCTTGTACTGTATGCTGGAACATTTCTTATAAAATGTTTATACTTCTATTGAATTTTAAATAATACGGAAACTGTTATAGAAATGTGTGTATATATGTATGTAATGTATACTTGTATATGTATGTATGTGTGTGTGCATTTGCATTTGCATTTTTACATTCATCCATATGTGTGTTTTGTGCAAGGGATTATGCCTTGTCGTAAAGCAAAGATATAAAGGTCGATATTAAAGATTCTATAATGTTTCAAATTCAAGTGAAGGTTCTTTTTGTGCTGCCTTTGTTGTGATTCCGGTCGTTTCTGTTAATGGACATGTATCCCCTTTTCTGGATTTGTACTGTGTACTGCTATCTTAGCATATAAATAGGATTGGAAAAATATATGCTGTCCTCTCCTAACTCTTTGAAAAATCCTCCTTTTGTAGGGTTTGCTCCCCTTCTCTCCCACCCTTAACAATAACTCCTCCTTTTTGCCTCTGAAATAGCTATACAAATCGGACTAGCCATTCTCCAATTCTATATGAGCAGCCTGCACACCAGCACTAAAGCCCTTTTTAAAGTCATTATGCCTATATGAAGTCAATGGATTTAAGTAGGTCCCAGAGCCTATCAAATGTTATTCAGAGCTCTTTTTAATTATTGGGGATGGGGAGGGCGGGGTGGATGTCTTAGTTTTAAATATTATACATTTATACATTATAAGCAAGATTATCAACTCTTTCACCAAGTTTATCCTTTCGCTCACCTATAAATTATCTTTCCCCCAACATTGCAGGAAGCCGTTGCTAGACCGTGGAGATCTCTTCCTCGGAGAACGTCAAAGCTATACTATGCTATGAGAGGTACTATTTTTGGCTCTTATGTGCATCTCCTTCATCTATGATATTCTCGGAGATGTTTTACCTAAGTACAAGATCTAAAAGAATGCATTGGCGGTAGGAGACTTGACAAAAAGAGACTTTCGACTAGCCTATTTATTTAAGGCTGGGACGAGGAAAGAAGCAGGAATTTCGACCACCTACGTTACATTCCATTGGATACAAATTGCCACCCCTAGCCATCCATATACTCCCTCCATCCGAAAATGATCTTTGCGTTTGACTATTCAAACTTTTTAAGAATATGAACACGTTTCACTAGTAATGTTTTGTTTATGCACTTTTTAAGCTTAAATTGTAGAAATAAGAACTTTTTGGGACAATGAGAAATGGAAAATAGGAAAGATCGTTTTGGGGACAGTGGGAATAGTTTCTCTTTGGTTTCCAGAAGTGTCTGGAAGGAATTGTTGATTAGTGGTTGAGTTTGTTGCCTTCTTTAGTGTGCTATTATAGTCCCTATTTGCTGTTGGGTGGTAGGGTGAGCTGAAGCCATCTTCTTTTGCCCCCACTTCTACTGCCTTTCCAGGTGTTAAATAAACCTATTCTATTTTCATTTTTGTCAGTGCTAGAAAGGTTTGAAGATGCTGAGAAACGTAATCCTGGAGAGACAACAATTGCAGACCTTCCCAATGTACTCGTGCTGAGGAATGAGCTTTGCCAGGCACATGTATGTTCTCATATTACGAGTTTTTTTTTTTTTTTTTTTTTTTTTTTTTTTTTAAAAGTCTGTAATACTCCTACAAAGTTTTGATATATAGGCTCTTCATTCAATGCAATTGCAGTCACTGAACGTATCACACATTCCTGACTCTCTCTTAGAGAGGTTGGTAGCTTCTACAACAGAATTTCCTCCCGTTTCTGCTATACTTGGGGGTATCCTCGGACAGGTTTATATTTTGAGACCTCTCTCTCTCTCTCTCTCTCTCCCCCCCCCCCCCCCCCCAAATCGCAGTTCCTGTGTGTGTATTGTTTATTTCTCCTTGTTTCACTTAATTCTATTATGTTGATTTGTATGACAGGAAGTGATTAAAGCAATATCAGGGAAAGGAGATCCTTTGAAGAATTTCTTTTTCTATGATGCCATGGATGGCAAAGGTATAATAGAGGACATTACGGCCTCTGACACTTGAGAGACGAGGCACTTCAGGTTAGGCATTTTAATTGAAGTGAGTGTACTTAGATGACTGTCCTAGGGCCTAGGTTAATCGTTTAGGACAATTGATTCCGTTGATCTATCTTTGGGAAAACGGACCGCCTCGCAGATTATTTGGCCCCGTAACTGAGCCATCAATGGCAAAGACCTGTATTAGCTCTGTAATTTATACTCCTGTAATGTTGCAAACTGGGAGTAGTAATTTTCCATTTAAGCGGATTTAAGCAAATCTTGTTCTGATCCCTTTGAGGCCTTATGATAACTCAGTGTATGCCTTGGATTTGGAATGGGAAGATGAAACAAAATTCCGAATCAGTTTAAATATATCCTCTCTTTTTTTTTTTTTTCTTTCTTCTTCTTCAGATTAGTACAGTTTAAACGCATTCAGCAGGAAATGGAATGCACAGCAAAATGGACGAAAACCCTATAATTGTTAGCAAATATTGCTTTGGATTCTTTTTCTATTTTGCAGTAAGGATAGGTTACATAAAGTGGGGATTGAACATGATATCATGGAAAGTAACGGACTTGCGTTCAGAATACCCACTAATTCATTTCGACTTCCATGCTACTCCCTCCGGTCCAAAATATCTGTCTTTTTTTGCATTTGCACAACTCTTAAGAAATGTAATAATTATCATGACTTAATGACAAAAGTTCTAACTTTACCCTTATTAAGTGTGCAATTTTCTTACATTAATGTCTCACACTAAGATAATTAATAAAAGAGAACAAGTTTCAATGCAAGGATAAAAGAGACATTTAGCTCAAAAGTGACAATTATTTTGGACCAAAATTTTGGTCCACAAGTGACAGTTATTTTGGACCGGAGGGAGTAGTTGTGAATTATATTTATTACATTTTATGAAAATTTATCTACATGCTTGTAATTTTAAAATTAATTTTTAATATTTTTATTTAATGGTAACATTTTTATAATTATGATTAAATTTTCATAACTTGTGGGTCAAAGTTGACCAGAAAGTCAGTGTACTATTTTGGGACAAAAGGAGTATTTAATTATTGTGACAGTCTTATTATAAAATATAAAATTAAAATATTATTAACAGATTTAGTATTTCTAAAATTGAAATAACGAGAAAATATAATGTGAAATAAAAGAGGCTAAGCTAATTGCTATCTGTTTCTGTTTACAGAGATGAGTCTAAGACCATGTCCAATAGTTTCAACCCCCAAAAACATTCAACTACCTTAATATTACGACACCTCATCTTCTCTCTCCATCCACTTAATCATTCAACTACACTCTCAACTACCCCTCCACAATAAGCTAGTTTAGTTTAAAATTCAACTCCTCCCAACTCATCATTCTATACCCCACCACTTTTTATTTTATTTACAATATTTATTTTTATAATTAAAAATAAATATTGATATTAATAATTATTATTAAAAAATAAATTATTAATGTTTTTATTAAATTTGAGATTTTTTTTTTTTAATTCAAACTTAATTAATTTTTTCGAAGCAATTAAATAAATACGAGAATATTTTAATTTTAATAAAAATAAGGAAAAATTACAATAAACTTAGCTCGTTCCACAAATGATGTAAAACAAAAAAACATACGATACATAGACTCGACTCACAGTACAATAAAATTTTAAAATCACTGATTTCCGAACTTTGCCCATATGTGTTTTGACTAGATCGTTCTGCAATTGTTTATGGGCCCTCTGATCACGCAAATCCGATCTAGTACGTACATGATTTTCAAACGCTGGTAATACCTCAGTTGAGAATGGTTGTTGTGTACTAGACCCACTTGCCCCGGGCTGATCCTGATAGTCAAGCCAATTTTGAGAATACGTACCACGTTCGTCCTCAACGATCATATTATGTAATATGATACATGCTCTCATGATCATAGCCAAGTCCTCTATCTGCCACATTCGAGCTGGTTCTCGAATTATTTTAAATCGAGCTTGGAGCACTCCAAATGCCCGTTCTATATCCTTCCGATAAGCCTCCTGGTATTTTGCAAATAACTTGTCTTCTTCACTTTGAGGAAGTTTAACGGATTTGACGAAGGTCGGATAAGAGGGGTAGATACCGTCAGCAAGATAATATGTCATATTATACTGACGTTCATTCACAAAGAAATTGACTCGTGGAGTATTCTGCTTCAAGATCATCGAAAACTGGTGATCGGTCCAGAACCATTTTAATATTATCGTTTAATGTTCCCGGACATCCAAAAAAAAGCATGCCATATCAATAAATCATGACTGGCAACGGCTTCAAGAATAACCGTAGTGGTTCCCTTATCACCTCTAGTAAATTGACCTTCCCAACCAGTAGGACAATTTTTCCACTCCCAATGCATGCAATCAATACCCCGATCATCCCTGGGAACCCCCGCTTCTCACTGACCTCAAGAATTCTTTGCAGGTCAGCTTCGTTGGGGCTCTCAAGTACTGACCTCGTACAATTGAATGACCCCCTTGCAGAATCTCCGTAATGCCTCAAACGCTGTAGTTTTCCCTATTTTAATGTATTCATCAATAGAATCAGCGGACATACCATATGCTAACAATCGCATGGCTGCGGTACATTTTGCTAATGGAGATAGGCCTTCTCTGCCGAACAATCGGATCCTTGTGTGAAGTACGTGTCATGGCTTGAAAGATCCTCGACGATGCGGAGGAATACATGTTTCTGCATCCGATATCGGCGCCGAAAATAATCTTTATACATAGCATTTTCGGAAAAGTAGTCATCAATCAGGCTCTTATTGTGCAAAGCGTGATCTCTTTTCAAATTTTTCGAGTTTTTTTTCGGAGGTTTATCATAAAAAAACTCGTTTATGATAAAAACTCTCCTCAATTTCAAGTTGCCTTTTGTAGGCTTCGACATCAAAAGGAAGAAATCCAGATGGATCCATTGATGTAGGAGGAATTCTGAAAAAGGAGAGAGTGTTGATGTAGGTAGGGAGAAGGAAGAAGAATGTGTTTTGGTGTAGGAAGAAATGAAAGAAGAGAGTGTTATTTATAAGAAAATGAGTGGCTGAGGTTGACGGATTTGAAACTTCTATTGAATTGAGTTAGTTAAAGGATAACAAATGAGTGGTCGTGGTTGACGGATTTGAAGCTTCAATTCAATTGAGTTAATTGACGGACTCCAATAATAGAATTACATAGATTTAATTAAAGGTAAAGTTACATACTGAGAATCTTGAAAGTAGTACATCAGTGCAGAAAATTGACATAAAGCTAGAAAACAAACATTACTTGCCAAACAGCTCTTCAGTCAACATTTCAAAAAGCTGTTGTTGATGATGATCGCGAGACTCCATTTGACTCAACTGCATCCACATTTTCCTATTTTTAGCCCGAGTCTTGTTAAGGGCAATATTGTTTGCCTTCTCTTGTTCTGAGACTAAGTTGTCCATTCGTTCCAATTCTTTCTCTTTGAATTGTTTGAATTCTGACCACTTTGTTCCTTACCGGTGACAACCCCACTTTTTCTTCCCGCCTTTTTCTTAGCTGCCTCTCTTCCCATAGGACGAGGAAGGATCCAACCGAGCTTGAATCACCTACATCACCTTCTCGTGCTCTCTTAGATCCACTGCTATCAGATCCAGTATTTCCTCCAACCTGACTTGCATAGCGTGGTTGATCTCGGGTAGCTATCCACTCGTCCATCAAAAAAAGTGCTATTGTTAGCATTTTTATATAATTCGTGAGCTTTTTTCAAAAACATCATTATCCGACCACAGCTTTGTTGCATACGCTTAGCGTTATCGTATGCACCTACCATTTGCCCAATTGGCGTTTATATAATTGAAACGATTTTTTGCATGAAACTACGTCACGGGGAGAGGTTAAATTCACAATGTTCGTTACAATATTCAACAATCACCCAAAAATTTTCGCTCTTCTGATTTTTTCCGACTACACTGTCCGGTTCCAAACTTAATCCACCCACTGATTAGCACTATATTGTCCTTCGTGCTCCATTTGACAATTTTCTCTGACTAGTGGTTGAACCTCCTGCATCTGGAGTTGGGTAGCTTCATCAGCACCGCTATGCTACCCATAACCATTTGTGTTGAATATTCGGATATTCTGATTCTTGAGAGGG
>JAOWBW010001959.1:32019-71345 GCA_026119855.1 Campanula takesimana | reverse complement strand
ACAGAGAGATTCTATCCATTCCATGCATGTTATAATTCATCACAAACTGATTATAACTTTTAGGCAATGATTAAGAATGAGATCCGTGGCTAGCTCCAATGGGATTGGATAGCCAAGTTTCTCAGGTGCTCTACATAACCTTCATTTTAAGAAAGTGAGGACTCACTTGTTGCCCTTCATTCATTTTGCTAGTAGTAAATGCAACAATGGTCTTGTACCTCTCTTGCCTAGCTTGCTCTTGAACATGGTTCTCAACTCCACGCCTATCTCATAGGTTCCAAATGTTCCAAACTTGTTGGAGTTTTTGAACACATAGCAGCAAGCATGAGACAACTTACATCTCTAGAATCATTACGATGTTTCTTGTAATTGTCCTCTTTCTACCCTAGGGGCAGTAGGCGGTGGTTCAGCAGGGAGAGGCCCCATCGAGAATGTACAACTTATCTTCTGCCTAAGAACATTCTATGCTTCGGATCCATCCATAAAGTTTGTACCATTCTCTTCGAGCTTATCCTTCTCAAGGATCGATCGCAACGACATTGATTGAGTGTTATTAGTCATTATCTACAATATGCAAAATTTCCAAAATTTAATAAGTACCGATGATTTTCATTAAAGAGATAAATAATGTATTTTTAAACAAAATACTCCCTAAATTATATAACCTCTTATACATCCAATGTATAATATAATTTAATTGGGTTAAGATCCAACTTTAATTTAATTTCAAGTCCGCTAAGGGGATTACACAAATCAAATTATTAGGTAGACAACTCTTGTCAATCATATCTCATATGACTCTTAATTCCTTTTATGAGATCTTTTAGAAATCCAATTTCAAAAGCATGTTTAAACCTCATCTTTGCCTAGGCCCAAAACTGTTTTGACGCCCAATTAAGTCTAACCATTTTAAACGCATAGTTAATGTGTCCCGCTAGGGCGTGCCCACATTATCTATCTTGCTCAAACATAAATAATTTAATATGACCTCGCTAGGGCGAATCTACATTAAAATCACTCATGTACTAACAAGTGTTTTAATCATGGCATGGCAATAAAAGACTTAAACTTTCTTTGAAGGTTCATCACATATAGCATATAACACATTTATGAGCACTAATATAAACATGTTACACATCAAGTTTAGCCACTAAATTAATCCCATTAATTCAAGCATAATATTATGTGTCATTAGTTTCTCTATAATTATGAGGATGAGACTATTTCAACTTTGGTTATTATCTCCAAATCAAGACAACAAGAAGTGCGGTCGAACTAAGCATTTGGCAACCACAATCCCGCACTAATTCAAGAAACCAAGAAAGTAATCCATGTGGCCGAAACTAAGCAATAGATGGTCTCGATAAAGTAGGCCAATTGCATTCACAATTCCACATGGATCTCCAATCATTGAATCAAGAACTTTGTTTCTCAATTTTAGCAATTATGAACTCTTCATAATTCTAACTTCGTTTTGTCTTTGAAACTTTGATTGCGATCAATTTTGGGAAACACAATCTCGATGAACGCAGATTAGCCATCCAAAACTTGAACCATCTAGAATCACAAGACTAAAACAAATAGGAAAATCAACCCCAAAATCCACACACAAACCAACTACCCAAAACCCATTCCAGATCAGCAAGTCTGAAGTGGTCTTGTTACTGGTTTTTGTCGGATTTATCGAAAAATTCCAGAATCAGATTTTGAACAAAATCAGAACATTCTGGCCTAGCAAGCGCGCGCCTGGTCCAGCACAGGCGGGGCGCCTGAAGACGAGCGCGAGGCCTGGTCCCAGCGCGGGCGGGCGCCTGAATGGTCAGAATGGTATGGAATTTTCAAGTTCGAAAATTTGTCTCAAAATTATTTTTCCCCGATTATTAAAACTTTGATCCAATCAAAAATCAATAATCGAAATAATTCAGAATCCACCATAATTTTTTATTGCGATTGAATCGTGCGATTAAGGTTCGAAAAACAATAAAACCACATAAAATCACAAAACACATAACATCATATAATCCAATATTCATATCATGCTTGGCACATAAACAATTTATAAACACAACATGATCCAAGTATTGAATTAATCAACATGAACGGGGCTCTGATACCACTGTTGGGTTTCCTAGTAACATGCGCAGCGGAATTTAGCAATTAAATTTTAAGAAACCCAAAGCCATGGATCCGTTCATATGATTAAATCAAATACAACAAGATGAATAGAGGAATAACTAACCCTTGATGACTATGAATTTTCTCTGGTCTTTGGTGGAGAAACTTGAAGACTTGATCACGATCACAAAGCTTGAACACGAACTTTGAAGATGATGATTTTCACCCTCTAGCGTATCCACACTTCGAACGAATATCAAAGGATCTTTGATCTTGGTTGCTAGACCAATATTATGAAACACACTTTCACAATATAATAAAAGAACTATATTGAATTTATTTGTGAATTATTTTGTTCCTCAATCAAGGATATCTTAGAACAAAATAATATCTCTCTCAACTCTTTGAGACTCACAAAATCACTTGTCAATATGGTCTGGCCGAATTGGGGTTTTATACACAATTAAGACCTATTCCAAATAGGAATCTTGTGCCAAAACCTTCCCAAATCGAATTAGGAATTTTCCTGTCGGCAGCACCAGGCGCCCGCCTGTAAAGGGCCAGGCGCCCGCCTGATGACCAGAAGGTCCTGTCTTTCTGGAATTACTTCAGGCGCCCGCCTGGTCTGAACCAAGCGCCCGCTTCGGTAGACCAACAGCCCAGAATGTTTCCAAAATTCCTCCAAGGTCCTTTGACTCTAAATTCCAATATAGTCCTCTTATTAAAGATTCGTTCTATTGTGTGTGACCCTCTAGGATTATACTAAGTTGGCAATGGGCTCAAACATGATCCCATAAGATATGATTAGGTTCAGCAAACCGTCATACCTACCCAAATAGTATAACTAGATACAAGTTCGCATTCCTTTAGAATATGTCACAATCCTTTGTCCACGATGTCATTGAACACAAGTCATGGTCAACAGTCAACTTGTTTTTGTTCAAATACTTTCTCGATTCCGAATATGTTGATAATCCAAATGACATTGATCCAATCAATTCATTTGAGTTCGGCCGAACATTTCATCAACATCATTCCTACGAGAGGCCCAAGCTTGACATCTCTCCGTGGAGGGACAAATCCATTTAGCTTATTATTCTTCCCAACGGGAATCCGATTATGCCAATCATACCCTTTATAACTACCGTGTAAGGTAGCGTTTGAATATGTCAAACACAATGTTCATCAAGTGGAAGACTATAATAACTTCATGTCTAAGGATTCAAATGACATAACTAATATGAGATATATGTTCGACATAGACCATGACATAAATCTCATACAGCGGGTCATGTCCAGTACCTTGTTCCAAACAAGTACCCATAAATCTAACATGATCATCTCATGATCATTTAGCCTTTATACTAGTGCTTAATAAGTACTAGGGACGGGGATTATTATAAGTAAGCATGAACAACAATAATAATCAAAACATCTCTTTATTGATATGAAATAAATGATAACAATTACAACGTTTATTAAACGTGCCTAGGGCACCACTACCAACACCGTCACCTTTGAGAAAATCCGGGTAAGTTGCTTTTTCCCCCATTTTTTTATGCTAAAGTGTTCATTTCATGTTTATATATACTTTAGTTGATATATTTGATGTTTGATTGAGTTTGGGATTTATTTGAATTTATTTTGGTTTTTGGTTAAAAATGGTGATTTTGATGAAAGTTGGGATTTGATCTTGGTTTTGGTTGATAAATGGTGTTGTTAAGGTCCCCTTTTTGGGTTTTGTTGTTTGGGTACTTTGGGGATCAATTTGGGAGTGTTGCTTTGTGAGAAATTGGTTTTGGGTAAGAAATTTGAAGAATCCAGTTCATCCTTGCCGAATTCCGGCAGAACAGGGGTTGTGGGCGACCGCCACTTTTGGCTTGGGCGACCGCCCAGGTCATCAGTTTGATTAGTTTTTGAAGCTTGGCTTTGGGCGACCGCCCACTATTGGGTTGGACGACCGCCCAGGTCTCAGTTGTCTGGTGTTTTGGTATTGGTTTTGGGCGACCGCCCATGGAGGTTTTGGGCGACCGCCCATACCAGCTGTTCTGAGTATCTTTGTTTTTGAATTGTTTTAAGGTCCAAGCCCGATCTAGGCTCTAAGTATCACCCTAGTTGACTTAAGTTAATGTTGTGAACACTTTAGTGTTAGAGAATGACCCCTTTGTGATCGATTGTGTTGTGGAATTCGATGAAAAGTGGTTTTGGTTTGTTGGAACATCTTTTGATGTATTGTTGATTGATGCACCGTTTTGGTGATTTGTTTTGAATGGTTCCCTACTTTGGAATCATTAGTTGTTTTATCGTACTAGTATTTCATTACTTAGCTTTACTTGAAAGTCCAGCTGGTTAATTGTGTATCGAGTCAGGCAATGGATAATGCTATAATGGCACAAGCCAAGTCCAGTATAGCATCGCCCATTGGTCCTTCTTTCCTCATCCAGATTGGCCTTGGATGGGATGAGCTATCTCCTTTTGTGAGTATTCTAGCTAGGCGTTTTGGAGCATGACTTTGTGCATGGCTCCCGCCCTTGTGGCACGTTACTTTGTTATTGGTTCGGTACCGGGGATTTTCTCTTCAAGCTTTCATGCTACTATGAAGATGTTGATTGTTTATTATTGAAGATGCGCAGCGACCTTTATTTGGTTCTTTCAGTTGGAAAACCTTGGCTAATATCCTTTGTTAATTGTTTATTTCCGCTGCTATCTGTTAATTGATAAATGCTAAGTGCTAAGTGATATTTATTAATGTTTATTGCTTATTGCATCATAGCATGTCATGTAGTTGCATTAGTGACTTATTGAGATTTTTCTCACCCCCTTTCTTTTATCTTTGTTTTTCCTTAACCCCCCCCAGGAGGAAAGGATTAGACTCGCTGATCACGAGGAGGACGTCGCGAGGGTTGAGCTTTTGGGGCAAGTTGTTATTGGTGGGTTTACATTATATAAATGTGTAACCTTTTTGGGAATAGTTGTACCAAACTTGACGTCATTAGAATTTGTATATTTTTTATTTTGAGTGTAAGTTTATGGAGCTTACACTTGTTTATATTTTGTTGTTCAAGTTGGATTTCAAAACTTTATGTTATCATCTTTTGGTATAAAAGGAAAATTTTATCTCCATTATTTTAGAGTTTATTGTTTAAGTCGACGTCCAGCTCGCGCACTCCGGGCCCGCGGGGTCGGGGTTGCGACATCATGGATTAGATCCTGAGCTTAAGAATCGTTCTAAGGCAAGAAGATGAGTTGTACATTCTTGATGGGTCTATTCCTAAAACAACCCAATGCCAGAGAAAGACAATCACAAGAGACATGAGTATGTTTCTAGAGATGTGAGTTGTCTCGTGCTCGCGATTATGTGCTCAAAACTCCAACAAAGTTTGGAACTTATGAAAGCCTATTGGATAGGCGTGGAGTTGAGTTACATGTCTCAAAGGTCAATCTGAGCAAGAGAGGTATAAAACCATTATTGCATTCACTTTTTGCAAAATGAGTAAAGGGCAATATGTGGAACCTCACATGCTTAAGATAAAGGCTACGTAGAGCATCTTGAGAAACTTGGTTGTCCAATTGGATTGGAGCAAGCCACGGATCTCATTCTTGATTCATTGTCCAAAAGTTATAATCACTTCATGATGAACTATAACATGCTTGGAATGAATAAGAATCTCTCTGAGTTGCATGATATGCTGAAAACTGCGGAGATGAAGATAATGGAGAAAGGTTCTCCAATGCTCATAGTTCATGATGGAAAAGGAGGCCAAATGCCAAAGGAAAGGTAAGACAGACTTGTCAAACCTAAAGGAAATAATTGTGGTTAAAATAATAACTCTAATTGATGCAATTTGGTAAAATGGCATTGGATTGACCATTTAGAATTGTAGTCAAAATTCTGGATGATCAATAAAAGGAATGGTAGTGGGACTACCGCTTGAAATATTTATGTTATAAATTAATCTTTCTAAATTTAATTATTGGGTATTGGATATCGCAATAATTAGTAAATTGAAAGACTGCTTATAGTAAAGTTTGATCTATGAATGGTAATGATGCAATGGTTGCAACATTGTTCGTGGAACACTTGTAAAGTGACTTTACTTATGAAGCAGAAAATATTATTTGTTATAAGATAATGAAGGATATTTATTTCTTATTTGGATTAAGAAAAGTGTTTTATTTATTATGATTTACTTAATTGTGTTATCATATAAATAAATCTTATATCCTAAATCTTGAAAAACGAAATAATAACTGAGGTTACGACATAAATAATCAAATTCTTTATGCATTATTGTTTTGATCAAGTAAATGAGAAATGCATATCTAAAATTCCATGGGACGGAGTTTTAAGTCATATGATTTGGAATCACATGATTTATGCAAATCTTATTTACTTGGACCAAGACATCTTTTACTATGAATAGTAAAAGGCTAATATCTTTCTTGACCTAATACATGTCAGTGTATATGGTGCATTAAGTAGCAATGCTAAAAGAGAATTTTGGTTGGACTTGGTAAAATTATTCAAAGATTCTGATTCGATCAAGATGATGAACAATTAAACCAAGAATTTGACAGTCATCGTCAAAATTGTGAAATAGTTTCACAATTAACTTCACTAAGAACACCATTCTAAATAATGTGTCTACGTGGAAGTACAAGAACCTTATTGGATATGGTTCATTAGATGATAAAGTCAAATTGATCTTCTATTATTAATTTTGGGGTTATGTATTACAAACCGCTATAACTACACTAATTTGAGTTCCATCAAAAAAGGTTAAATGGTGAAAGAAAACTCGGTTTGTCTTTCATAAAGATTTAAGATGATGAGACCTTTTGGAAAGGAGCTGTCTGGGACACACTCACATTTAAATCTAACAAATATATTTTCATGAGATATCCTAAGGAAACTTGAGGATATTTTTTTACTCATAAGAAACAAATGGTTTGTTACTTATGATGGTGCTTTTCTTGATAAGTCATTTATCTCTAAAAGAATCAGTGGGAGTAAAATATATCTCGAATTGTTCGAGACCTAGAAAATATAATTTAACCTAAGATGGAAATTGAACAAGTTTTCACAAGGAGTCGTGAAAAATCCGTTCAAGTTATACAAAGTACTTGCGTACATGATAGGATACAATCTATAATAAGAAATATTGGATATTTTGAAATAGAAAGTATTGAGGTAAAGTTCATTGAAAGATGACACGTTTGTCACCTATCGAAGGTACAATGTCTGCTCCATATTTAGATTAATGACTTGGAGTCATAAAGTCTAAAAGGCAGTCCTTGTGTAATAATTAAGTTTGGAACTTGATCATTCTAACCTAAGGTGTAAAAACCAAAGGAGAGGAATGAGTTTTCTTGGAGAAAACTTACATGGGTAGCGAGAAACTTACTAGAATTCTCATAGTCACATGTTCATATTTGAAATATGAAATTTAACAAAATGATGTCAAAACAAGAATTCCTCAACGGGAACTCACTTAAGGATGTATTGGATACAACCTAAAGGTTTTGATAGTCAAATAAAATTCTAATAAAGTATGTAAGTTGCGGAAATCCATTGGATGGATTGAAGCAAGCTTTTGGGAGTTGGAATCTCCGTTTTGATGAATCAAAGAATTTTGCTTTATCAAGAACGAAGATGAACCTTGTATATACAAGAAGATTAGTGGGAGCATAGTGCTATTCCTTATTTAAATATGTGGATGACGTACTTCTCATTGGAAACGACATTCCTATACGTCAGTCTGTAAAGACTTTGTTTGGAAAGTGCTTCGCAATGAAAGATATGGATGAAACCGCATATGTCCTTTGCATCAAGGAAGCTAATTGGTTTAAATCCAAAGTACATACATTGATAAAGTCATTAGAAGATTCTGCAATGAAAATTCTAAGAGAGGACTGTTGCCAATAATACATGGAGTTTCTCTAAGCAAGACTCAATGTCCTAACACAAAAGAAGAGCATGAGAAAATGAGTGAAATGCCATTTGCTTCGGCAATTGGATCCACCATGCCATGATAAGTACTAAGCCGAATATATCTAAATGCTTGGAGTATGATGAGTAGATATCAATCCGACACCGGTGAGATTCACTGGGTGGCTGTTTAAGCGATTCTTAAGAACTTTAGAAGGACTAAAGATTCTTTTATGATCTATGGAGGTATGGAAGATGATCTCGGATACATGCTTCCAAACCGACAAAGATAATAGAAAATCGCAATCAGATTTTGTGCATGTGTTGAATAATGGAGCTGTAAGTTGGAATAGTTCCAAGCAAAGTACAGTCACTAATTCTACAACTAAATCTAAGTATATTGCCGCATTGGATGCTGCAAAGGAAGTGGTTTGGATTAAGAAGTTCATTGTTGAACTTGAGATGGTTCCTAGCATTGCTAATCCAATAAACCTTATTAGTAATAATAGTGGTGCTATTGATCAAGCAAAGGAACCAAGAGCACATCCTAAATCCAAACACATACTTAGGCATTTCCATATCGTTCGACAAATCGTTGATAAGAGAGACGTAATTATATGAAAAGTACCAACTAATGATAACATTGCGGACACTCCAACAAAGGGACTTCCACAAGCTAAACATGATGGTCATGTTAGGTCCATGGGTATTGGATACCTAGAGATTGGGCCTAGGGCAAGTGGGAGATTGTTGGTGTTGGTGCCCTAGGCACGTTTGTTAAACGTTGTATGTGTTATCATTATATTCATATTAATGAAGAGATATTTAGGTTATTATTAATTCTCATGTTTGCTTATAATAATCTCCGTCCCTAGAGCTTGTTAAGCACTAGTATAAAGGCTAAATGATCATGGGATGATCATGTTAGATTTATGGGTACTTGTTTGGAACAAGGTACTGGACATGACCCGTGGTATGAGATTTATGTCATGGTCAAAGTCATATATAAATATCATATTAGTTATGTCATTTGAATCCTTAGACATGAAGTTATTATAGTCTTCCACTTGATGAAGATTATGTTTGACATATTCAAACGTTACCCTTAAACATGTAGCTATAAAGGGTATGATTAGCATAATCGGATTCACGTAGGGAAGAATAATAAGCTAAATGGATTTGTCCCTCTTCGGAGAGATTTCAAGCTTGGGCCCCTCGAAGGAATGATGTTGATGAAATGTTTGGCCAAACTCAAATGGATTGATTGGATCAATGTCGTTTGGATTATCAACATATTCGGGATCGAGAAAAGTATTAAACAAAACAAGTTGACTTATTGACCATGACTTGTGTTTAAAGACATCGTGGACAAAGGGATTGTGATATATTCTAAAGGAATGCGAACTTGTATCTAGTTATACTATTTGGGTAGGTATGACGGTTTGCTAGAACCTAATCATATCTTATGGTTTCATGTTTGAACCCATTGCCAACTTAGTATAATCCTAGAGGGTCACACACGAGAGAACGAATCTTAAAAAGGACTAAAATGGAAAATATGGCCTTCTGAACCATGTTGTGCGACCGCACAAACTGGGCTGGGCGGCCGCACAGTTTTGGGCGACCGAATAGCTAGTTTTGGGCGGCCGTACAAGCATGTCGGGACAGATTTTCCTAATTTGATTTGGAAAAGAATTTTGGACGGGTTTAAACACAAGTTTCCTATTTGGAATAGGTTTTACTTGTATAAAAACACCAAAATTCGGCCAGAACTTGAACCAAGCTTTTGTGAAAGTCTCCAAAGGGTTTGAGAGAGTTTAATTTTGTTCTAAGACATCCTAGATTGAAGAACAAAATAATACACAAATTAAATTCCATATAGTTCATATTAATTGTGAAAACGTGTTTCACAATTTTTGGTCTAGCAACCAAGATCAAGTGTTCTTGATATTCGTTCAAGGTGTGGATACCGCTAGAGAGTGAAGCTCATCATCTTCGTGTTCTTACTTTTGTGATTAAAGCTTCAAGTTCTCCACCAAGATAAAAGACCAAATTCAAAGTCATCAAGACCATGTGGAATTGTGGATGCAATTGGCCTACGTTCATCGAGACCATCTATTGCTTAGTTTCGGCCAGATGGACTACTTTCTTGGTTTCTTGAATTAGTGCGGGATTATGGTTGTCTAATGGCTTAGTTCGACCGCACTTCTTGTTGTCTTGATTTGGAGATGATAACCAAAGTTCAAATAGTCTCATCATCATAATTATAGAGAAACTAATGACACATAAATATTATGCTTAAATTAATGATTATTAATTTAGTGGCTAAACTTGATGCGTAACATGTTTATCTTGTGTGCTCATAAATGTGTTGTATGCTATATGGTGATGAACCTTCAAGAAAGTTTTAAGTCCTTTTTGCCATGCCATGATTAAAACACTTGTAAGTACTCGGGTATTTTCATGTGGGCTCGCCAAAGCGAGGTGCATTGATTTTATTCTTGTATGAGCAAGATGAGTGAATAAGAGTTTCCTATGCGTTTAAAATGGTTGGACTTAATTAGGCGTCTAAACAGTTTTGGGCCTAGGCAAAGATGAGATTAAACATGCTTTTGAAATTGGATCACTAAGAATCATATTGGATATGATTGACAAGAAATTGTCTACCTAATTAATTTGATTTTGAGCGGTCCGCCAAAGCGGACTCAAGATTAAATTAAAGTTGGATCTTAGCCCAATTTAAAAGAATCTCAGAAAAGGATCTAAGAGTCATATGAGATATGATTGACAGGGTTGTCTACCTAATTAATTTAATTTTGAGCGGTGCGCCAAAGCGTACTTGAAATTAAATTTAAGATCTTAGCCCATTTAAATTATATTATACATTGGATGTATAAGAATGTTATATAATTTATTGGGAGTATTTTTGGAAAATACATTATTTATCTCTTTAATGAGATTGGTACTTGTAAAATTTTGGAAATTTTGCATAAGTTGTAGATAATGACAACTAGAATCGTTGCGATTAATCCTTGATAAGGATAATGCTTCAAAAGGAATGGTACAAACTTCATGGATTAGATCCTGAGCCTAAGAATCGTTCTAAGGCAAGAAGATGAGTTGTACATTCTTGATGGGTCTATTCCTAAAAGAACCCAATGCCAGAGAAAGACAATCACAATCACAAGAGACATGAGTATGTTTCTAGGGATGCGAGTTGTCTCGTGCTCACGATTATGTGCTCAAAACTCCAATAAAGTTTGGAACTTATGAAAGCCTATTGGATAGGCGTGGAGTTGAGTTACATGTCTCAAAGGGCAATCTGAGCAAGAGAGGTATAAAACCATTATTGCATTCACTTTTTGCAAAAGGAGTAAAGGACAATATGTGGAACCTCACATGCTTAAGATAAAGGCTACGTAGAGCATCTTGAGAAACTTGGTTGTCCAATTGGATTGGAGCAAGCCACGGATCTCATTCTTGATTCATTGTCCAAAAGTTATAATCACTTCATGATGAACTATAACATGCTTGGAATGAATAAGAATCTCTCCGAGTTGCATGATATGCTGAAAACTGCGGAGATGAAGATAATGGAGAAAGGTTCTCCAATGCTCATGGTTCATGATGGAAAAGGAGGCCAAATTCCAAAGGAAAGGTAAGACAGACTTGTCAAACCTAAAGGAAATAATTGTGGTTAAAATAATAACTCTAATTGATGCAATTTGGTAAAATGGCAGTTGGATTGATCATTTAGAATTGTAGTCAAAATTCTGGATGATCAATAAAAGAAATGGTAGTGGGACTACCGCTTGGAAATATTTATGTTATAAATTAATCTTTCTAAATTTAATTATTGGGTATTGGATATCGCAATAATTAGTAAATTGAAAGACTGCTAATACTAAAGTTTGATCTATGAATGGTAATGATGCAATGGTTGCAACATTGTTCGTGGAACACTTGTAAAGTGACTTTACTTATGAAGCAGAAAATATTATTTTGTTATAAGATAATGAAGGATATTTATTTCTTATTTGGATTAAGAAAAGTGTTTTATTCTATTATGATTTACTTAATTGTGTTATCATATAAATAAATCTTATATCCTAAATCTTGAAGAACGAAATAATAACTGAGGTTATGACATAAATAATCAAATTCTTTATGCATTATTGTTTTGATCAAATAAATGAGAAATGCATATCTAAAATTCCATGGGACGGAGTTTTAAGTCATATGATTTGGAATCACATGATTTATGCTAATCTTATTTACTTGGACCAAGACATCTTTTACTATGAATAGTAAAAGGCTAATATCTTACTTGACCTAATACATGTCAGTGTATATAGTGCATTAAGTAGCAATGCTAAAAGAGAATTTTGGTTGGACTTGGTAAAATTATTCAAAGATTCTGATTCGATCAAGATGATGAACAATTAAACCAAGAATTTGACAGTCATCGTCAAAATTGTGAAATAGTTTCACAATTAACTTCACTAAGAACACCATTCTAAATGATGTTTGGGGTTTCATCCGACCCAGTGTATCACCTTGGGGAGCTCCTGTGTTGTTTGTAAAGAAGAAAGATGGGTCTTTAAGACTATGCATCGACTATAGAAAACTGAATCAGGTGACTGTAAAGAACAAATATCCTTTGCCTCACATTGATGATTTATTTGATCAACTCCAAGGGTCAGTTGTCTTTTCGAAGCTTGATTTGAGGAGTGAGTATCATCAGTTAAAGATTCTCTCATAAGACATTCCTAAGACTGCTTTCCGTAGTAGGTATGGTCATTATGAGTTTCTTGTTATGCCTTTCGGGTTAACAAACGCTCCAGCTGTTTTCATGGATATGATGAATCGAGTTTTCAAGCCTTATCTTGATTCTTTTGTGGTTGTGTTTATTGATGACATCCTGGTTTATTCTAAGTCTCGAGAAGAATATGGGCAACACTTGCGAATGATTCTATCTATTCTTCGGGAGAAGCAATTGTTTGCAAAATTCAATAAGTGTGCTTTTTGGCTCGATGAAGTTTGTTTTCTGGGACATGTGGTTTCTAATAGAGGTATATCTGTTGATCCATAAAAAATTGAAGCCATTGTGAATTGGAAAAGGCCAGAATCAGTTACTGAAATTCGAAGTTTCTTGGGGTTAGTTGGGTACTACAGAAGATTCATTGAAAGGTTTTCTAAAATTGCAACACCATTGACTCAGTTGACTCGAAAGAATGTGCCATATGTGTGGGATGACAAATGTCAAGTTAGTTTTAAAGAGTTAAAGAAAAGGTTGACCACCGCTCCTATTCTTGCACTGCCTAATGGGAATGATGAATTGGTGATTTATAGTGATGCTTCAAAAGAAGGCTCGGGGTGTGTTCTAATGAAAAGTGGGAAGGTAATTGTGTATGCTTCAAGGAAGTTAAATCCTAGTGAGTAGAATTATCCGACCCATGACATGGAGCTTGCAGCTATTGTTTTTGCGTTACACAAATGGAAGCATTATCAATATGGAGCAAAGTTTGAGATTTTCACAGATCATCAGAGTTTGAAGTATCTTTTCTCCCAGAAAGAGTTGAATAATAGACAACGAAGATGGATGGAGCTTTTGAAGGATTATGATTGCACCATTTCTTATCATCCAGGCAAGGCGAATGTGGTAGCTGATGCTATTAGTCGGAAGTCTTATGTAGCTTCATTGATGATACGGGAATGGAAGATGTTAGAAGATGCTCGAGATTGGTGTCCTTTTGAATCGAGGTATGGGGCTATATTTGCGAATATCAGAGCATTGCCAACCTTAATTCAACAAATCAAGGATGCTCAGAAAGATGATACCGAGTTAGTAAAGATTATGGGAAAAATCAAAGATGGCAGATTTGAAGACTTTTCTCTCAGTTCTGAAGGAGTATTGACTTTCAGAGGTAGATTGTGTGTTCCTAATGTTGATGGGATTAAACTTCAAGTTCTCGAGGAAGGCCATAAGTCGAGGTATACTATTCATCCCGGGAGTACCAAAATGTATCAAGATTTGAAGCAACACTTTTGGTGGAACAACATGAAGCGGGAAATAGCGGATTATGTGTCGAAGTGTTTGACTTGTCAACAAGTGAAAGCTGAACATCAAAGGCCCGTAGGTTTGCTTCAACCTTTAGAGATACCAGAATGGAAATGGGAACATGTTACTATGGATTTTGTGTCAGGGTTACCTCGTACTCAAAGAAGGCATGATGCAGTTTGGGTGTTTGTAGATAGATTGACAAAGTCTTCTCATTTCTTACCTATTGAGATTGGCTATTCGATGGAAAGGCTTGCTACGTTGTACATTAATGAGATAGTGAAGTTGCATGTAGTTCCAGTTAGCATTGTTTCTGATCGAGATCCTAGATTCACTTATAGGTTTTGGCAAGCATTTCAGAAGGCTTTGGGTTCAGAATTGAGATTCAGTACTGCTTTTCATCCTCAAACAGATGGCCAGTCAGAAAGAACCATTCAAATTCTCGAGTATACGTTGAGAGCTTGTTCAGTTGATTTTGCAGATTCTTGGGATATTCATTTGCCTCTCGTATAATTTGCTTATAACAACAGTTTTCAATCGAGTATTGGGATGGATCCTTATGAAGCATTGTATGGAAGAAAGTGTCGTTCACTTGGGATGAATTTGGGGAAGCAAAGATTTGGGGTATTGATATGGTTAATGATTCAGTTGAGAAGGTTAGCTTATTCGGGATCGATTGACTATTGCCCAGAGTCGTCAAAAGAGTTATGCTGATCACCGAAGACGAGACCTTGAGTTTGAAAAGGGTGACTTTGTGTTTCTGAAAGTTTCACCAAAGGTGGGAATTAAGAGATATGGGAAGAAAGGTAAACTTGCTCCGAGGTTTGTTGGGCCTTTTGAGATTTTGGGAAGAGTTGGAGATCGAGCTTATCGTCTTGCGTTACCTCCTTCTCTTGACAAGATTCATAATGTGTTCCATGTTTCGATGCTTCGAAAGTATGTGTATGATCCATCTCATGTGTTATCTGAGATACCTGAGGATATTGAACCAAGTATATCCTATGAGGAGCATCCAGTTCAGGTGATTGATTCTAAAGTTCAAGAATTGAGAACTAAGAGTATTCCTCTGGTTAGGGTTGTGTCGAGGAACCATAATGTGGAAGAATCTACTTGGGAGCTTCGGGATGAAATGGAGAGGAAATATCCTTGGTTGTTTGACTCTTTTGGTAAGTTACCCTAAAATTCGGGACGAATTTTCTTTAAGGGGGAGTGATTGTAACGACCCCAAAACCCGTTCCTATTTATTTTATATTTTTGGGGATTTTAATTTGACATTATGTGTGCATTTTATGTGTTGCATCATATTTTATGATTTGCACATATTGTTTGATTAAATGTGTTATTTACTTAGTTAGTAATAATAAACTTAAGTGTTAAAAAATGAAACTTGGGTGACCAAAAGTAGAAAAGTGGGTAAAATCTTTATAAACTTATCACTTGTTCTCCCTCTTTCTCTGTGTTTACATACTCTGCAACTTTTCCTCGTTCTTCCTAGGGTTAGGAGAAAAGGGTAAGTTCAACCTATTTCGATTTAATTCTTTTTATTTACTTATCCGTTTTAAAATCTAATTATATAAAAATGATCAGGGCGTTGAGTAGGTCATTTCTACCCGAACAAAACATATTTCTGCGATACTTTTTCCGAAAATAGTTAAGTTACTAATTCCCCTTTAAATATTAAAATGGTCATATATGTTATACTTGATACTTGTACTTGTTAATTTTGTGATTTGAATAATATTTATGATACTTGTAATTTTGGGACAAAGGGAGTATTCACCTTTTGTGTAGGAATGAAGAGTTAAATTGAATGTTTTCGGGTGGTTGTTGCACTCCTGGTAATAATATAAGTGTTAGTAAGTTATACTCCTACGCTTGGGACAGATGAATTTGGCCTGCAGGAGAAATTTGAGAATTTTGAGTCTGGCTTGTGAGCGACTGCCCAGAATGGGGTTGGGCGACCACCCATGCTATCTGAAAGGTTTGGTCTGGGACAGAGCATGTTGGGCGACCGCCCAGTCTGGTATGGGCGACCGCCCATAATTGCTGAAAAGTTGAGTTGTTCCATTTCAAGTGATTTAAAGTTAAATCTTGGTCTAGGTCTTAGGTGATATCCTAGAGTACCTAAAGGGTTGTTGTGGAACACCCTAGTGTTTGAAATTGGTTCCTTTGTGAACATAAGAGTTGTGAAATTTGACTAAATATTAATTGGATTTGGTTGAACATCTTTTGGTGTGGTTTGGATTGGTTCATCTTTGTGATGTGTTTGGCTTGATTCCCTACTTTGGAATCATTGCCCCCGGTTGTTTTTTAAGCAAGTATTCATTACTATGCTCGTTTGAAAGTCCAGCTGGTACTTGTTGTGGTGTCGGGCAGTGGTAGATTATAATGGCACACGAGCCAAGTTCATTGTAAGGCTTCTACCATTGGTTTCCCATTTTTAACCCCCTTCCTTGGGCCACGGATTGGGTCTGGGCTAGCTCTCCCTTGTGTGAGTTTAGTCACCGTTTGGGTTATGACTTTGTGTCATTTTCCCCCTCTTGTTGTTGTTGTTGTTGTTTGGTTCATGAACCGGTTTCAGCCCTTTGGTGCTGCTCAGTTGATACCTCTCAGATGGTTATATGTTTGATTCGAGAACCTTGGCTCAGTATCCACTTATGAGTGTTTTATTCCGCCTTATGTGTGGAAAGATGAGTTGGCTTTACCTATCATGTTATGTGCTATGTGGATGTTTATTGACATTGTTCAATTCCGAGTATCATTTCAGCATGTAACGTAGTTGCATTTTAGTAGCTTACTGAGATTCATTCTCACCCTTATTTGTTTACTGTTTTAGATAAAGGAGAGCCCAGGGGATAGGTTACTGCACAAGGGAGGACGTCGAGGTGGTGATTTTGGGTAAGACATTTTGGGATATGTGTTATGTAAAGGCTACATTATGTAAATGTATAACCTTTTGGGTAGTGTACCCAAGACTTTATCCGTGTATCACTTATTTTGTTAAAGTGTGGTAATTGTACATTTGTATAAGAGTGTGTAAGCCTTCGGGCTAAGTACTTTCGTTTGTGAAAGAGTTTGTTTGAAAGTTAAATGGAAGTCTTTGAACTTCAAGTGTGGATTTTGTTGAATTTATGAAAGTATATTTCGAATTTTTTTCTAAAAGTGTTTTATGACGTCTTCCAATCGTGTCCCGAGCGTGGGGCCAAGTAGGACCACGGGTCTGGGCCGCGACAGCAACCATTTCTTTCCCTAGGTCAATTTAATCCGGCACAACCAACTCTTCTCCGAATAACCCTTGCATTACCAAGCCATTCCATTCATCATCTGTGACTTCCTCTTTGTCTTCCTTGGGAGCCCACTCCCCAAACTTGTACTGGCCATTCCGACCCCAGACGGGTTCTTCTTCCTTGCTGTTCCCTTCTACGGACCAAGCCTCAAACTATTTCACCATTTCGGGCACCCCTTTGAAAGAGTATTCATGTGTCACCGAGGTCTTGGTGGAATTAGGCATTTCGGGCGTATCCAGGAATGCCCTACTCACAGGATTGGCGGTCATCCCTCAGAACCTCGAGAAATCCTCTTGAAGCTTGTCCCAATTGGTTACCATTGGCTCCCTTTTCCTTAGGGCTTCGGCTTGGACTTCTCCCTCCACAAAGTAGCAGCTCATATCAAGGGTATATGGGTGAAGGTTAGGAGATTTATACGGGACTCCTTGAGCTTTGGCTCGGTTCTTTCTTCAGGCCATTTCCTTATCCATTTTGAGGTCTTCGGGAGTTGGCTTATACCCCAGGACGTGAAGTGTCTTTGGTTCCTTAATCTCGACAACCTTGTGAGTCCCTTGGAGGTTCTTCCCAAGACCAAGTTCAGGGAGGTAATGCATCAAGCGCATCATTTTCATTCCGGGGGGAATTTTATCTTTGGTGAGTGTGAGGTCCACACAACAAACATGGGTCTCGGAAGGTATTTGAGTGAAGCCGGTCAAGACCATACTATTCTCCTCGTGCTTAATTTCTAGCACAGGAATCCCGTTGGTGTTAGTTCCTTCCATGGTGACACTGTCCCCGTAAATGATCGTTAGGTTACCTCCTTGTATATATTTCACCCACTGATGAAGGGTGGAAGCTACTCCGTTGACTTTTTGGAGCCAAGGACGGCCTAACAAAGCGGTGAAGGAGATAGGGATATCAAGCACTTGTAAATCCATTGGCATCCTTTGCTTCCCAAACCATAGGTTTAAAGTTACCTTCCCTAGGACCGATCAGGCTATAGAGTCATAAGCTTTGACGGTAATAGTGGAGGGCCTTAGATCGGCGGCTTTGAGACCGAGGAAGTCCATCATCTTGGCAGGCAGGACATTCATAGCGGAACCGTTATCAACCAAGACCCAAGGAAGACGACGCTCATCCAATTGTACCGTAATGTAGAGGGATTCATTGTGGTTAGCCCCAAATTTAGGCAAATCCAGATCGGTGAAGGTGATGATGTTTCCATACTGGACACTTCCAATCATCTGCCAGCTTCCTCGGGGATAGCCGTGGTAGGCACCATGGTTTGAGCTAGGAATTCCTCCAACTTGAGCTTATGCGGGTATGACGACGTAAGGAGGGACCAAAGGGATATGTTGGATTGGGTCCTTTTTAGTTGAGTAAGGACGGGGTCTTCCTTTTCGGGATCCATGTCTCCCGCCTGTTTGGAAAAGGAGGGTGGTGAGCGGTGTTCCTATGGTGGAGGTTTCTTGGGGTTCTCCGTGTGTACTTGCCCGGAGCGGGTCAACACACTTACTTCCGCAGACCCATAAACTTCCCCCAATTCTTCCGCGGGTGCTGGTAGATCTTTGGTGGAGTAAGGCCAAGCCTCCTTTCTTAACTCGTTCACTGTAATCATCCCTTTTGAGGCATAGGTAGACTAACGGATTTCTTTGAGGGAAATAGGGCGGGTGCTTTGTCCTTCTCGGACTCCTACAGTCTCTTGGAGTTTTTCCAAGGTCAACATGCAACAAAATTGGTCAGGAAATATCGACCCATCACTATCAAACGGAGGTGGTGGCGAAAGCGATGGCAAGGATGAGAAGTCATCTAAAGTTGGAAAGCCTTCCTCTTTCCTTGGGGATGGGATACGGGGAGGCATATAGGAAGATACCTCATCATCATTACTTTCACAGAGAAGCCGGAGCTCTTCGCGAGGCATGGAGCGAATTGCCCCTCTCATTTGGCCAAGGTGCCCTTCATAATTGGAGATCCCCGGGTTTCTTGCCTCTTTGGACACATTCCCTTTATTGTGGAGATACACCCCTCTAACCAATCTCTTGCCGGTTGACGAACTACATGGTTCTGTGACATGGAAATGATCGTTGTGAGGAGGGAAACACTCATTTGAACCGTGGCTTTGGCCTTCAACCTCGTTCTTAATGGCCCTTTTCATTTCTTCCATGCTTTCTTCGTACGTTAGGTTGTGCTCAGTGAGCTTAATCACAATCAACTCATTGGCATTTCGGTGTAGGACTCTTGCACTCAATATGTTGGCCACCATACAATCCGAGGGACATTTCATCTTTCCTTCTTGTACGCATGCCCACAGGATGTCCTTCCATCTTTCCCTGATTTCCATCAGCGGGGTGTTAAATTCCAAGAAGGTTATCGGTGCTGTTTCTCCAAGCTCGATCATGTTCACACTATCTTGCCCGAACTCAATCATATTGATAGTGTTGGTGTCGGGGAAAGGGTTGTTGACTACATTTGGACCTCGGGGGTACTCAAGCTTACCCTTATCAATCAGGTCAAGGATGATGCGTTATACCATGGAGCATTCATCGGTGTTGTGTCCGTGATAATCATGAAAGGCACATCTCCTACTTTTGTTGAGGTGTTTCTAGGGATTCCTGGGTTGGTAGTTAACTAAAGGCTTTGCAAGGCCTTGCTTGACTATGTGAATACCCCTTTCCGTCATGCGGGCGACGCACGGGAAGTCTTTCTTTTTATTTATCTTTATTTATCTTATCTATGGGATTAGGATATTCAAGTTGGCATTTAACTTATTAAGAGTCTCCACGTTATTTTTATCGAGCTTAAACATTGAGAAAAAGCTAACAAAGAGGGTTCGGGGGTCAAGTTACGACAAGAGAAGAATATCAAGTTATCACTCCTATCGCCCGAGAAATCGGACTTTCTATCATGATGAATGTGTTAGTAGTGTGTTAGTGATTGAGACCGGATCCGAAGATTGCCTACGTTCCTCTCATTTGAGAAGCTCAGGTCAGCGTAGTTCACACATAATCGGAATAGAGAGAAGAAGCGGGATCATGCATAATGAAGGGGGAGGAGAAAGAATCATACAGGATGATCACATCCTAGAATAATGATTACACCATTGATAAGATCAATGGGTAGTCCTCATATTCATCCTCGGAGAATTACTGATCATGGGAATATTTACCTAAAGTTTAGGGTTTAGAAGTAGTTCCTAGATCTCGTCGATCATCATCGGCTATACAATATGAACAGGGATTAAAACATTAGATCGAGCGTGTTATGCATGAAATAAGCCGTATATCTAGCATAATAATAAGAATATCATGAAACATGTATGAAATAACACATAACCATGAAGATTGCTACCCTAGTCATAGAGCATATTATGAATTCTAGCAAGAACATGAAGAACACGTTATGAATCATATGAATATAGATGCATAAACATGATAAAACTAGCATAAATCAGATCTAAACTAAGAATACATGACAAATTCTCACCAATCTTGACAAGAATGAAGTCGAATCTCTTGCGCGGATTCGCCGGACCTTCAGGATTGCAAGAAAGGCTTGGAGAGAGAGTTCTGCCGTCGGTTTGGCTTGTAGAACTCGGGGGAGAGAATTGTGTCGAAATAATGAACTGAGGTCACCTATTTATAGGAAATATTTCCCGGAGGAAGTGGCCGCCCGGCCGGTCAGAGAGATTGGCACAAATTTTGAGGCTCTGATCAATCTGGACTCTAGAGGATGACAAGATAACGCCTATCTTCGATTCCTCATCCGATCAGTCATCAACATCTTCTTATCTAGGCTTTTCGGGAAATCCTAGATAAGTCCTGTGCAGTTTTGTAAATACCTGGGAGGTCCCTGTGAGTTCTAGAATGTCTGATAAACTCATTTTCAGGTTGGGTACTAACAGTAGACCCTCGGTGACGTTTCTTGCAAGGCATGGAGGGTCGTCGATTAAGAAAGGAACCGATCTGAAACATGAGTTCCAAATCGAGAGAGAAGTGAGAGAGAAGGTGACCAGGTTGGTCGAGTGGCTGAACCTTTGTCAGGCTACCTACGTATCCAAGTGGAATCAAGCCGATCGTAGTTCGACACCTGCGGGGAAAGAAAGAAACGAGACATCATCTTTTGCGAGGATAGACAAATATCTGCTAAGCAATAAAGTCACGTGGACCCTACTGGGGAGAAAAGAAAAAGAAGCGAAACATCGCCGGACAAATAAAGTCGTTGCAGATGGACTTTACTTGGGGAAAGAGGAGAAGTCATATGCATGGTTCGACAAGAAGTTTATAGAATCGAGATCAAAAGGAGGGATGAATTCTAACTTCCTATAAGGCGTACGTAATTGCATAACTTCTTGGTAATCCACGGTACTTTGAGATGTGCCGCTCCTGAGCATCGCAGAATCAGGTAACGCCGATTGTTTAGAGTTCGCACGGTGTTACACCTATAACTTTCTCAACATGAAGGGCTTAAGGACGTTCCAAGCCTTCCACTATAATCTTCAGGGTTTAAGGACGTTCCCAGCCTTTAATTATAGATTGCTTTGGTATTTTACGCGGTCTTCTGGACCGTTTTCATTAAGCTTAGTAATTTACGCGGTCTTCCGGACCGTTGTTTTTGTCAATATGAAGGGCTTATGAGATAATTCAACCTTCAATTATAATCTTTTGAGTTTATGAATAATTCGACCTCCAATTATAAATTGATTTGATGATTTTTAAGGTCTTCCGGACCAAATTGATTTTATCAATATGAAGGGCTTATGAGATGATTCGACCTCCTATTATAATCTTTTGGGCTTATGAGATGATTCGACCTCCGATTATAAATTGATTTGGTGATTTTTAAGGTCTTCCGGACCAAATTATTTTATCAATATGAAGCGCTTATGAGATGATTCAACCTCCAATTATAATCTTTTGTGGTTATGAGATGATTCGACCTCCGATTATAAATTGATTTGGTGATTTTTAAGGCCTTCCGGACCAAATTGATTAATATTTGGAAATTTACTAGAGTCTTCCGTACCCAATTGATTAGTTTAGGCCTAACTAAAAGCCGAGGGGGGTAAACTGTAACATTTTCACCTGGGGGGAATAACTGGCCGCGTGGCCAGTCTTTTTGATTGGCTGGACCTTGTTGACGAGGATCGCAGATGGACGCGCGAGGTGGAGGGCTGAGATCGTGCCATGTTGCCCGGAGAGACTGGCCGCACGGCTACTCCCTTCGCTGTACAGACCCTACAAACAGCCACCGGCTGTTTCTTTCTTCCTCATTCTTCTTCTTAATTCTGCCGGGAAAGAGAGAGAAAAGAGAGATTTTGAGAGCTTATCGTCGCTACAAAGATGGATTTCAACTTTATTTTTGGCGTGGATCAACCGTATGAGCACGGTGCAGGTGCGGGACAGCATTTTGAGCAAGGTGAAGGTGCGGGGCCATAATTCGAGCAAGGCGAAGGCGCGGGGCCTCAACAACTACGAGCGAGGATGGTTTCTCGCAACTTCCGTCCCGACGAGTGGCATTTCACAATGGGACAACACTTTGATTTGTATTTGGGTATTGACAAACATTGGTCTGGCGGGAGACAGATGGAGACGAAGGAGGTAACGATCTCACTTTATGCATTTTGGGTATTTTTACGTCTTATATTTCATACTTGTTGTATTATTTTAGGACTGTGTTAAATTAAATTAATCGTTCGTGATTATTTAATTTTCTAGGATTTGTTGATTATTTTGGGGACGGAAAATATATGCGCAATTAGATAAAATAAAGTATGCATGTACACTTTAATTTATAGCACATAATTTGCGAGTTGGGTAACGTACCTTTGCTGTGTTTACCTGCAGAGGATGAAATCTCGTGGGTCCACGAGGGCACTGGCTGAGATGTGAGGGAGATTGCCGCCGGCTGGGATGGTGAAGGAGAGGATCTGGGCTATGGGCTTCGGTCCTTTTTTTTATGCGGTACGGGCTGTAGAGGGGACCCAGAAGGTGATGGGTCTGGTTGAGGCGATGAGGGAGTATTTGTGGGACACCACCCATATATTCCATTTTAGTTGGGGAAAGGTGACTGTTACTCCGACCGATTTTACTGCCATCACGGGGCTCATGTTTACCGATGTAGAGCTTCCTTTTGATGAGTCCTTAGCTGCGGACCCGCACCATCAGGTGGAGCTTATTGGGATGCCGTTGGGCAAAGGCGTTAAGGGCAACGGCTTTGAGGCAAGTCGACTAAGGACATTGGTGGAGGAGGCTATCCAGGGTTTCGCTGAGGGTGTTGATGACACCGACTGCTTGGTGCGGGCCATCTTGTGGTACTGTTTGTCGCAGATCCTATTTCCGAGTGCGGGGACCTTTTGTCGGTTTTCCCTGTTGGGTGCTCTAGCTTATTTGGAGCGGGCGAGTCAGATCTCGTGGGGCGGATCCGGTCTGGCGGAGATGTATAGGGCCCTTGATGTCCACTCGAGGTCTAGTACCTCGTCTTTTGATTGTTTTCAGTTTTCCTTTGAGGTATGTCTTTGACTCGATCTTTTTCATTACTTGTCTGTATTTTATTTAGAACTGTATAGACTGAAATGTTTCTTTTTCCACATGTGTGGGTCTACGAGCTGTTCCATATCGCTCCTTTTGCCGTACAGGGAGTGAAGGAAGTCCCAGTTATGAGATTCTGGGCAAAAAGCAACCAGTTGGAGGGCAGAAGGGTTAGGAAGACTCCAGGTCTGGGGATCTTTACTGCAAGGTTGAGTGGTCCGCTGCATAAAGACTTTCAGTATTTCCCTTGGTCGGATCAGGTGCTGGCAGGGGTCGGTCAGGCCCAGGATTTTACTGCTTCCCGCTACTTTTTGACGGGGTTGACTGGGGATGCCATGTATCTTGGCAAGAGAGTCTGTAGACAGCATAGCAGACATCCTGTGATATGGGCCCCGCTTGAGCCACCGAGGAACATGTTGTATCCAGCTAGGCTGAGGGTGAGCGGTGACTACCGGGTCAGGACTCCGGCGCATTTATATCAGAGTGGGGCTGATTATGAGTGGTTTTTGGAGCATGTGCTACTGAGTCCACAGGTCCTAGCGAGGAGGCAGGCGGGTGCTTATCCGGCTAGCTCGAGTAGAGGGGCCAGATATGGTATGGACATGCCTCGCTTTCCTGACAGTATCCGGATTCGGCAGGGAGGTGCTGAGGTAGACTTTGATCTGACTCCAACTGAGTCTGATGAGGTCACTGGAGCCCAGTTTCCTCCTATGGGAGCTACGGTATGATACCATTTTCATTTCTATCTTTCACACACACCCTTTAGTCGTGTATCTGAACTGTGCTTTATTTGTCCCAGGTGACTCGGGAGGCTTATATCCGCTCTGTTCGTCTGGGCAATATCTTTGAGAGGCTATTCCGGAGTTTGGCCGCTGCTTGTACTTGCCGTCAGGAGGACGTGGTGTTACCGCAGCGGAGAGAGAGGTCGCCTGTGGAGGCTGCTCGCCCATCTCGTGTCCGTCGGAGATATACTAGAGGTAGGGGCTCAGGAGCCGGCGAGTCCCATTACGTGCAGCAGCGGGGCCGTGATGACGATGATGAGAGTGATGATGAGGAAAAGGATGTTGAGGTCGAGGGATCCGACTCGGACTAGATGTAGTCCTTTTATTGCCTGCATTTTGTTAGAGAGAGGGAGGAAAGGAATAGACAAACAGATATTTATGTACAATATTTTATTTGCCTTTGGTATGTAATTAATTAGTATTTGATTTATATGCTTTTATATTTTAGTACAATGCATGAGTCTTAGGGGTAAAATGGGGATTGCACACTGTCGGGCATTTCCACCTTCTTTATCGGAACTCTTTTGTGCCTCGGGACTTTTAATATGCTTGAAATGGGTCCATTCCGGCGTTTGACGGGGACGGACTGGCAATCTGTCTGAACTGGCTTAGGTGGCCGCCTGGCCAATTATAATAGGAGAGACTGGCCGCGCGGCTGGTCCGTGATATGACACGATTTTCGTCAGATTTTTCCTTGTACGATCAGGATTTGAACTCCCTACCCTATATATTAACAGCCTACGCAAACAGACGAGGCAGACAGCAGTTTTTCTTCTCTTTGATCTAGATTTTGATCCTTCAACGCTTTTCTGATGGACAGACACCCTAGGATTTCTGAGGAGCAACAAAACTACTTTATCAAGAGCTTGAAGATCTGGGTTGGGAAGCTTTCGAGGGCAACCCGTGCAAGATTTGATAGGAGATTTGGAATTAGGTGCCTTTGGTCCTTGTATAGGGTTAAGTCTGACGAGCATCTGATTCGTGTTGCTACTCAATTCTGGGACAACGAGAATCATATCTTCAACTTTTCTTACAATGAAATCACCCCTACGCATGAACATTTTATCGCTCTTTGTGGTGCGACAGTGACAGACAAGGTAGCTATGCCATAGTCCCAAGTGCCTTCGGAACTTCGAGTTTCCCAACTGCTGAAGATTTCTATCGAGGATGCTAGGGGTTTGCTGTTGGATGGTGGTGTTAACCTCTATGGGCTCCCCATTAGGTTTATTAACAGCACGGTGGAATCTGATATGTCTCTGGACTGTTTGGAACTTTGTCTGTTTGCCTCGGTGTTATTTCCACCTTACGTAGGAGTAGCTACCATGGGTTGCCTTGATATGGTGGATCAGGCTTGATTCGATCGCAGTATTGTCCCTTGCTTGCTTGGGGAGACTTTGCATGGTATTGGAGAGTTGGCCTCGGGAGCTCGAAAGATGACTAGGGGAAGTACCAGACTGTTAACCTTGTGGCTGCAGGAGAGACTTTGAGTCTTGGAGGAACCTGTCGGGTCCGTATCACCTTGGGTTTGTCAGAGTAGGCGCATAAAGCAGCGATTTGCAGGGATGGCTCGTTCTACATGGGTGGCATATATGGCACAGTTGAGTACTGCTCAAATTAAGTGGACGGTACCTCACTGGGAAGTGATCAGAGCACGGTGGTCTCAGAGTGGTCTCTGCATGATTCGAGTCCCTGCCTTTGGTGAAACCACCTATTACAATGTAGTGTGGGTGTGCCGTCAGTACGGGATGCCTCAGATTATACCCTCTTTATGGGACGAGACTTATAGCAAGGTCACTGATAAGATAATTCCCATGAATAATGGGGTTGTAGTGCTCTTGGAGCGATGTTGGTCTTATGATCTCATGCCCAGCATGCTCTGTATACAACAACCACGTGACGTACTTCTGTCTGGAGAATACTTGGACTGGTACCAAATGACTTTGGGGGATATGGGACAGACTCTGAGAAGACTGAGACGTAGGGTAGTGGTCCTTTACGTCTCGAGCAGACGCATGAGAGAGGACGAGAATGTACAACAGGAGTTAGAGACCGAGTTGGCTCAGCTAGCGCCTACCGAGAGGAAAAGAGAGAGAGAAGGCCCAAGTGGGGTGACTCAGCTTAAGAAAGCTTTATTTGAAGATCCTACTAAGCAGGCTAGACGTGGAAGATGAGACAAGAAACCAAGGAGGGATGAGGAAGAAAAAGAGGAGGAACGACTCCGGGTATCCAACCACAGTCGCTGCAGACACATAGTTTAGATTTTAGTTTGTTTAGTTTATTTAAATTTCAAAGCAGGTTATTTAGTCGTAGGTTCTTTCGAGCTTAGACTCATCAAATAAATGTTAACGTGTAGTGACTTGTGGAAATAGAGATTTTGCTTTAGTTATAAACAGATTGTTTGCTTTATTTGAAATTTTGCTCAAACCAGATTTGGAGTTTTATTTATTTTTGAGACCGCACCATTGAAGGCTGCCTACGTTCCCCTTTTACAAGTAGGGCTAAGGGGCTCAGGTCACCGTAGTTCATCTCTGATTGTAGAAAGGGAAGATAGAAGAGGGGAATTAGAGAGACTAATTTTTTTTGTTTTATTATTTTTTTATATTTTACAATGGGACTGGTCGTTGTAGAAGACCGTTGATGGAGAGCTGGAGTGCTGGTGGAGAGTACCGCTGATGAAGAGTACCATTTATGGAGAAGGACCATAGTGGTCAGTTGTAGTAGTTGCAGAGCTTGTAAACTTTGACTGGGAGGAGGCCGGGGAGGAGGCCGTTGTCGTCCATATATACCCAATCTTCATTCCGCTTGACTAGGCGACCCATCTCGATGAGTAGTCGAACCTCTTCCTTCAATTCTTGGCAATTATCGGTGTCATGTCCTTCCTTCTGGTGATATGAGCACCTTCTGTTTGGTTCCCTGGTTTGCAACATCGTGGCAGAGCTTGGTTCTTGTAGTTTACCAATTTTCCCTAGTGCTTTGAATATGAGGTCCAACCATAGATCCGAGCTTGTGCAATGTTGGAAAATGATGGGGGATCCATTCTGTCACTCGAACCTCCCGTACGTCGGTTGTAAGGACGGGGTATTCGCTAAGTGGCTCTTTAGTTGAGTTAGAGCCAATTCACATTTCTGATTCCAAACTTTTTCTGAGCGATTCTGTAATTCTTTGAGGAGCGGGTCCCCTACTGTTGTGAGGTGACTGATGTAGTGCAGTAGGCCTATGAGTTTGATTCTTTATCTTTCTTGGCGAGGGGGAGACATCATGATTAACTCTCTGACTTTCTCGGGGTCAGCCTCGAACCTCTGTAGGCGTCTGTATTTTTTGGCGATCCTCGATGTGACGGCCGTAGGGACTTTTGGAGTGCAACACTAGGTCATCTATGTAGGCGTCTGTATTTGTTGGCGATCCTTTTGGCACGTGGTAAGAGATACCAATGCCCTTCCATTCTAGGAATCTGTTGGCGTGACAATAGGTACCCCAAGGAGTGTGAAAGAGTAACTTCTCATATGTCTGTGCTGCGGCGGGTATCCTATTTTTACTGGGGAAACTTTTGAGGAATGATCGAACTTCTCTGTCTTCGGCGGCTTCTAATAGTGTGTTGAAGTCAAACGGCGGGAACTTGTGATTGGGGCTCAATTCGTTTAGACTCATGATATCTATGTGAACTGTCACCTTCCTTTTGTATTTCTTTGCGGAGATGATATGAGTAACCATTTCGGCCAAAATACGGATTTGATGAAGTCTCTCTGTAGTAACTTTTCAATTTCCGTGGCCATTCGAGGTGACCAATAGGGCTTGACTGAAAGCATCGCTTGCTTTACTAGCCCAATGTCTGGCGTTGTCATTCGTTCCCAACCTCTGTCTGGTGAGTCGTTACAGGACCATTCAAATATATCCTCAAATTCTCTGAGCAGCTTGATCAATGTTTCTCGCTCTTCGTCTTGAAAGAAGCTTCCAATTGAGTCCACTTCGGCTTGTCTTGTCTTCCCAGATTCACACATGTTAACACCTCATCGGCAGCTTGGGCTCGGTTTTCCTTTTGATTGATAACCTACTTTGAGATTTCTCGGATGTATTCGTTATTAAGTTTGTCTGTGTCTGCATCTTTTAATGAATTCGTTATTAACTATTTGTATATCATTAGGTTGATTAGTTAATTTATCATTTATAAGAGCGGCTATAGCAGGATACTCGGAAAGATCGAGATTTCCATTAATGCACGAGGAAAGACATTGTTTGCAATTACATCATAGTCTTTGATTTGAGGTAATTAGACTTGGACGGAGATACGAATTCAAAAGTGAGAATATGGAATCTAACCGACCTAGGGGGAAATGACTCTCTAGGGTGTGAGCTGACCAGCCCAGATTCTCGATAGTAGTAGTCACAGGTCCGTATTTAATAGCAGCCACGATATCGTCTTCTAGGTTCAGGTACTGAAACAAATCTTGGCCGTCCCACGACTCTGTTTCCTTAGCTTTGCCGACCAACGGTTCATCGAGTGACACAAATTCAGTGTCGTCAGGTCCTTGTTTACCTTGATGTAGTACTCATTCTGAATGGTAGTAACTTTGCCAGCAGTCTTTCGGGTTCCATATACCTTAGCTCTAGATTGGCCCGGTTGAACTCTACATCTCTGAAGATTTCAAAACCCTTTTGTAGCTTTCCATTGTGGTCGAACCATGGTTCTGCGAACTCAAAGTTTGAGTACTCTTCCCCTTCTTTCATATAGTAACTGTTGAGGGAGAGGCGGTAAGGTTTCATATCCGAATTCTTGTAAGGGAGTTGTTTTTTCTTGAGTAGCTCTATCTGCTTTTGTTCTGACTCATCGGCGGGAGTGAGTTCGTGCCCTAGTCCGAACAGACCTCTGTGGTGTACCTCCTCGGTTAGCTCTGTGGGCCCTTGTAAGTTCCTGCCTAGCCCCAGCCCCGGTATGAAGCCCATATTACGAAGTATCTTGTAGACAGGTTGCACTTTATCAGAGGTTCTGGTGAGGTCGTTATCGCATATCTGGGCATGTGCCACTATTTAGAAACCACTGAAGAGTCGGCGATCTTCCTCATGTTGAATCTATAACACAAGTACTCCTTTCGTGTCAGTGCCTTGTGCTGTTACTAGGTCGCTGTAGATAATTGTGACCTCATTTCGTGACTGGAATTTGACACATTGATGTAAAGAGGATGGAACAACATTAGTCTTGTAGAGCCAAGGGCGCCCTAGTAATATGGTGAAAGATGACGGTATGTCAATCACTTGGAAATCTATAGACAGAGTTTGTGTTCCCACAGTAATAGGCAGAGTGACAATCCCCAATACTGATCTGCATGTGGAGTCATAAGCCTTGATTGTCTGCTTGGAAGGCCTCAGAGTGGTTGCATCTACACCTACCACATCCATCATTCGAGACGGCAGTCATTGATGGCGGATCCATTGTCCACAAAAGCTCGGAGAATCTTCTTCTCGCTGATTTCGACTGTTATGTGCAGAGGTTCATTGTGATCAATTCCAAACAGGGTTCATCGAGCTCTGAGAAAGTGATAATTCCCGAAGTGAATGTTGCCGATCATTTGCGTGACATTCTCGGGAGTAGTGTCCGAAGGGACCATAGTAGCGGCCAAGTTCTTCTCTAGCATTTGACGATGAGATAGGGAGGGAGTAGGGACCACAGGGAGATGTGAGCTTGGGTTTGCTTAAGCTGCGTGAGGATGGAATCCTCTCTTCTCAGGATCTGATGGCTCTGACTCTTTATTGAAGACCTTCTTTGTACCCTGGGGTCTGACTGATAGATCTGTCCGAAACTTGTGAGTAGGTTGATTTCTGCTCGCACGTCGTCATGGCGACTGCGGTATTTTGGCGGATTCTGCGATGATTTCGGCTATAGATAGTGGTGGAGATTTGAGTGGACCGGAGTCGTCATCTCTTAAGAGAGAATATTCTAGAGACAATTCATCTAACGACATCATATAACAGAAGAATGACTATCATTAATAAACTTTGAAGTACAGCCTATCTCATCATCACTACAAAACTCGGAGTCTGCCACAATAGTTTCGGCTAGATCACCAATATTTGTTGCTATACTATTTTCATCTAACGAGAGCCTAGGATCTTCGATGGAACCCTTGTTGATCAACCTTTGAATTGACTTCTTTAGTCCGGTGCACTCGTCGGTGGTATGACCGGTAATCTGGTGATAGTCACAGCACCTCTTTGGATCGTCAGAGAATGGTATGCAGTAATTTTTGGGTTCTCAAGTAAGCCCCTTGCTAATAATTGCTTGAGCATGCCGGTCATAGTGGTCCCTAGCCTTTCAAAGGCATCAGCCAAATCTGAGACATCTATTCATTTCTCTTCTTCAATCTTGGCTATAATCTCCCTCGGATCGGTTAGCACTTGGTCATTGATCAACTTCTGTAATGCATGCTTTAGCTGTGAGCATTCATCGGTGGTATGCTCGGTGATGTTGTGGAAGTTGCAGAACTTTTTCGGATCACTGCTCGGATGAGACTCGTAGCCTTTTAGCGGTTTGAGCACCCCCATTCTTGATAAACCACAGAACAAGGATTTCACATCTAACTGTAGTTGCTTAAAGGCTTCGACCATTTCTAAGATGCTAGTGTCATCTTCAGTTATTTCCACCATATTGACATCCATGGCGATAATCTTTCTTGGGTCGGTGATAACATTGTCCTTGATGAGCTTTTGAACAACTCGCTTGATGGTAAAGCATTCGTTGTTGGTGTGTCCGAACATTCTATGGTAGTAGCAGAACTTGGACATGTCACAACCATGCTTGGGCCTTTTGAATCCGTGCTCCGAGGGAGTTATCCATCCGATCTTGACTAGTCCTCCAAATAGAGCATTCATGTCTAGCCCCAGTTTGGCGAAAGCATCTACCATTTCTAGAATACCCATGTCGCCTCCGATGAGCTCGACCATATTGACGCCACCATTGTTAGGGAGGGGTTTGCTATGGTGTTCGGACCTTTAGGCTTTTCAATCTTGCCATCGGCTATGAGCTTTTGGATGGCACGCTTGAGTGAATGCAGTCATCGGGACTTGATCAAGCCCTTCTTTATTAAGAACAGTTTTCTTATTGAATGGTTCGTAGTTCTCAAGTGGCTTGATCAAGCCCTTCTTTATCAAAATTTCAAACACTTTGCTAGTAGTGGGCATGCTAAAGTCGTTGAAGTGATCTTCCTTTCGGGGAAAGTTGTTTGTAACTGCTTGGACATCAAAGGCTGAGTTGTCTTGGACCATACTTACTTGACCGGCGACCTTTTTAGATCTAGGAGCGGTACTTGTCGGAGCTTTGTAGCGGAAGGAAGAGTTTCCTATTTTGGTAGCTTCTTAAAACACCAGTAATGCCGGCTTCGTATCTGACCCCAGCATCGACCATTTCACGCAGATCGGGAAAGTATCCATTACCAATCACCATCCTAGGCAGTTGAAGAAAATTTGATTTTGTTCCTTTGCTTTAGGAGGGTATTGAACTTCTGCTAGCTTGTGATTCCACCTCTTGTAGAAGTCATAGATAGGCTCGCTGGGCCTCTGCATTGTGTTCTCTAAATCAGTACGGTTGACGTGCCAATCTAGGTTTGACTGATACTTCTCGCAGAAAGTAGTGGTGATTTGTTCCATGTCTCTCGTTCGGAGGGATCCAAAACTCAAGAACCAACGGAGGGCTATTCCATCCAAGGTGGTGTGGAAGACTCGGGACATTTGCTCATTGGTGCAGTCACGGGCTCTCATGGCTAGCACATAACTGTCGAGATGAGTCTTGGGACAAGTAAATACCATGGAATGTAGAGACCTTTGGCATTTGAAGTCTCTAGGTAGAGCACCCACATTATTCGGATCAATGGTATTGACTATTGGAGCGGATTGTTTGGAGACTGTGTCGGATAGCTTGCGGATCTGTTCTTGCATGGCGACCACTAGAGGATGGTTAGAGAAATCTGCGCTACCATAGGCTTGAGTAGCGGGAGGAGCAGTGGATATTATAGGCACGGCGGGGAAACTATGCTCAACAGTAATGAAGGCCGGTGGCAACTTGGTAGAGGAACCCACTGGTGATGGCTCATATGGACCCTTGTTGGAGGTTGCTTTAGTACCGAAGGCATGGAAGGGTAGGTGACGGGCACTGATTCGTCTTGGACAAAGACCCTTCTTCATTGTGGAAGCTAGTTTCCACACCCTTCTTCTTCATCTCAGTATGAAGGTGATCTTTGAGCTCTTGGTGACCCTTTCTAGAGACTTGCTTCTATCGTCAAGCTTAGAAATCTGTGGCATGAGGTTGGTGAAGAAGGCATGGAGAGGTGGCGGAATGTCCGAGGGCTTAATGCTGGTGGCGGCGATATCTGAATTGTCGGAGGCAGTAGAAAGGTTATAATATGAAATAGTTAAGATAATAACGCACTAAAGTACAAGGGAAGCAAATATGTACAAAGATAAAGTACAAGGGGGAAAGAACAAGTAAGTATAATCATGATATTGACGAAAGTTTGACCCTCTATGTTTGAAGATGTGTTAAAGCTAGTCCCCAGCAGAGTCGCCACTGTGAATACCCATTTCCCTCATGCGGGCGACGCACGGGAAGTTTTTCTTTTTATTTATCTTATTTATCTTATCTGTAGGATTAGGATATTCAAGTTGGCATTTAACTTATTAAGAGTCGCCACGTTGCTTTTATCGAGCTATAAAACATTGAGAAAAAGCTAACAAAGAGGGTTTGGGGGTCAAGTTACGACAAGAGAAGAATATCAAGTTATCACTCCTATCGCCTGAGAAATCGGACTTTCTATCATGATGAATTGTTAGTGGTGTGTTAGTGATTGAGACCGGATCCGAAGATTGCCTATGTTACTCTCATTTGAGAAGCTCAGGTCAGCGTAGTTCGCACATAATCGGAATAGAGAGAAGAAGCGGGATCATGCATAATGAGGGGGATGAGAAAGAATCATACAGGATGATCACATCCTAGAATAATGATTATACCATTGATAAGATCATGGGTAGTCCTCATATTCATCCTCGGAGAATTACTGATCATGGGAATATTTACCTAAAGTTTAGGGTTAGAAGTAGTTCCTAGATCTCGTGGATCATCATCGGCTATACAATATGAATAGGATTAAAACATTAGATCTAGCGGTTATGCATGAAATAAGCCGTAGTAGCTAGCATAACAATAAGAATATCATGAAACATGTATGAAATAACACATAATTATAAAGATCTCTACCCTAGTCATAGAGCATATTATGAAATTCTAGCAAGAACATGAAGAACACGTTATGAATCATATGAATATAGATGTATAAACATGATGAAACTAGCATAAATCAGATCTAAACTAAGAAAACATGACAAATTCTCACCAATCTTGACAAGAACGAAGTCGAATCTCTCGCACGGAATTCGCTGGACCTTCGGGATTGCTAGAAAGGCTTGGAGAGAGAGTTCTGCCATGGTTTGGCTTGTAGAATCGGGAGAGAGAATTGTGTCAAAATAATGAACTGAGGTCACCTATTTATAGGAAATATTGACCCGGAGGAAGTGGCCGCCCGGCCGGGAAGACTGGCCACCCAGCTGGTCAGAGAGATTGGCATAAATTTCGAGGCTCTGATCAATATGGACTCTGGAGGATGACGAGATAAAGCCTATCTTTGATTCTCATCCGATCAGTCATCACACATCTTCTTATCCAGGCTTTTCAAGAAATCCTGGATAAGTCTTGCGTAGTTTTGTAAATACCTGGGAGGTCCCTGTGACTTCTAGAATGTCTGATAAAACTCATTTTCAGGGTACTAACAGACTTAGCCCCTCAAATACCTTGCTTATAGGCATCCCAAAATCTTCAAACCTTACATATGGACGTCTCTCCAAGTTTCCGGCCCTTTATGGGGCTTGCCTCGGGTTTTCCCCCTAGATGTTGTTAACTATCCCTGAGGTTTCCTTCCCTTGCCAGTGGTTGGAGGGCGGTATTGTAGGAGGTACCACTACCTTGGGCGGAGGATTGCTCGCTGAGAGCCTTTTCAAACTGGGACCCAGCGGTTACCATAGCTGAGAGATTAGGGTAGAAGTGGTGACTGATCAAAGTCCGCAATGAGGTTTCAGACATGACTGAAAAATATCTAGTTGCTCATCCTCAGTAGGCGGATTGGAAATTTCTCCAAGTTTGTAATTCCACCTTTTGTAGAATTCACCAATCGGTTCATCATTCCTTTGCAAGGTGCTTTGCATGTTAGTGCGATTTGTTTTCCCCTCCAAGTTGGACCGGTATTTGGTGAGGAAGCGTCTTTGATTCGGTCCCATGTAATCCGAGACTCGTCCTTTAGGTTAAAGAACCATTTGAGCGCATTTCCTCTCAAAGACAGTTGGAAGTGATCGGCTATTTGTTGTACGGTACAACCCTTTGCCCTCATTGCTAAGGTGTAGGCATTGAGGTGAGTCTAGGGGCAAGCGGTTCCATCAAACTTATCAATCTCTGGCATTTTGAATCTGTGAGGAAGGGGAACAATTTTATCGGGATCGGTGATTCCCAAGGTGGACTTCTTCTCGTTCATCCCCTCAAACCTTTCTTCCATTGTTTCACTTTTCCAACAACCACCCCATTTGAGGGTCTATGTGCGGGCTGGAGTTAATGGATCCCATGTTTGGGTTGTCACCGACATTATGGTCGGAGGCACGGTGGTGGATGGTATTACCGGGGGAAGGCTTTGAGGTGGTGTATGGGTGTAGACAAACCCATATCCCGGATTACTTGCTGGGATGTACGGTGGAGTGGCTTCAGGGGTTTGTACCGCCGGGTAGTAAAATTGTTATACCACCCCTTGGGATGCGGTTGGCAAAGCTGAAGGTGGCAAACCCGGCGGTGGCTGGAGCCAAGGGTGCCCGCTCATTGGGATAGGACCATACGGGTTGAATCCGGGCGGATTGTGGGGAAACCCCCTGGCGGAATAAAAGGAACCTGGGGTGGTAGGCACACTTTGGTGAATGGTGGTTTGGAATGCGGGACGTAAGGTCGCCACATTGGGTAAGCTGGGGAGGAGGAACTCGATAATAGCCCTGGGGTTGCGCCTTTTCAACCTCCTCCTCATCCGTGATTTCCACAAAACCTCCATCATTCTCAAATATGACGGCTACCCCTCTCTGTCTCATGGCTTCCACACCCTATTCTGCATACTTCCTGATGTTTTCTGACACTTTCTTCCCTGGCGGCCTCTAGAGCTTGTACCAACTCTTCCCTGGTGAGCCCATTAGGATCAACTGCGTTGTCACCCCCACTACTACTTCCTGTCGGACTAGTCATTCGGAGAAGTCTGAGTGAAGCTGCTGATGAACTGTCAGACTCGGAAACTAACCAGACGACGACCCGGAACTCTGACCCACTTCTTACGAGCTGCGGAGGAGAGGGATGTTCATTTCAGACTCGGGTATCAATTTGGGCTAGTGTTTGGGAAAAGGCTTAGGCTCATGCAACATGAAAACTTATTGTCCTTAATTGTATTTTGTTTTGTTCCTGTTACTTAAAACACATTTTATTCCTAATTGGTTGGAAAATATTTCTCTTCTTTTTCACAACTACTCTAAACCCTGGATCAGTGGAGGCCATCACTACGTCTATAAGCCCCTCGTATTTCACCTGTATTGCACACTCCCAAGGACGAACTATCCCGGGCGAGGGTCCTATAGGGGCACTCAGCTTCTACCGACCAAAAGAAACCAAACCTAGGGTCTAGTGCGTCGCAAAGTTCCAATGCATGGGCCATTCTTATCATAGTTAAGCCCCGGTTAAGGTTAAGATTGACTTAACGCTCCAACGAAAATTTGGCATGACCTCGTTAATCAAGGGGTCTCGGACCTTATCCTTGGGCTTAAATATGATTAGGACGGGTCAAGCATTAGAGCTTAATGACGCGGTGTCAACCTATCCTTAAACATGACTTCGGTTAATTATGGTTGGAATTAACACATAAGTCAAGGACCGGGTCAAAGATGACCTTGGTCACACTTGCTTTCATAAGGAGTCGTGACTCGGGCGTTAACTCGGCCATAATTAGCATTTGGACACGTATTAGGGACGTGATGACGTGAGCTAGACCAAAACCAACCAAGGTCACGGTATTTATGTGTCACGGACATGTGTGGTTGACTCGGCTCGGAAGGGGAGGTGGAATAGACCGTGCTCGCGAGAAGGGCACAAGAGCACCAATTGTCACGACCCGAAATATAGGCTCTATTTTATTGTAATTAAATGATTATTTTTTATTTAATTATCGCTTATTTATTTATTTAAATTATTATTTATTTAAATAATTATGTGTGCATTTTATGTTTCATAATATTTATGCCTAGCATTTTATTTGGGTCATTTGTGCTAGTGTAGAAGTATTGGGTCTTATTTGTTAGTAGGGAGTGTAGTGTTGTGTGTGTAGTGTAGTGGAGGGGGCCTAAGTGTAAATATTTTAAACATTTCCTACTCCCTCCCTTCTCCTCCCCTCACCTCCCTCACCTTCTCCCTCACTCATTCCATCTCCCAGCCACTCTCCTCTCTCTCCCTAGCATTGTGGGTAAGTTTTCTTCCTTTTCCTCTCTCTTCATTTTCTTCTCCTCTCATCATCATCTCTCATCTCTTGAAACTTGAACATTGTTAGATCGTCGATAGGATCGCGTAGAATCAAAAAGATTTAAATTCCGTCAACTTTGAGAAATCCGGGTAAGTTGCTTTTCCCCTATTTTATGCTAGAAATACTTTCCATGTTATTTGATGTATGAATGCCATTTATTGCATCTTGGGTTGATTTGGGGAGTGATTTGCATTTTGTTCATTTTGTGAAATTTTGGCATTTGAATCACCCTTGAGTGGGGTCCCTAGATGAGGTTGTTGGAGTTCTTTTGACTCAAATTGGTGTAGGTACCTTAGTTCCCATCTTGGTAGTGTTGGAAATGGTAAAGATTTGGTTTGTATTGGATTTGGGGTTGTTAATGGAGGATACCCAAAAATTTGGCCGGAATTTGCCTTTCCGGGCCAGGAGGCGCGCGCACCCTCCTTAGGAGGCGCGCGGCACCCTTAGGCCATCCTTGAATCTAGACCTTCTGTCCTTTAAGAGGCGCACGCACCCTCCCTCAGGAGGCGCGCGCACCCTCTCCCCTGTTTGTGAAATTTATTTCTCTTTTTGTCTAATCTCTTCGAGGGCCATATCGTGTTCGTCCGAACTCCATTTTAGGGTATAAATTACGTTTTTTAAAGCTCTCCTTAAGCTCTTCGATATGAGTAAGTAAATTTTGGTTGAGTGCTCGAATTAATTGGATCCTTTGTGGTCAAATGTGATATGGGAATTATGTTATCATTGTTAAGATTTTGGAAACACTTTAATTGTGTGTTGTTGGTTCATTTCACTTTCTTGGGACTTCCTGGTATGGTTCCCTACTTTGGAAACCTAAGTTGTTTAATTAAGCTAGTATTTATTACTAGCATTTATTGAAAGTCCAGCTGGTATTTGTGGTTGTGTCGGGCGATGTGAGATATTATGATGGCACCGGCCAAGTCATTATGGTGTCGACCATTGTTTTGCCCTTATTTTCCTCTTCCAGATCGGCTTTGGTTGAGACGTTTGGAGCATGACTTTGTGGCATGGCTCCCGCCCTTGTGGCACATTACTTTGTTATTGGTTCCGGTACCGGGGTTCTCTTCGGCTTCATGCTATTATGAAGATGATGATTTGTTGGAGTATTGAAGCTGGCAGCAATCCTTTATTTGGATGATCCGGTTGGAAAACCTTGCTATATCCTTTGTTATGTGTTTATTTCCGCTGCTATCTGTTATGAGATAAATGCTATGTGCTATGTGATATTTATCATTGCTTATTGCTTCTTGCATCATAGCATGTCATGTAGTTGCATTAGTAACTTATTGAGATTTATCTCACCCCCTTTTCTTTTATCTTTGTTTTTCCTTAACCCCCCCCAGGTGCTAAGGATTAGTCTCGCTGATCACGAGAAAGAGGACGTCGAGTGTGGATCCGTTTCTTTGGGGAAGGTTCATTATAGGTTGGTTTACATTATGTAAATGTGTAACCATTTTGGGATAGTTTTGTACCAAACAATGACGTCACTAAGATTTGTACATTTGTATTTTGTTGGGCATAAACTTGTGGAAGTTTATGATAGTTGTATTGTTTTTATTAAACTTGGTTTTGTAAAACTTTGGATCATCACCCTTTTGGTATCAAATGAAATTTTTTAACTTCAGTATTTCTCAGTTTTTGTTTTAGAGTCGACGTCCAGATCGCGGTCTCGGGCCCGCGGGGTCCGGGGTCGCGACACCAATCAAGCTGCATCGTGGCATCCATCCCGGGCTTAAAGGGTTTTTGGAATGTGCACAAGGTCAAGTGCGCGTTGTGTAAAGCCTTCTACGTTCCTTTTTGAGTCAAAATAGGAATTTTCAATTTGTTTTAATATCGTGAACAATGTATGAAACAATATATACAAGATATGAACAAATAATCCAAACAAGTATTTTGCATAAATAATCAAGCAAAGCTATGAACAAGCAAGAATCAAAATTTTGTACATGGAAAGGTTGTACACAACCAAGGTTTTCGAAACCAAAATTTTACAACAAGAACAACAACCTTTTGAAAA
>JAOWBW010001959.1:0-31919 GCA_026119855.1 Campanula takesimana | reverse complement strand
ATTATTTTTATTTAAATTATTAGTCAAAGTTTAATCAAGTTGACAACTAATTGACTCCTAGTCTCACTTGTGGTGGTGGGACGGAGGGAGTATATCATAGTTTCATGATGGGGACTTGTGCTATTATGCATGTTCTTGTGGATGATAAAACTTTATGAATATATATAATGCTATTTAAATAATTCATCATACTGATTAATTGCTTAGTATAAAACTATTTTTTTTTTTTATAAAAATATGGTATAACCTAGACATCTCCATCCGGTTCCGGTTCCCGGTTCCCAATGGCCGGAACCGTATTCGAACCATCTTAATCCGGTTCCCGTTCTATCCGCCGGTTCCGATTCCGTTCCGACGGTTCCACCGGTTCCATCTCACCATCTAATAAGTATGTAATACTCCCTCCGTCCCAAAATATTTGTAGTTTAAAATGTAATACTCCTGCCATTTTAAAATACTTGTAGTTTAAGGAGTTGAGGTTTCTCCCAAAATATTTGTAGTTTTGCTATTATCTATACATTTTTGACATTGTTTATCAAATATACCCTTATTTATGATAGTGTTGTCATTGCAAAAGTATTAAATTGTCTTGATACTTGAAATGTTTCAAGAGTAATATAGTCCATTACACATGTATTAATTTTTTTTCTTAATTTGTGTGAAAATCCTAAAACTACAAGTATTTTGGGACGAAGGGAGTATGTATATCAGTATATATATTAGCTAGCAGCCAACCTACCATAACGATCAAACATCTTTAAAGTCATCTGATGCAGAGAACCGTTCGGTTCCCGGTTCCCGGTTCTCGGTTCCCGTTCCGCCGGTTCTCGGTTCTGAATATGTTGGATTCGTATTCGAACCGTTTTCAATCCGGTTCTCGGTTACGTTCGGTTCCCGGTTCCGGCGGTTCCCGGTTCTCACCGGTTCCCGTTCCGGTTCTACCCGCCGGTCCGTCCGTTCCCGGTTCTATTTGGACATGTCTAGTATAACCTAGCTAGTTTATGACAAATCACACATGCAAACTGCCCTATGAGGCTTGGGAGATTTGAGCCCAAGACCACTCCTTGTGGAAGGCCTCTATGGATTCACGATATTGCTGTAGTTTTTGCAAACGGTTCAGTTTGTCAAGAACCAACCAATATACTCCCTCCGTCCCATAAGTATGCGCATAGAATGAGTTGTGCACGGGAATTAAGAGATGAATATTAGTGGGTAGTTGTTGTGAGTGTGAAAATGAAGTAGAGAGAGAAAGTGTGGTAGGAATATTAAGTTAATTGGTGTTGTGAAAAAAAATAAAGTAGGAGAGAGAATGAGTGAGAGGAATAGGTTTTTTTTGCCATTTTAGGAAAGCGTGTTGTGGAATTGACCCTCCAACACCCAAGCAATATCACAAGAAAATAATGGCACCACAAACAAGCACAAGAAATAAAGCACAAGAAAAGACACAGAAATTGTTAACCCAGTTCGTCAATATGTTTGACTACGTTTGGGGCAGTACCAAGCCAAGATCTTGCACTATAATATGTTTGTAGGAAGTTACAATGAGTTATGGGGCGAAACTTTATTTATATAGCAAACCTAGAATGAGACTTAAATCTAAACATAAGAGAAAACCCGTCAAAACTGCAATTCCCCGAATTCACATCGGGGCACCTAGCGCCCGCTTGGGCTATATCAAGCGCCCGCTTGAATTAGAACTCCAGAAACCACGAACTCACTGGCCACTAGAGCGCCCGCCTGGGTGACCCCAGGCGCCCGCCTGCTCCTTCCGCCAGTTTTTCCTCCTCTTTGTTCCTTAGAAGATTTCTACTCCAACAATCTCCCACCTAGAGATCAACCGCGTATACAAACCCCGTATCCGTCTTCAACTCATCATTGGTGTCGTCCTAGTGCTCACCTCGATCATGGTAGTGCCTTCATCCTTTCCTATTCTCCAAGCCCCATTGAAGCAATACATAGCTTCAATTTATCAAGGTTTACCACCTTGGTTAACATGTCAGCCGGGTCTCCGATCCCAATATCTTCTCCAGCCTTAAGATCTTCCTTTCCAAGAAATGCCTGATGTAGTGAAACCTCAGCTCAATGTGCTTCGTCCTAGAATGAAACGCCGGATTCCTAGCCAATGAATTGCACTCTGACTGTCACTGTAGAGAGCATTACCATTTCGCGTTTTCCCAAGTTCACCCAAGAAGTTCTGCAACCATACCATCTCTTTGCTTGCCTCTGTCACTGCCACATATTCTGCTTCCGCAGTCGACTGAGCCACGATCTTCTGCAATTTAGAAGCCCATGAGATAGCCGTACCACCCAATGTGAAAACATAACCCGTAGTACTTCTCCTCTCGTCTAGATCGCTTGATGCCAAATCCGCATCAACATAACCCGCTAACACGACCTCCTTGCTTGAGAAACATAGAGTCTTCCCAGCAGTACCCTTTAAGTAACGTAGGATCCATTTGACCGCTTCCCAATGTTGCTTCCCTGGATTGCCCATGTACCGGCTGACTACTCCCACCGCATGTGCAATGTCCGGCCTTGTACACACCATTGCATACATTAGACTCCCCACTGCCGAAGCATATGGAGTCCTCTCCATCTTGTCACGCTCTTCCTTGCCCTTAGGTGAGTCCTTCTCGGATAGCTTGAAGTGCATACCCAATGGTGTCCCTGTTGGCTTCGCCTCTTCCATGCAAAACCTTGCCAAGACTTTCTCAACGTATTCTGCTTGTAAAAGAACCAACTTACCCGACTCCCTATCCAGGTCAGTCCGCATGCCCAATATTTTTTTGGCCTCCCCCAAATCCTTCATCTCGAACCGTTCTGATAACTGAGCCTTCAATCTGTTTACCTCTCTACTGCTAGAGCCCGCTATTAGCATGTCATCCACATATAACAGCAAGATTATGTACCCGTTGTCCGTGTTCTTGAAGTAGCAACAATGATCCGCCTCACATCTGATAAAATCAATATCGTGCATAAATCCATCAAACTTTCTGGACCACTGCCTAGGAGCTTGTTTAAGGCCATATAAGCTCTTAGTCAACCTGCAAACCAGTTCCTCGCTACCCTTAGACAAGTAACCCTCTGGTTGTACCATGTAAATTTCTTCCTCCAAATCCTCATGAAGAAAGGCCGTCTTTACACCCATCTGTTCCAGCAGCAAATTATCTGCCACTACTATACCCAGAACCATTCTGATAGTGGTCATCTTCACAACATGAGTGAATACCTCGGTGTAGTCAATACCGTATTTCTGCTGAAACCCCTTTACAACCAACCTTGCCTTGTAACGTTTACTGCCGTTTGCTTCCTCCTTGATTCGTAAACCCACTTGTTATGCAATGCCTTCTTCCCCTTTGGTAGTTTAATCAACTCCCAAGTTTTGTTGGCCTTTAATGAGTCCATTTCATCATCCATCGTAGCTTTCCACTTATTACAAAGTGCACTACGAACAGCCTCCGCATAACATTCCGGTTCACCACTATCTGTCAACAACAAATAGTAATTTGAAGGAGTATACCTGTCAGGTGATCCACGCAATCTGCTGGATCTACGCAGCGGAATATCCGGTTCTGGAGTATGTGGTTCATCTTCAGTGACCCCCTGACCTTGGTCATCATGAACCGTCCTGCTCCCACTCGAGTTTGGAATATCCACCTCAACAAATTCTGGTTCCGAACTAACCTCTTCAGATGCCCCCTTTCTGTCCTTGTACAATACGTGTTCATTGAATATAACTTCTCGACTATGAATGACCTTATGATTTTGGTCATCCCAAAATTTATACCCGAAGTCATCCCCGCCATAACCAATAAACGTACACTTAACAGATTTAGCATCTAATTTAGTTCTATCAACATAGTCTATATGAACATATGAAACGCAACCAAATATGCGAAGAAAGGACAGATTTACCTGCTTGCCACTCCATGCTTCCTCTGGAATTCATTCCCCAATGGTACCAATGGTCCCCGATTGATCAAGAATGCCGCCGTGTCAACCGCATATACCCAGAACGTCTTCGAAAGTCCACACTTCAACCTCATACTTCTAGCCCGCTCGTTCAATGTCCTGTTCATCCTCTCTATAACCCCATTGTGTTATGGTGCGCCCTTTGGAGTCTTCTCCATGCGAATGCCATTCGCTGTACAATATTCCTTGAACTCCCCAAGCTCATACTCCCCACCATTATCTGATCTCAAGCATTTGAGCTTAAGACCCGTCTGATTCTCCACCAAAGCCTTCCACTTCTTAAACACCTCGAATGCCTCATCTTTGTGTTTCAAGAAATAAACCCAGACTTTCCTTGTCGAATCATCAATGAACGACATGTAATATGACGCACCACCCAGAGAAGTTACCGGGACCGGCCCCACAAATCCGTGTGGACCAAATCCAACTTTGCTTCCCTCAAAGCCCTACCTGTCCTCGAAAAATTACTCCTCGCCTGTTTGCCAAACACACAATCTTCGCAGATCCCCACGTCGACTGTCTTCAAACCCGGTAGTCTTCCCTTTGAGCAAAGTACTTTTATCCCCTTCTCACTCATGTGACCCAATCGACAGTGCCACAAATCCGTATCACCCTTGGCTGATGGCACCGCGATACTATCCTTGGTGTTATTCGCCAAATACAATGTTCCCTCTTTATTACCCCAAGCGATCTCTGAATCCTCCTTGGTAATAACCCAGTTCCTGCAGCCAAAAGTTACCTTGTAACCTTCTTCATCCAACTGCCCAACTGATAGCATGTTCTTTTTCAAACCCGGAATGTGTCTGACCCCGTGTAGATGTAGGACCTTCCCGTCCGATGCTCCTATTCTGACATCCCCCTTTCCCTTGATTTCAAAAGGCTCGCCATCCGCCAGATAGACCTTACCGAAATCACCGGAAGTATAATTTTCCATCTCCTTTGCATCCCCGCATGAGTGGAATGATGCCCCCGAATCCAGCACCCATGATTCTAGCGCACTACTAACACTTAGAACCAGTACATCTTCACCTTCGATTATAACATTCGCCGATTTATCCCTTCGCATGGGACAATCCTTCTTGTAGTGTCCTAACTCCTTACAATGATAGCATTGAACCGATCCTTTCGCGACCCTTGGTTTGTCTATGATCTCCACGGCCTTGCCCTTACCACCCACTACGTTTTCCCTTGATTCAGTTCTCTCTTTATTGCTAGTACCCGGCCTTCCCCTGCTAGTAGTAGCTAAGGCCGATCCCGAAGTAGACGATGTCCCCAATTTCTTCAAACGATTTTCCTCGCCCAACAGAAAGTCTTTAACATCATCATACTTCAATTTGTTCTTACCCGCTGAAGCATTGATCGCTGTCACCGTTCCGCTCCAACTTCCTGGTAAAGACGCTAGCAACAAACACGCATGAACCTCATCATCAAACATAATATCCAACGCAGTCAATGAGTCTATAACATCCATAAACTCATCGATGTGTTTAGCTAAGGATCCTCCCTCTTGCATCTTGAGACTACCATCTTGCGTATCAAATCAACCTTTTTGCAGCAGATGGAGTTTCAAATCTCTCAGTAAGATAATCCAATAGCTCCTTTGTGGTTTTTGCCTTCTTGGTAGTCTTTGCGATCCACTTTGACAAAGTAGATCTAACCACCCCTAGGGCTTTTCGATCCATGAGATCCCAATCTTCCTGCTTTTCTCCTTCCGGCTTGACTCCTTTTAGAGGCTTATAGAGATCTTTGTTGTACAAGAGATCCTCTATTTGCATCCTCCAAAACCATAGTCAAAACCATCAAATTTCTCCACCGCTTGTTTATCCTTACCCATTATTGATTGCTTGAACAAACCCTAATCGCCCTATGACCTGGAACGATAAACCAGAGCTCTAGATACCAGTTGTTATGGAATTGACCCTCCAACACCCGAGCAATATCCCAAGAAAATAATGGCACCACAACAAGCACAAGAAATAAAGCACAAGAAAAGACACAGAAATTGTTAACCGAGTTCGTCAATATGTTTGACTACGTCTGGGGGCACTACCAAGCCAGGATCTTGCACAATAATATGTTTGTAGGAAGTTACAATGAGTTATGGGGCGGAACTTTATTTATATAGCAAACCTAGAATGAGACCTAAACCTAAACATAAGAAAACCCGTCAAAACTGCAATTCCCCGAATTCACATCGGGGCACCAAGCGCCCTCTTGGGCTATATCAAGCGCCCGCTTGAATTAGAACTCCAGAAACCACGAACTCACTGGCCACTAGAGCGCCCGCCTTCTCCTTCCGCCAGTTTTCCTCCTCTTTGTTCCTTAGAAGATCTCTACTCCAACATGATTTATTAATGGGACGCCCAAAAAGAAATTTGTGCACATAGTTATGGGATGGATAGAGTATTCACCTTTCCCACTTAGGCAAAATAATGTCTAGATATAAGATTACAAAAATCTTGAGTTATTATGAATAGTGGAAATCTTCAGATTGTTTATTTATGTGAATTATGAAAATTTCTGGTTTTGATGTTTCGATTAAGGCCTATTTAGAGTTGGAGTTTGCGTCATTGAACAAATAAGGGTGTTGTTATACACACCCGTAAAATTTATGAATACCCCCGTAGTATGCTTGAAATTTTAGATGGTACAATAATGTAATGCACTGTTACGGGTGTATTCATAATTTTACGGGTGTGTATAACACCACCCAACAAATAAATGAAGGAGTCTATAAGAATTTAATTGTTGTGTAAAAGGTAAAATTATAACCCATTTCTATATATTCACAATGAGTGTAAATTTTAATGAAAAAGCGTTTTTGTAAAACCATCATTCTGCTTGTGCATCTTTAAGTTACGAAAATGTCGATTATATTTTGTGACTTACAAAAACGAAGTGACATGAGTATCGCAACCATTCCATAAAAAGTTACAGACTTTGCGAATACGTTTTTGAGTAAAAATAACTGAACGCATATAATTTGCTTATTAAAGGAAAAATGTCAAACAGAGTAATATGATACCAATGTGCATGTTCATAACTGTATTTCACACTTTTTGCAATTTTTCGTTTTTTTCAACTTTACTACTTTTATATCCATTCAACATTTGTTTGGTTAAATGTCACACAATTATGAAGTATTATACTTATTCATAAGTACAAGACTTGTTAGGTATATATCCACGTTTAATGATAAGGACACGGCTATCATGCAAATTATAGTGGTTAGTAAGGTTAAATATAAAGTCACAAAAAAGTGCCATAAAATATGGCTTACAAAATGATGTGTCAAAATTCTATTGGTGTTTTTTTATTATAGTGTGCCGGGTCCACAATCACAATCGATGCAACCATTAAAATATCGTCACCTCACTTTGTATGCATCATTTTGTGAACTTCTTTTGTGCCCATAGCATTGCCCGGTTAGTAAAATGAAGGTAAATGCTTGGAGCACAAAATGTTCACAAAGACTTGCTAAAAAAAATCCTGGTTGTCATTTATTGACTGGGTGCTTAAACTGTGGGCCTAATAATTTCAACTCCAAATAATAAATGACAATTAAGATTTTGTGAGCATTTTGTGCTCCTAGCATTGCTCAAACATTAATGTACATGTCGAACTTCATGAATCATGAATATTTTTGCATTTTAGCAAATCTATACCTATAGTACTGTATATTAAAGTTGGTGAAAATCTATGTGGTGATGACACCTAGGCTTCACTTGGTTTTATTCACTCCGTCATTGTGCCAACTAAGCCGCCTCCTACCTGCCTATTGGCTTTCCACATTCAGCCACAAGGAAATAAAATGTAGGTTATATTCTTAACTTAGTTATTCGGAGATAATACATATTGAATGTAAAATTCCAAAAGACTTATGAACTAGACTTTTCAATGTAAATTCTACATAGAACCTGTATAGTTATATAGTAAAAGAGTTTTACATTGAAAATGATACATATTACATGTCCAATTACATTGGCAAAGTATTATTACAATTTATTAGCTATATAAACTCTTCAACAAACAAATATACATGATACATTACCCGATACATTATAAGAAATATAGTGCACATTAATTAGGTAAACAAATAACTCCAATGTAGAGGGTGTATAAGTATTGTCCATAGTTATTGTTACATATTACTTTTAAGAATAAAACTAAAGAATAAGCTTCAATATACAATACTAGGTGTTGAGCAGCAATGGCAGCTCTAAAGTCCCAAACTGCATAACTGGAATAGCCAAGTAACTGGGAGAGCAACGGTTTAGCATACTCTTTTAATGACCAAACTCTTCCATAGCCACACACTAATGTAACTGCCAGGGGAAGAACATATAAGTGACTCATCACCATTATAAAAGAAATGCAAGCAACACAAATTTAACTACACAGTCCAAACATTACCGTCTAATATAATACTCCCTCCGTCCACATACTTACTTCACACTTTTTATTTTGGGCGTCCAAATACATACTTCACACTTTGTTTTTTTTTTACTTAAAATGGAAAGTTTATATCATTAAAATATTAACCCTACCCCACTAAAAACCCCACTAACCTCCTAATTACAAATCCTAATTTACTAACTACAACTCCTAATTAAATGATCAATTAATAACACACTTAATTCCCAACCCACCCATACACTTAATTCCCCACCCACCCATTTTCAGTTCACGATCAAAATTGGGATCTCTCTCTCTCTTTTTCATTTTCTCGCACCTTCCTCCATTGCACCGCTTCTCTTCAAAACCCTAGATCTATCTCTATGGATCTGACCTTTTGCCCCAAAAAATTTGATAGATCCATGGCGATCCGAGGTCCCTGAGTGTAATCCCCGGCCTGATTCAGTCGTCCATGGTGCCTTTTCCGACGACGATGAATCTCTCTTTGTTGATTCATGCCCGTTGTTTTCCGCCTCTTCGTCTTTGGCCGACACCGTCGTGCCGGAGACATGTTTCGAAGAGGAATTTGTGCCGGAAACTAACCAGACGCCGGATTACAAGGTTTCCGACGAGGAATACAAAGCTTGGGAAAGGAGTACGAGGAATGAATTAATTGGAACTCAAAAGTCCCTTTTGCTGGGTAAAATATTACAAGATCAACAAGGTCTTTCCAGACACGCCAGAAAGCCTCGTGATGATGATACTCGTCGATCTGGAAGGTCATTTCTTTCCTTCTTATTTCTGTGATGGTTTATTTAGAGTTGATTTTTTGTGAGTTTGGGAGTTAGTAATGCTATGTTTTGATTCTCTGTGATTACATTGGAAGCTTGAATTGGTGAGATTGGTAGTTTGTGATTAATACTATGAAATTGAATGTTCTTTATGATTTTTTCAGACTGTACAAACATTCTGGGTTTGTTATTGGTATTATTATTATTATTATTATTATTATTATTATTATTATTATTATTATTCAGTTTTGGAGGGAAATATTAGGAGATTTGACCACAAATACCAAATTGTTAATCCTTGTTAATCATTGTCAGATTTTTGTGCATTTTAATAAAGAAATGGTTTTCCTTAAGAAGTGTGTAAACAGTAACTGTGCAACTCTTATGTGGGCGGAGGGAGTATGTGCTATGAAACTTTGCAATGGCTTCACAAACTTTGCTCATCTCACAACTTCAGCGAGGCAGGACTGACAAGAATTTCGTTGTGCGAGTCACAAGGATGTGGAAATGCTACAACACAAAAAAATATAGAGAAGTTATTAGCATGGATCTACTGGCTGTTGATGAAAAGGTACAATAGCAATTTTAAAAGTGAATGAATAGTAAGTTTTATACCTATCAACAAAAATTTAATTATACTGCTTTCAAATTTACAGCTAGCTGCTATTCAAGTTACCATCAGAAGCAAATTCATACCTGACTTTGATGGCTTATTTAAGGAGGGATGTTTTTAAACCATCAAGAATTTTTCGGTGGCTTATAGGAAGGCTGAATATCGTGTGGTTGACAGAGAGCTGTGTGCTACTTGATGCATCAACTTATGTTGAGCCACTGGTGGAGAGTGTGCCTAAAATTCCTAGGCATATGTTTAATTTAGTTCCTTTTGACAACCTTCTGGACTTCAGTCAAGATAAAAAGAATTTATGTGGTAAGTGTAAAATATAGGCTTTCATGTTGTTTGATTTTTTTTTTTTATGTTTGATGAATTAATTACACAAGATTCAAAATCAGATGTAATTTGCTATGGTGTTGCTGTTTCTGACGTGGTTGAGAGGATGAGTAATTTCAAGCCAGTATCTTTGCAACTGGTTGAATTGAAAGATAACAGGTTTGACACTTCCATTACCTTTAAGAATTTGATTATGTTTGTTTGTGAAAAATCTCTGACATTTCTTTCATCAGCGGTGCAAGTATAACAATAGCTTTGTGGGGAGATAGCACAATTAGCGAGGCAACTTCTGTTCAGACAAGCCTGCAAAGAGTATGGATTGTTAATTCTACAATAGTTAAGCTTGACAATAATGGTTAGTACACCTTCTAAAATGTAGATATTTGTGCCCTCAACAATAATAAGCTTGCTTTGTAATGAGATTTTGGCCTACTTTCTGTGACAGGGAATATGCTTATCTCTTCGAGCAGTTCTACTAAGTTCTATAATGACAGCTCTATTGAGGAAATTTGTGCCTTCATTGAAATGTAACTTTTGAAATTTTATTTTTTTTACTGAATTCCCCCTTCATATTTTACTTAGAATAAGATTAATTAATGTTATTTCCTTCTAACATATAGATATAAACCTGATGACGGGGATGAGGAAATTCGCAAAATCCCTCTCACCTCAAATGTTGTCACAAAGGAAGAATATCAGAAGTATAAAAAAATAATACCTGATATTAAGGAAATGCTGGCCAACTGTTACCCATTGGTAGTCTTCTTCTTTTTAAATCCCTCCTTGGTCATTTAGTTTTCCTGCATGCATGGCAATGTTTTTTGCTTACAGTTATTAAATTCTTCTAATATTCTACTCTTTAATGCGAAAATGCAGAAAGACCCAATTTTGTTTACAGCAGTATCTCTGACATTCACCAAGCCAACGGATGGGGTATAACGCGTGCCCACGCTGTAATAAAAAAAATCACTCTAACCAGAAGAAAATGCATTGTGGAAAGTGTCACAAGGATGTTAGCTGCGTGAATGTCAAGTAAATTTCAATGACTTTGCTCAATGAATGTGTTTGCCAAGATTCGTACTCGCCCTAGATCTATTTAACTTAAACATGCATTTATCCATTATCTGTAGCTTTCGCTTGGAAGTAGTCCTCCATGATGGCCATGATACTCTGAATTGTGTACTCTTCGATAGGGAGGTTGAGAGATTGCTTAAGATTACTGTGGTTAATCTAAATCAGATTGTAGAGGAGGTAAATTGACCTTAAAATTTCTCAAAAGAATTTCATTTATATTATGGTTGTTTTTTAAAAAAAAAAATCCTGCCTTGCTGGCTTTCTTAACAGGGAGGTTTGAAGGAGCCCACACCACGTCATATCCGTGCACTTATTGGGAAGATTCACATTTTCCAATTTCAATTTAATGAGGATAGCCGTGGTTCTTATAACGAGAACTTTACAGTTAAGAGGGTTTTGTCAAAGGATGACATACATAACCAAACAGATGATAAGGTTTGGTACATTGTCAATAAGAATATCTTCTATCCGTTATTTTTTAAATTTTGCAGCGCACTTTTTTGGGGTCGAGAACGTGTTAAAAAATATTCAAGCAAAGATTACCCTGTCCATTCTCTATGCTGCAGAAATGGCAAAATTGATCTTGGGAAACGAAAAGAAACCCCAGAACCTCTGAAATCCTTATTGGATGGCAGCCAAGGGTCAGTGTCCACTAAATTTAACGATAATATTCGAGCCTATAATTCGATGTTTGCCATGACATCAATGGGTGCCAAAGTTGATAACTCTATTTGTTGGGTTTCGAAGTAACATGCGCAGCGGAATTAAGCATTTAAAATTTATGAAACCCAAAGCCCATAGATCCATTCATATGATTAAGTCAAATACAACATAATGAATACTATAATACTAACCCTTGATGCCTTTGATTTTGCAACCTTGAATTCGATGGAGGCTTGAAATCTTGATCACGAACAAAGCAAGAATCACGAACTATGAAGATGATAAGTTTCACCCTCTAGCAGTATCCACACCACGAACGAATATCAAGAACACTTGATCTTGGTTGCTAGACCAAATTATGAAACACGCTTTCACAATTGTAAGAACTATATGGAATTATGAATATTCTTGTTCTTCACTTTTGGGATCTTAGAACAAGAAAATAACCTCTCAAAACCTTATGGAGGCACTCATAATCATGTGCTTAATGACTGCTGAAAGGATCCTTAAATAGGTCCTAATCCTTAACCCTTAAGGACTTAGGAAACCTAAATCCCGTCACCAAATTAGGCAACAAGGAATTCTGGCCGACTTGACTGGCACGGTCGTGCCCTACAATCTGGCACGGTCGTGCCATCTAGTCCGCGCGAATTCCCCAGCCGCCCATTTTCGGCACGGTCGTGCTTGGTAATTTGGCACGGTCGTGCCATCATGTCGACAGGTTTGCCTTGGTTTGGATTTATGGCACGACCGTGCCATTTTAAGGCGCACGACCGTGCCAGAGCCAAACACTGATATTTTTCCATAATTCCCATTTAGTCCTTTACGATTCGTTCGATTTGTGTGTGACCCTCTAGGATTACACTAAGTTGGCAATGGGTTCAAACATGAACCCATAAGATATGATTAGGTTCTAGCAAACCGTCATACCTACCCAAATAGTGTAACTAGATACAAGTTCGCATTCCTTTTAGAACATGTCATAATCCCTTTGTCCACGATGTCATTGAACACAAGTCATGGTCAACAAGTCAACTTGTATTGTTCAATACTTTTCTCGATCCCGAATATGTTGATAATCCAAATGACATTGATTCAATCAATCCATTTGAGTTTGACCAAACATTTAACCAACATCATTCCTTCGAGGGGCCCAAGCTTGACATCTCTCCGAAGAGGGACAAATCCATTTGGCTTATTATTCTTCCCTACGTGAATCCAATCATGCCAATCATACCCTTTATAACTACCGTGTTAAGGCAGCGTTTGAATATGTCAAACATAATGTTCATCAAGTGGAAGACTATAATAACTTCATGTCTAAGGATTCAAATGACATAACTAATATGAGATTTATATATGACATCGACCATGACATAAATCTCATACCGCGGGTCATGTCTAGTACCTTGTTCCAAACAAGTACCCATAAATCTAACATGATCATCCCATGATCATTTAGCCTTTATACTAGTGCTTAAGAAGCTCTAGGGACGGAGATTATTATAAGCAAACACGAGCCATAATAATAATCTTATTATCTCTTTATTATTATGAATAAAATGATAACTTATACAACGTTTAACAAACATGCCTAGGGCACCAACACCAACAATCTCCCACTTGCCCTAGGCCCAATTCCCTAGGTATCCAATACCCATGGACCTAACATGACCATCATGTCTTAGCTTGTGGAAGTCCCATTGTTTAGTGTGTCCGTAACGTTATCATTAGTAGGTACTTTGCATATATGTACGTCTCCCTTGTCAACGATTTCTCGAACGATAAGAGAACGCCTAAGTATGTGTTTGGATTTGGGATGTGCTCTTGGTTCCTTTGCTTGATCAATAGCACCACTATTATCACTAATATGGTCTATTGGATTAGCAATACTAGGAACCATCTTAAGTTCACCAATGAACTTCTTAATCCAAACAATTTCCTTTGCGGCATCCAATGCAGCGATATACTTAGTTTTAGTCGTAGAATTAGTGATTGTACTCTGTTTGGAACCATTCCAACTTACAGCTTCATCATTAGTTATAAAACTCGATTGCGATTTTTCTATTATCTTTGTTGGTTTGGAAGTATGCATCCGAGATCATCTTTCATACCTTCATAGATCATAAACGAATCTTTAGTTCTTCTAAAGTACTTTAAGAATCGCTCTCATAGCCATCCAGTGAATCTCACCGGTGTCGGATTGATATCTACTCGTCATGCTCCAAGCATTAGATATATCCGGCTTAGTACTTATCATGGCATCATGGATCCAATTGCCGAAGCAAATGACATCTCATTCATTTTCTCATGCTCGTCTTTTGTCTTTAGGACATTGAGTCTTGCTTAGAGGAAATCCATGTAACATTGACAAATGTCCTCTCTTAGAATTTTCCTTGCGGAATCTTCTTATGACTTTGTCAATGTATGTACATTGGCTTTAAACCATTTAGATTCCTTGATCTATCTATAGATCTTAATGCCAATGACTTATGCGGCTTCATCCATATTCTTCATTGCGAAACACTTTCTTAACCAAGTCTTTACAGATTAAAGTATAAGAATGTCGTTTCCAATGAGCAATATGTCATCCACATATTAGATAAGGAATAGCACCATGCTCCCACTAATCTTCTTGTATATACAAGATTCATCTTCGTTCTTGATCAAGCCAAGCTCTATGACTTATCAAAACGGAGATTCCAACTCCCAAAAGCTTGCTTCAATCCATCCAATGAATCTTCGCAACTTTCATACCTTTTAGAATTTTCTTGACTATCAAAACCTTTAGGTTGTATCCAATACATCCTTAAGTGAGTTCCCGTTGAGGAACGCTTGTTTTGACATCATTTTGTCAAATTTCATATTCCAAATATGAACATGTGACTATGAAAATTCTAATAAGTTTCTTGCTACCCATGTAACATTTTTCTCCAAGAAAAGTCATTCATCTCCTTTGGTTTTAACACCTTAGGTTAGAATGATCAAGTTCCAAACTTGATTATTATACATGAATTGCCTTTTAGATTTTATGACTCCAAGCCATTAATCTAAATGAGGAGTTGATATTGCATCTTTGATAGGTGGTAAATACTTCATTCTAAATGAACTTTACCTCAATACTTTCTATTTCGAAATATCCAATATTTCTACTAATAGATTGTATCCTATCATGTATTGCAAGTATTTGTATATCTTGAACGGAATTTCACAACCCCTTGTGAAAACTTGTTCAACTTCCATCATAGGTTAAAATATATTTTCTAGGTCTCGAACCATTCGAGATACATTTTACTCCCACTGATTCTTTTAGAGATAAACCACTTATCTAGAAAAGTATCATCATAGTCAACAAACCATTTGTTTCTTATGAGTAAAATTATTATCCTCAAGTTTCCTTAGGATATCCCATGAAAGTATATTTATTAGATTTAAATGTGAGTGTGTCCCAGACAACTCCTTTCAAAAAGGATCTCACCATCTTAAATCTTTATGAAAGACAAACCAAGTTTTCTTTCACCATTTAACCTCTCTTGATAGAATTCAGATTAGTATAATCATAGCGGTTTTAAATACATAACCCCAAAATGAATAATGGAAGATCACTTTGACTTTGTCATCCAACGAACCGTATCCAATAAGGTTCTTATACTTCCACGCAGACATATCATTTGATATTCTTAGTGAAGTTAATTTGTGAAACCATTTCACAACTTTAATGATGACTGTCAAATTCTTGGTTTAATTATTCATCATCATGATCCAATCATAATTTTTGAATAGTTTTACCAAGTATAACCAAAATTTTCTTTTAGCATTTCTTCTTAATGCACCATACACATCGAAATGTATTAGGTCAATTAAGACATTAGCCTTTTTACCAATCATAGTAAAAGATGTCTTGATCCAAGTAAATAAGATTTGCATAAATCATGTGATTCCAAATCATATGACTTCAAACTCCATCCCATGGAATTCTAGATATGCATCTTTTATTTATTTGATCAAAACAATAATGCATAAAGAATTTTTAATTATTTATGTTATAGCCTTTATTATTTTGTTCTTCAAGATTTAGGATATAAGATTTATTTATATGATAACACAATGAAGTAAATCATAATAAATAAAGCACTTTTCTTATTCCAAATAAGAAATTAATATCCTTCATTATCTTATAGCAAAATAATGTTTTCTACTTCATCAGTAAAGTCACTTTACAAGTGTTCTACGAACAATGTTGCAACCATTGCATCATTACTGTTTGTAGATAAAACTTTACTATAAGTAGTCTTTCATCTTACTAATTATTCTGGTATCCAATATCCAATGATTAAATTTAGAAAGAATAATTTATAACATAAATATCCCGAGTGGTAGTCCCATTACCAATCCTTTTATTGATCATCCAGAATTTTGACTACAATTCTAAATGGTCAATCCAATTGCCATTTTACCAAATTGCATCAATTGGAGTCATGATTTTAACCACAATTATTTCCTTTAGGTTTGACAAGTCTGTCTTACCTTTCCTTTGGCATTTGGCCTCCTTTTCCATCATGAAACATGAGCATTGGAGAACCTTTCTCCATTATCTTCATCTCTGCAGTTTTTAGCATATTATGCAACTCGGAGAGATTCTTATTCATTCCAAGTATGTTATAGTTTATCACAAAGTGATTATAACTCTTAGGCAATGAATTAAGAATAAGATCCATGACTAGCTCCAATCCAATTGGACAATCAAGTTTCTCAAGATGCTCTATGTAGCCTTTATCTTAAGCATGTGAGGTTCCACTTATTGCCCTTTACTCCTTTTGCAAGAAGCGAATGCAATAATGGTTTTATACCTCTCTTGCCTAGATTGCTCTTTGAAACATGTAACTCAACTCCACGCCTATTTAATAGGCTTCCACAAGTTCCAAACTTTGTTGGAGTTTAAGAGCACATAATCGTGAGCATAAGACAACTCACATTCCTAGAATCATACTCATGATTCTTGTGATTGTCTATTCCGGCTTTGGGTTCTTTAGGAATAGGCCCATCAAGAATGTACAACCTATCTTCTTGCCTTAGAACCATTCTTAGGCTCAGGATCCAATCCATGAAGTTTGTACCATTCTTTTGAAGCTTTATCCTTAACAAGGATTAATCGCAACGATTTTAGTTGTCATCTACAACCAATGCAAAATTTTCAAAATTTTACAAGTACCAATCTCATTAAAGAGATAAATAATGTATTTTCTAAAAATACTCCCACTAAATTATATAACTTTCTTATACATCCAATGTATAATATAATTTAAATGGGCTAAGATCCAACTTTAATTTAATTTTAAGTACGCTTTGGCGCACCGCTCAAAATTAAATTAATTAGGTAAACAACCCTGTCAATCATATCCCATATGACTCTTAGATTCCTTTCTGAGATTCTCTTAAATTGGGCTAAGATCCAACTTTAATTTAATCTTGAGTCCGCTTTGGCGGACCGCTCAAAATCAAATTAATTAGGTAGACAATTTCTTGTCAATCATATCCAATATAATTCTTAGTGATCCAATTTCAAAAGCATGTTTAATCTCATCTTTGCCTAGACCCAAAACTGTTTTGACGCCTAATTAAGTCCAACCATTTTAAACGCATAGGAAACTCTTATTCACTCATCTTGCTCATACAAAGATAAAATCAATGCACCTCGCTTTGGCGAGCCCACATGAAAATACCCGTGTACTTACAAGTGTTTTAATCATGGCATGGCAAGAGGACTTAAAACTTTCTTGAAGGTTCATCACATATAGCATACAACACATTTATGAGCACACAAGATAAACATGTTACGCATCAAGTTTAGCCACTAAATTAATCTCCATTAATTTAAGCATAATATTTATGTGTCATTAGTTTCTCTATTATTATGAGGATGAGATTATTTGAACTTTGGTCATCATCTCCAAATCAAGACAACAAGAAGTGTGGCCGAACTAAGCCATTGGCAACCACAATTCCGCACTAATTCAAGAAACCAAGAAAGTAGTCCATGTGGCCGAAACTAAGCAATAGATGGTCTCGATGAACGTATGCCAATTGCATTCACAATTCCACATGGATCTCCAATCATTGAATCAAAAACTTTGTTTCTCAATTTTAGCAATTATGAACTCTTCATAATTCTAATTTCGTTTTATCTTTGAAACCTTGATTGCGATCAAGTTTGGGAAACACAATCTCGATGAACGTAGATTAGCCATCCAAACCTTGAACTAATCTTAGAATCACAAGACTAAAACAAATAGGAGATTTAAACCCAAGATCCACACCCAAAACTCAAACCCTACCCCCGCGCCAAACCCTAGGTCCGGCCGGGTCAAGGCTTGGGTCCGGTCGGACCCCTTGTGAAAAATCTAAATTTTTAAAGTTCCAAAATTTATCTCAAAATTGTTTTTCCCGATTCAATTAGGATTTGGTGTTCTTGGTGATCCAATCACCATGATCATCAAAACGTTGAATAAACGATTTATTCTTGAATCCCTAGAATATCAAAACTTTGATCCAATCAAAAATTGATAATCCAAACAATTTTAAATCCTCCATAATTTTAATTGCGATTGAACAGTGCGATTAAAGTTTATAAAACAATAAACCACATAAAACGCATAGACCACATAAACATCATAATCCCAATATTCAAATCATGCTAGGCACATAAACAATTTATATACACACAACATGATTATGTATTGAAATAATCAACATGAACGGGGCTCTGATACCACTGTTGGGTTTCGAAGTAACATGCGCAGCGGAATTAAGCATTTAAAATTTATGAAACCCAAAGCCCATAGATCCATTCATATGATTAAGTCAAATACAACATAATGAATACTAGAATACTAACCCTTGATGCCTTTGATTTTTCAACCTTGAATTCGATGGAGGCTTGAAATCTTGATCACGAACAAAGCAAGAATCACGAACTATGAAGATGATAAGTTTCACCCTCTAGCGGTATCCACACCACGAACGAATATCAAGAACACTTGATCTTGGTTGCTAGACCAAATTATGAAACACGCTTTCACAATTGTAAGAACTATATGGAATTATGAATATTCTTGTTCTTCACTTTTGGGATCTTAGAACAAGAAAGTAACCTCTCAAAACCTTATGGAGGCACTCATAATCATGTGCTTAATGACTGCTGAAAGGATCCTTAAATAGGTCCTAATCCTTAACCCTTAAGGACTTAGGAAACCTAAATCCCGTCACCAAATTAGGCAACAAGGAATTCTGGCCGACTTGACTGGCACGGTCGTGCCCTACAATCTGGCACGGTCGTGCCATCTAGTCCGCGCGAATTCCCCAGCCGCCCATTTTCGGCACGGTCGTGCTTGGTAATTTGGCACGGTCGTGCCAATCATGTCGACAGGTTTGCCTTGGTTTGGATTTATGGCACGACCGTGCCATTTTAAGGCGCACGACCTTGCCAGAGCCAAGCACTGATATTTTTCCATAATTCCCATTTAGTCCTTTACGATTCGTTCTATTTGTGTGTGACCCTCTAGGATTACACTAAGTTGGCAATGGGTTAAAACATGAACCCATAAGATATGATTAGGTTCTAGCAAACCGTCATACCTACCCAAATATTGTAACTAGATACAAGTTCGCATTCCTTTTAGAACATGTCATAATCCCTTTGTCCACGATGTCATTGAACACAAGTCATGGTCAACAAGTCAACTTGTATTGTTCAATACTTTTCTCGATCCCGAATATGTTGATAATCCAAATGACATTGATCCAATCAATCCATTTGAGTTTGGCCAAACATTTCACCAACATCATTCCTTCGAGGGGCCCAAGCTTGACATCTCTCCGAAGAGGGACAAATCCATTTGGCTTATTATTCTTCCCTACGTGAATCCAATCATGCCAATCATACCCTTTATAACTACCGTGTTAAGGCAGCGTTTGAATATGTCAAACATAATGTTCATCAAGTGGAAGACTATAATAACTTCATGTCTAAGGATTCAAATGACATAACTAATATGAGATTTATATATGACATCGACCATGACATAAATCTCATACCGCGGGTCATGTCTAGTACCTTGTTCCAAACAAGTACCCATAAATCTAACATGATCATCCCATGATCATTTAGCCTTTATACTAGTGCTTAAGAAGCTCTAAGGACGGAGATTATTATAAGCAAACACGAGCCATAATAATAATCTTATTATCTCTTTATTATTATGAATAAAATGATAACTTATACAACGTTTAACAAACGTGCCTAGGGCACCAACACCAACACTATTAACAATAAAGCCTCTGTTTACGTTTAAAAAATCAGTGGTCAGAACTATCATTGGATTGGAACTTTATTGCCTGAGTTAGGTTCAGCAGCAAGTTTCCTACAACTATATGTCTACGACACTGATAATGAAGTTCAAAATCGCATTAACGCGGTCAATAGGGTTGAGAGAAACAAGGAGTTATCTCCTGATGTCATTGCTGCGCTAATTGAAATGTTAAATGCACATAATGAACTGGTCAAAGTTTTCCGCTCAGCTCGGGATTGGTACAAAGAGCATGCGGCAGAGAATTTGTCCATTAAGTTGGTCAAACAAAGATCAAACAGGGAAAGACAATATTCAGCACCGGCTGCCTCTTAGATAGCTATGTTGATAGCTGGGGATATTTCAGACACTAATGCAGAAAGGGATCTTATCATACAAGGTAGGGATGGTGTGCTACAAAGGATCAGCGACCTCCATCCATTATTTATGGCATTACAGTACCCTCTTCTGTTTCCCTATGGTGAAGACGGGTTCCATCTGGAGATCCCATATGTCCGAAATGAAGGAGATCGCAGGACAAAAATAGAGTATGTTACTACAAGGGAATATTATTCATACGCCCTGCAGCAACGCAATGATCAAGGACAAACGCTACAACTGTCGGGTCGACTCTTTCCGCAATATAGTGGATTTCTATACTCAAATAGAACATCAAAGATTATGATTCCTACGTAAAAATCAAGCAAATTTGAGGATAGAGCTTTACAAGAATGTGTACGACGCGATACAAAATGGTGACTCGGACTCCAAAAATGTTGGGATGCGCACAATTTTACCAGCGTCCTTCACTGGTAGCCCAAGGTACATGGTACAAAACTACCAAGACGCAATGACAATATGTCGTGTTCATGGAAATCCTGATTTTTTTAACATTCACGGCAAACCCGAATTGGAACGAAATAAAGGAACTGCTTGCTGAATTAGGTGGTCAGAAAGCTGAGAATAGACCAGATATCGAATCCCGTGTTTTCAAGTTAAAGCTTGATGAAATGATTCATGACATAATTGACAACAAAATATTTGGGAAAATAGATGCTGGTATTAAAATTTATGTCCTCTTATTTTAATAAAATTATCAACAGTAGTTATTATTTAATGACCTACTAACGCCTTGCTTATATGGCCTACAAAAAAAAAGTTTTGTACACCATTGAATTTCAGAAGAGGGGCTTGCCACATGCACATATTATTTTTTGGGTGGAGGAAGCTTCCAAACTGAAAACGACTGAACAAGTTGACTCAGTTATCTCGGCAGAAATACCTGATCCCACGCTTGATCCTGTCGGTTGTGAAGCTGTTTCCCAATACATGATGCATGGACCCTGTGGTGCTGCAAATCCAAATAGCCCCTGCATCAACGAAGGTTAATACAGTTACTAAAACAAAATGAAAAATAAAATTGTATTCATACATCATACATTGCCACAACTTATCCTAACATAAAATTTCATCTGCTTACTTTATTACGCAGGCGTTTGTTCAAAGAAATTTCCAAAAGTATTTCGCAACAGCACAACCATTGATGAGAATGGTTTTTGTGTTTACAGAAGAAGAGAACATGGCTTTAGAGTTCCTAAGAACGGAGTTAATTTGGATAATCGCTTCGTGGTTCCTTATAACAGGTTTTTGCTGGTCAAGTATCAAAGTCATATTAATGTGGAAGCATGTAATAAATCTACATCAATAAAGTACTTATTCAAGTATGAGACAAAGGGTCTTGATAGAAGCATTGTCATGATTACGAATTCATGTGATGGGAACCAGCAGACTGAACATGGCAGCGAAGAAAAAAATGACGAGATAAAAAACTTTTTAGACTGTCGTTACATTTCAGCGTGCGAGGCAATTTGGCGAATTTTTGAATTCCCTATTCATTACCGCAAGCCTGCAGTTGAACGTTTATGCTATCATTTAGATGGAGAGCAATTGTTAATTTTTAACGACGAATATCCTTTGCCTCGAATTGTGAATACCGAAAAAGCCAGGAAGACTATGTTCACTGAATGGATGGAGCTAAATAAAATCGATCCCGAAGCCAGAAGTTTAACGTACGCTGAAATCCCTGCGAATTACGTGTGGAAAAAGAACACTCTGTCCTGGGCAAAAAGAAAATCAGGTCGAAGCATAGGGAGATTGACCTACGCACACCCAAGTTCCGGCGAAAGATATTATTAAGGCTCCTATTGAACATAGTTAAGGGTTGTACAAGTTACGAAGAAATTAAAACAGTTAATGAGATTGTACAACCAACTATGAAAATGGCTTGCTACGCACGTGGCCTTTTGGAAGACGATAATGAATGGCATGAAGCGTTGGATGAGGCTAATTATTGGGCAAGTGGTCCTCAAATGAGAGATTTGTTTTTGACATTCTCCTGTTTTGTGACATGTCCGATGCCAACAAGTTTTGGGAATTCAATTGGCGTAAAATCAGTGATGATATTAAATGGATGAGGAGAAGATTACTTAGGCTTCCATTGCTAGATTTGACAGTGGAAGAAACAAAGAACTTAACTCTTACTGAATTGCAGAAAACCCTCTTAAGAACGGAAGATCTTTAGAGGACATACAAGGCATGCCTCTGCCAGAAAAGCAATTGTTACAACATCTCAAAAACAAGCTTATCATGGAAGAAAAAAATTATGATACTAACAAGCTTGCACAAGAACATACGACACTCAAAATCTCTTTGAATAACGAGCAATTAAGTGTTTATGAAAAAATTGTGTCTACAGTAGATCTTAAAGAATCAAAGCTCTTTTTTTTGTATGGTTATGGTGGTACCGGGAAGACATACCTATACACAGCCATCATCAACAAACTTCTATCAGAATCAAAGATAGTGCTGGTGGTTGCTTCTTCAGGTCAGCCCTACTTTTTCTACCATATGAATATTCAACTAAAACATTTAAAAATTTAAAAAGAAAATCCGTCTTAAAGTTATTACTGCTATTGATTTACTCAGGGATCGCAACATTATTGCTCCCAGGAGGTAGGACAGCTCACAGTAGATTCAGGATCCCTTGACCCTAGATGAAAACTCGACTTGCCCCATAAAACAAAAACACAACTAGCAGGTCTAATCCAGAAAGCAAGTTTGATCATCTGGGATGAAGCTCCCATGGATTCCAAATATGCTTTCGAAGCTGTGGATAAAACATTCAGAGATATATTGTGAGGCACACCGACATACAATCCAGAAATTCCCTTTGGTGGCAAAAGTATCCTACTTGGTGGAGACTTTAGACAGATTCTACCAGTCATCCCAGGCGGAAGTCAAGCCACATTGTCTCTCTGCTTCGTTAAATAGCTCTCAAATGTGGAACTACTTTGAAATATGCCACTCTCACAGAAAATATGCGAGTCAGAAGCTCGAGAACAGTAGAAGCTGAAGAAGGCTTAAGTTTGAAAGAATTTTCAGAATGGACCTTGCGGATAGGCGAAGGAAAGGAAATTGCTAAGGTAAGAGGAGATGCAGACGAAGCCGAGGGGTTCAAATACCCAAAGAATTACTTTTGCCAGAAACTGATAATCCGATTGCAATTATTTTTGAAAGCACGTAGCCAGACTTCAAAGATACAAATTTGACCCCGAATATTTGACTAAGCGAGATGTGCTTACGCCTCGGAATGAAATGGTTGAAGCGTTGAATTTGTATGCAATGAATATGGTTGAAAGCGATGTCAAAGAATACTTGAGCTACGACTCAGTTGATAATGCTACAGATAATGTTGACAATCACGACATCCTTTATCCCATTGAATTCCTAAACAGCCTTAAATTCCCAGGGATCCCAAACCATTGTTTGCAATTGAAAGCCGGGCTACCAATTATGTTGGTACGCAACATAAATCCTAGACAAGGAATGTGCAATGGAACTAGGCTAATCATCACTCAGCTTGAAAAGAGGGTTATTGAAGGGATAATTATTCAGGCTCGCACGTGGGTGCTAAAGTTATGATTCCTAGGATAGTTTTAACAGTTGCTGAGGGAAAGCTACCGTTTACATTGAAGAGAAGACAATTCCCTATTAGAGTGTGCTACGCGATGACGATTAACAAAAGCCAAGGCCAGACTTTAGAAAATGTTGGACTATACTTACCTAGCCCAGTTTTTAGCCATGGGCAATTGTATGTGGCAATCTCTAGAGTCAAGAGTCCTAACGGACTTAAAATAATAGCAATTGAAGATGATGATGATTACAAGGGCCGGACGAAAAATGTCGTCTACAGAGAAGTGTTCAATAAATTATAAAATTATATTTTACGTCTTTACTACATTCATACTCATTGAGATTATCAGGGCCATCCCTACCAATATTTTACGTCTTTACTACATTCATACTCATTGACCTTTACCAATATACAACTTCTCACTTTTTAACCGTACAACCACAAACATATCTGTGGAGTAATTTAAAATAAAAAAAAAAGTTTTGAAAATAATAAGGCTACCAAAACGTTTGCAACTGAAGCACAAATCAATTGAAACAAACAATTATAAAATTTGAGCAATAAATCACTGGCAATGATTACTAACCTTCAAAGCTTCCAAAAATAGCCGGCTGCATCTAGGTCAATTCCAAATGATTGCTCTACCCAATTGAACGCACACAACACTAAATTAAGGCCCAAATTGAGCATACAACCACTAAACAGCAATTAATGTAGAACCGAAATAGTGATTCCGTCGAAAATCTAACTAAGGAGAAATATGGAATGCAAATCAGTTGGATTGGAAAGAGTAAAGTTTGACACAGGTTATTGATACGTCAACGAAAAAAACGTGCATCTATCATGCGCCACTTATTAGTTGTGTCCCAAAGTTTTCCAAAGAAAACCACCCATACTTTTTAATACCAGCATAAGACACCCATACTTTTTAATACCAGCATAGGACAAATGGGGAAAAAAAACCGTGCGTAGCACGGGCTCAACACTAGTGATTCAAATAGTAAGGAACCAATTACAAACTACACTTTTTCCATTAAGGCGAAAAAGATTAGGAATAAAGATTACAAAATCGTGTGTACTTGTATGATATAAAATATATGTTTATGTGATATGTGATCAATACAAAAATCTTTGGTTAGATGTTTTGGTTATTTGCTCATATATACTCCCTCCGTCATAGAATGACAGTACCCCTATTTTTATAGGTTTTACGAAGGAATTGTGAGTATAATTAAGGCTATTTTTGATTTTATTCTAATGAAATTTTTGAAATTGTCCTTGATACACCATTATAAGTACTATTAATATCAATTTTAGATTCACATTAACAAATTATAAGTAGCATTTATAACTGCTCAAAATTCTCTCATATTAACAACGAAAAGAGGTGAACTATCCTTCCGGAGACAGAGGGAGTATAAAGTTGGAGTTCCGTCATTGAATGGACCGACATGCGTTTTGCACTCATCCCTAATAAAAGTTGCAAAACTCTGCGCCTGCTTTTTAAATAAAACATATTGAATGCTCCTTCTTTGTTGATAAGATGTCACACAAGTAGTATGAAAGTTATGTGGCGAGTTTATTGCAAAAGAGTAACGTCTGTTAAAAAATAACCGTCTCTTTTATAACATACGTTATTTGGATTCCAATTTGGTTTGATTAATTTTGATTTTGAGTGTTACAAAAGAGTCACGTATGTTATAAAAAAATTATGGAATATTGTTTTATGGAGTGTTTCGTTATATTTTTAATGTGGTGTTTAAAAAAGTGGTATCAAATTTTTTATAACATTAAGTACGCAAAACACATTTGATGTTTCCAAAGTTGCAACTCTAATTAGTAAAAACTGAAAGTACGCATGTCAATTTTGCAATAAATTCGTTATGTGGCATGCTGTTTACAACTCCTAACAACTTTCCGCTATGTATCCAGATTTATTAGATATGGCCAAATACAGGTGGGACGAGTACGGTTACGGGACGGGTACGGTTTCCAAAACTCATAACCGACACCGTAACCTAACCGTGTCATACACGGGTACGGTGGGACACGGTTATGGCCGGTACGGGTCTGCCCCCTTTTAAAAAATTAAAAACTGTTAAATTGTTACAGGTTTCGTTAAAAAAATCTAACAGAATCTGTTAGAAGTTAACTGTTTTTTTTTTTTGTCCTTTTTGATACCAATGAAATTGAACAAATATGTTATAATATGTTTAAAATGAATAAAACGTAACAGAAATGTTTATAAACCTAACATTTTTAACAGATTATGTTAGAAAATCAACAAACTATGTTAGATAACTAACGAAAATGTTACAAAACTAACATAATTTGTACGGTTAGAACGGTTACAGTTACGGGTGCGGGTTCCTAAAACCTATAACCTTAACCTACCCGCATTATTGACGAGAGAACGGTTAACGGGTTGTCCACGGGTACGGTTCAACGCGGGTGCGGGTTGACGAGTTGTCACGGGTACGATTTCCGATTTGCCATGTCTAGTTTTTATGACCAGAACTTATGGATCAATGCCAATTTCTAGTGTTGGTAAACAAGGTAAAGATTTTGAGGCTAGTATAAATTTTTGTGAAGATGAATATTGTTGAATATTCCCAATAGGTAATTTGCCCCCAAGGAGTAACAATCCTTCTAAAAATGGTTTTTTTTTTTTTTTTAAAAAATAATAATAACACTAATAGTAATAATAAATTTTGGGACCAAAGGTGGGACAATATTCGCAATGATGGAACATAATCGAGTTTCACCTTCCACTTTTTTTTTTTTTTTTTCCGACTCACATTGTTTTCCTCTTCCCTAAAATGTCCTTTCAGTCTTATGGCATTTCATTGTAGCCTCTCTTGTTATTGCTTTTTCTTATCTATTCTCCTTTCATCTTTTTATTGTAATGCCACAAGCTCAAGATCCTTTCTTGATATCTCCTTACCCTTATCTCTACACAGTCATATGCGCCCAAGATTAGTGGCAAAGCCAGAAAATATGTAAAGTGGGTTAAAACTTGCTGTAATTTTTATTTTTTTTTAAAGTTTGGTACACGCCTAATTTATTACAAAAAATCTCTATGGAATCCTCTCGCCATAGACTTTTTGAAGAGGTAAAATAGACTCTTTTTTTCCATGGCCTAGAGTTGGAAACAAATACCTCCACCCCTAAATCAGTTTTTAACTCGAATTTTAACCAAATTTAATTATTCATTAGGTTATAGCAACAAAAATTTAACTCCAAGATATTTTTTCGTTAGGTTTAGAGAGACAAATTCTAACAATAGCCGATTCAATGTGAAATTTCATGTTGCCCAACACGTGTGTGCAGCACATGACAAGTTTTAACGAAAAGTTAGATTCTTAACGAGTAAAACCACATTTCTGACATCCGTACTATGTCAAGAATATCAATTTAACCTCCGTACTATCTAAACAACAAAAGGAACATGCGTATTATTGATTAATTAGCAAAACTAACCAAATCGTTGTAATAGGTGTTAGAAACTTAACAAGCTAAATAACTGGTTCAGCCCTAATCTATGCATTTGTTTCCGTTTTCATCCTGAAATTTTGACATTTTCGTTTTAGTCACTTCCCCACCATATTTCACCCTTGCAGCCACCTTCATCTCCACCACCACAACCATCACAGCTACCTCACCACCACCAAAATCACCGCACCAATACCAAAATAAAATTACCAGCCACATTCTAAAAGCAATACTCCAGTTCATTTGATGAATTGAAATTAAAGAACCAATTACCTAAATCAAAGAAAAACTCCACAAAATCTCGAGTTCAAAATAAAAATCAAACCCAAATCAAATTATACAAAACCAAAATCATCTATAAAACTAATTTGACTAAACTAACATATACACGTCTTAATCGATTTGATGATACTCAAACAAACATTAAAAACAACTCAATCTGACTACAAAATCAGATTTGGAAAGAGAGGGGGGGGGGGGGGGGGAAGGGGCGGACTGGGAAACGATGGAAGACAAGGATCAGATCTGATTTCAATCTAGGGTGCTCTGTTTACGAGCTTGGAGCTTCATGGCAGTCTGATGATGACGAAAATGGATATGGTGAGGTGGTGTTGACGTATTTGCAGATGTCACTCTAATCGGCGATGACCAGATGTCACTCGTCTCCTCCGAGATCGCCGCCGCCATCCACCAAGTCATCCTCAACGGTGCCGCTCTCTTAGCCTGCTCTCAACTGCCAAACACTTCATTCCAATCCGTACAAATTACCTCCAATTCGAGATCTGAAACCCAACTTCGACCCTGCTGTTGAGGCGGCGGCGCGAGAGGATTTGATGGCCGACGAGGAAGGGCGGCGGTGATAGGGTCGTGGGATTGGATAAGTTGGAGAAGATACCTGGACGATCGGAGAAGAGAGTGAGATTTGGCCGGATTTCATGTGGAGAGAGACGGATCCGGAGAGAGAGAGACGATCTGGAGAGGGAGAGACGAAGGTCGCCGGTCGCCAATCGCCGGTGGGGAGTCGGAGAGATGTGGAGAGAGAAGTGTGTGTGTGTGTGTGTGTTTTGGAGGGGGGGGGGAGGGACTGAGCGGTGAGTTAAGGAGGGTGGGGGTTTTCTATAATATAGTCATAATATCCGTTAAATTTTTAACGCCCATTAGCGTCCACTAACACCCATTAACGATTTTTGTTAGTTTTGCTAATTTATCAATAGTACGCAGGTTACTTTTATTGTTTTTTCGGTCGTAGTACATATGTAATATGAAAAACTCAATAGTACGAATGGCAAAATGCAGTTTACTCGATTCTTAACTAAATTTACATTGAATTGAAACAAAAAGTCAATGTGGGGAAGGGGGTTGACACAAAATGAAATGTGGGAGTTAAATTGCAACACTTTGTAAAATGATAGTCTTATTTCCTCTTTTTGTTTGTCCAAAAAGTTTGTCCCATTTGCACAATTAATCACTGAATTTCAAAAACATATAGAGTAACCTTAAAATGTTTGAAAAGTCAAACGTGACTATCATTTTAGTAGGACGCATGGAGTAAATACAAACTGGAGTGCCATCTGCCTATTTTGACTGATGATACTTTCTGTACAGATCGTAAACCATAGGGAAGTAGAATCAAACCAAAAAGATGCAGGTGCGACATGCCATGCTCAGTCTCTCCTCCTCAACTGACCAAGGGGAAAAGAAATCACAACTACGAAACCCGGTCCCCCAATAATAGGATCATTGTGTTTGCTACTGAGTTGAGACAATTCATGTTTTAGAGTGTAAATTTAATGAATCTGTTACTTAATAGGTCGCTTACCTTTAGCAAGAACTCTATAGCAATACCGTGCAACCCTACAAAACACATTGTTAATAATGTTAGTAAATGTCCCACAAGAATATATCAGAAACATGTACACACTTCATAAATATTTTTCTCATCGAAACTCGTATGAAAAAAGGAGCATGGCAGTTAGGATAAATAGAGGACATGTCTTTAATAACCTATAATGGCTAGAAACAGGGCTTTTCCAAAACAGCTAGCAGGAGCTGAAGGGCACGAAATGTTGTCATAATTTATAAGACAATATGGAAATCACGAGTGAAGCAACAAAATAGGTATGGCAGATTCGTACAAGACGTCAGAAAATGAAGGCAATATGAACAAGGAACTCTTAACATATCAATTTGTTGTGGCTGAACTATTAACATCTGTACTACTATCTGCGTAATAAGGCGAGGGGCATAATACATTCTTGAATTCTTAGACATTTCACCCTATATATATTCCTCAACAATATATCACATCTTAAGGAAAAACTCTCAAATGTAACTAACCCCTCTCCTTCTCAAAACTACATGTCAGCCCTAAACCGTAAATATATAGTGTTCACCAGGACAGCGAACTGATGAGAACTTCCCAGATTTACCCTACAGGACAGAATTAATCAGCGAAAGAAATAGAGGATGCATATATATATAAGAAATCATAACAAATAAACTAATTTTCATATTAAAGCTTAACGCTTGTATACATTGGCTGAGTGAAGCAAATCAAGAAAATACTACATGAAAATTTAAACCCTCTAGACCGTGCAGAATATCGGAGTATTTGTCAGGAACATGACTCTCAATGGTCATGTTCATCATTAAAAATATTTTATGCAATGTCATCCATTTGGTATGATGTATACTGAGGTGACAAGTGACAAGTGACAAGTGTAAAAGTTTAAGTTAGTTAGAATCACAACTACAATAGCCCATGAGGGTGAAAGGTCACACAGTCAGCAGTTATCTGGGGGACAATGAGAAATAGGATCATTGTATTTATCATCGTGTAAAAGCAGCTTGAGCCGATCTGGGATAACCAAACGTACCGATTTACCGCTTTCTGAAATTCTACTTAAAAAATATGACGGCATCCAAGTGTTCATATCCAAGAGTGGCATCTCCTTCCTCATTACTTATCATACTCCCTCCGTCCCCAAAATGATCTTCACAATTGACTATTCAAACTTTTTAAGGATAGCACACTTGCTTCACTAGCCATGTTGTATTTATGCACATGTAAGCCTAAATTGTAGAAATGAGAAGAACTTTTTTGGGACAATGAAAAATGGCAAATGAGAAGATCATTTTGGGACGGGGGGAGTAATATACAAAGCTAACCTGCATGGGAAAAGGTTCATCCACAACCATCACCATTTATTAGTTCTCCTCAACAACAATGCCAAAGTATCTCAATATTACAAAATCATATGCCACTGACTGGAGAAGACACACAACTTGAAGTTGGTGGACAGATATGAGCATGTTGCCTATTGGTGCCCTTCATAAACTCACAATCGTTGTGATCGTATCTATAATAATGACCCGTCCACATAAATGATAGTCAGTAATATTTCAAGCAAATATCGTTTCAAATAAAATTTCTCAAGCATATTAGGCAGATTTTCCATCTTTTCAACTCCAAAAACCAAATTTTCTAAAGTTTCAAAGGTTGCTCTCGAACAAGCATATTACACCAGATAGTCTCACAAAATTACAATCCATCTTTTCATATACCCCTCCGTCCAAAATGATCTTCCCATATTTTTGCTGTCATTACTACGAATGAACTTTGAGCCAAAATTTTAGGTTGATTTTATTATCCAAATGCAACTCTATAACTTGTATTGATAGCATTGTTGATGGTGTATCAATAACAAGTTTAGATTTCATTAGTATAATAAATCAACCTAAAATCATTGCTCAAAGTTCCTTCATAGCGAAGGCAAAATAAGTGGGAAGATCATTTTGGGACAGAGAGAGTATATCAGAAGTTCAGAACAAAGAAAAATCTTACAAATCAGAACTGAAGGCAAAATTCTAAAGCATATACCTACACTTACCAACAGGGACAGCACACTGGTACGAACATGCAAATTTCCCTACAGTAATGAGCAAAAAAGGCCAAAAATAAATAGTTAGACATATTCACATAGAGAAGAGAGATCAAATAAAGAATACTTGAAAGATAATACTCCCTTTGTCCCAAAATGAATCTTCTCATATGTCATTTTTCATTGTCTGAAAAAGTTCTTCTCATTTATATAATTTAGGCTTAAAAAGTGCATAAACAAAGCATGACTAGTGAAGCAAATGTTATATCCTTAAAAAGTTTAAATAGTCAAATAGGAAGATCATTTTGGGGAGGATCAACTAACTTTTAACTTTATAAACCTCTAGACCGTACAGAATACAGGCGTACTTGTCAGGCCCATCCT
>JAOWBW010001958.1:77731-152676 GCA_026119855.1 Campanula takesimana | reverse complement strand
TTTGGCTGAGTGCTCCCCTTGGCTATGGAAGGTTCCTGGTTTGGTGGCCCGTAACACTTCCGCCATTTGACTCATTTTGAGTCTCGAGCTTGTTGATGGCAGCACTGTGGTTCTTTCTTTCTTGAACCATTTCCAGCCTCATTTGCTCCAGTAGTGTCTCGATGGAAGGTTTTTGAGGCTGCGGTGGTTGGTGTTGCGGTGGAGATTGTGGTTGCGGTTGTGGTTGCACCGGGTGGAGTGCTGATTGTTACTCCATGAAAGGTTTGGATGATGCCTCCACCCCGGATTGTAAGTGTTGGAGTAGGGGTTGTTGTACTGCTTGGTTGGAATCCATTCACAGCTTGTGCCTGTTCAGAAAATTCTGCAAAATGTGCACTGGAAGGACAAGCATTAGTAGTATGAGAATTCAAACCACAATTAGCACATACATCTTGCACTTTGTTAGCAACAAGGGGAGATACAAGATTTGTAAATGATGACATCTGATTGGACATTTGTACAAGAGCATTTTCCAATTTATCGAATCTATCATTAGACTGAACCTCATAAATTCCCTTTTGACTCCCTCGCACTCCTCTCTGTTGGTAATTTGCACCTAACATTTCAAAATATCTCTAGCCTCATCCGGGGTCTTTTCACCTATTGAACCCCCGCCGCAGTATCGACCGAGTTTTGGTGCAATTGACTCAACCATCGTAAAAAGACTGATTTAAATGAGGTAAAGAAAAATCATGGTGTGGGCATTGAACTAACAACATTTTAAAACGGTCCCAAGCTTCATGGAACGTCTCCCCGGTTCTTGTTGAAACCAATAATTTTCTTTCTTAATGCGGACAAAGACGGGTGAGAGTAAAATTTTTGAAAAAATATTTGAGACATCTTTTCCCATGTGTCTATACTATTGGGAGGCAAAGTCATGAACCAATTTTAGCTACGTCCTTAAGACAAAATTGAAAACAACGTAGCTTTAATTGGTCCTCCGTGATACCCGCTGTGATAGAAAAGTTTGAACGGTGGTTATGTATTCACGGATGAAGTTCAATGGATCCTCATTAGTTAGACCATGGAAATTTGGTAACAAGTTAAAATATTGTCCTTTTACTTCATAAGCCTTTGCCGCGGGCGGCAAGTTTATGCATGAAGCTACGTCATCAATTTTAGGACGGAAGTAGTCCTTCATATGACGAATCTCACCCATATTTAAGTTTACTTCTACCTCGGTGGTGGAAGTTTCGGTTCCACTTAGATCTTCTTCTGTCCTGGTGACAGAAGTCTCAGATTCAGATTCAAATAAATTGAAAAGGAGAGTATTTTCCTCGAGATTATCTATTTCTTCGTTCAACGGAACCAACTGGGGGTTCAGTGAACGTCGACCAAACATACACTATTGAAAATTGAACTGTGAAATACAGAACAAGTCCCCGGCAGCGGCGCCAAAAACTTGATAGAGAAAAACTCCACTTGTAATAAAAATACCTAGCAAGCGTACTAGTCACCGTAGTAGTAATACGCAATGCGAGGGTCGATCCACAGAGACTTGTGTATTCACAATTTGATTTTCAGCAGTGTAAGAAAGAAATAAAAATGACTGGTTTTGTTTTGATTTTAATACTACAAAAACAATGAAAATAAACTAAGGAAACACTTAAGTAAAATGGAATGAATGTCGATAGAACGAAATTACCGAATTTCAAGCAATGAGAGATGATTCTATGGATTGGGTTCATATGTACATCATTATTATGTATAGCTAATGATATTATCATTCATTGTTGGGGATTCATTTACTTAAATAAGATTGCTTGTTCACACATAAATCAATCTTGTGTTTCTCTATATTATAAATTCTGCAAAGTCATTATAATATAGCAAAAACCCTTTAAACTCTTAAGAATGTTGGACCTATAATCTTGATGAGAAATCACTTTGCAAATATTGATGATATTTTTCAGAAATCTGACTTTGTATATGTCTTTCAATCACTTGAAATCCATATACACAAAATAGTTTAAAAGCCAATTTACTCTTAGCAATAAATTGTAACAAGAAAACTTTCATAAACTCATTTCTAGAAAAACCCAACAAATGAATCCAAATAACATTAACTAGTACATAATTATTCAGCACATATTACCTCCAATCCATAGAAAGGGAGACTTAGCCAAGAATGTACATCATCTTCATCAACATCTCTTCAAAGTTCAACATATAACTTGAAGATATGAAAATATTCTGAAAACGTGTATCTCTCCAAATCTCTCTCTACAAGCTAAAATCTGAATAAATTTCTCTAAGGACTGAATAGAGAACAAAAATACAAGGAATAATGGTAGTGTGCCTTGTTTGCTGCATGGTAGAAGTCTTTATGTACCCCAAGTCCAAGTCCACAAAGTGAGAGGTAAGGACACTCTTTTTCTCCAACCACCAACAACACATGCTATGCATTTAATGCAAATGGAGGTGGAAAAGTGTTTGTGATCTTTGAATAGATATTCTGGAGGGTCTTGAGAGCTGAGCTATGGCCATTTTTCTTTGTTCAAGACTTTTGGGTGAGAAATTCTGACTTTAGAACACAAAAACTGCTGCACATGGCTGGAACGAAGGAGGGGGCGCACGCACCCTGAGGAGGGAGGCGTGCGCACCCTAGCTTCTTTCACAATTGCAATTCCTTCTGATTGAAGGAGGCACACGCACCCAATAAAAGGGAGCGCGCGCACCCTTCTCTTTCTGAGGAGATCTTCTTTTCTTAATTCCTGAAAGGTCCTTGGCCCTTGGTTTTTTTCTAAAATTCTCCAGAAGTCCTTACTGACTCCTTAAGGCTAAAGTTTCTCCTGTTTTTCAGCAACTCTTGCCTGTACTCAAAGACACTCAAACAACCATTAAAACACCACAAATACCCAAGGATTAGCCTAAAAATAAGAATGAATGTATTCAATAATGATGTGTAGAAACACACTTATCAATATATATATATATATATATATATATATATATATATATATATATATATATATATATACATATGAAACGCTTAGGCAAGATAAGCCCCTAATTCGCTTTTCGCCTTTGGGAGGTAGAACTCGTTGAAGGGGTTTGAATATCCCCTTGCATTTTATTGATATCTTCGAGGAGGACAGACAGCCCCAATGCATCGTCATGTCGGGAACAGACAACCTTTGTGATTGTGCGGGCGCTTCTTCGATGGTGAGCAGCTCTGCAGTCATCGTCTTCTTCATAGAGATGGAAGTATATATGGGGAGTATTTGGTGGGTGCACACAGTGGGTGTACACGAAGGGAATATATGGAGGGTGTAAACAGTGGGTGTACATAAGGGGAATATATATATATAGGTTGCACACAGTGGGTGTACGCAAGGAGTTTGTATGGTGGGTACACACAGTGGGTGTACACGAGGGGTACATATATAGAAGGGGTGCACACAATGGGTGTACAAAAGGGGTGCATATATAGAGTGTACACAGTGGGTGTACACGAGTGGAGTATATATAGGGTGCACACAGTGGGTGTACACGTATAAGGGTAGGTATAGAGAGGACATATAGAAAAGAGAAAACAATTCGATTGATCAAAGCGTTTGTTATTTTGAGACTAATTGTTTGTTAAGTTATGTATGATGATTTTGTTGGAGATTATGCCCTAGGCCCTTGAGAAAGTCCTTACGTTACATCATGTTCTCATTTGTTATGGAGATAACAACCCTGGATTATTATATGTTTTACAGGTTTGTTATAATAATCCCCGTCCCTAGTACTTATGAAGAACTAGTATAAGTTTAATCGATGATCATATGATGATCATGTGTATATGATAAAAATTAAACTTATGGGTACTTGTTGGAGAACAAGTACTGGACTTGACCCCACCTATGAGATTTATGTCATGGTCAAATGTCATAATAAAATCTCATAATAGTCATATCATTTGATATCCTTAGACCTGAGATTATCATGGTCTTCCACATGATGAACATTATATTTGACGTACTCAAACGCTACCCCTAACCGGATAGTTATAAAGGCTACGATTGGCATAATCGGATTCTTGTAGGGAAGAATGATAAGTCAAGATGGAATTTGTCCCTCCTCAAGAGAGATATCTGCTTAGGCCACTCGTAGAATGAGATTGATGAAATGCGTGGCCACGCTCAAATGAATTGATGTGATCAATGTCATTTGCTCATAATCAATCTACTCAAGATCGAGAAAGCATTGAATGCGATAAGTTGACGTTGACCATGACTTATGTTCAATATGATATCGTGTGACAAAAAGATTGTGATATGTTCTATGAGGATAACAAACTTCGTTAAGTTATATTAATTGGGTAGTCATGATGGCTTGCTAGAGTCCGCGCATGACTTATGGGTTGACCTTGGTTAGACTCATTTCCAACTTAATATAATTCTATAGGGTCACACACAAAAGAACGAATCAAAGAAAAGGCTAAAATTGGAATTGCGTAAAAGAGCGTAAAAATCAGAAATAAGGAAATCTGAGAAAATAAGGCTTCTAGAAGGGTGGTCCGGGCGGACCTTACAAAGGACCCGGGCGGACCTCTTTGGTGCCCCGGGCGGACCACCCCTCCAGAAAGTCTGGTTTTTCCTGATTCGGATTTTGACGGGATTTGGACTAAATTTCCTAAATGGTTTAGGACTTTTGAGTTTAAATACACCTCTCTTTACAAGGTATTAACCTAATTGATATTGTATCATTATTAGTAGCCTCCATATGTTTGAGAAACATATTCTTGAGTTTAGATTGAGAATCAAAAGCTCAAGAACACCAAAATTCATATAGCCTTTGAAGATTAGAAAAGTGTGTTTTCTAATGGGTCTAGCAATCCAGATCTAGAATGGTTCTATATATTCGTTTGCGTGTGGATACAAATAGATGATGTTGCTTTAGCATCTCAAGTTCGTGTTCCTGTGATCCTGATTCAAAGAACGCGAAGAACGAGGAGATCAAATCTTGAAGCTTGAAGACTTGAAGATTTGAAGATCCGAAAAATCTTAAACGCTCAACATGGTTAGTATTCTAAATTCATCTTGCTATTAATTTAATCATCATGAATGGATCTTGGGGCTTAGGTTTTTTTTTTATTGTTATCGCTTTCTTCCGCTGCGCATGTTGCCTCAAAACCCAACAGTGGTATCAGATCCCCGTTCATGTATGATTATTTTAATAAATATCATGTTGATAATATAATTGGATTATATGTATTGACATGCTATTTGAATTTAGATTCATGGTCTCAATATTCAGGAGGCTGTAAGCAGAGTTGCATCTTTAAAGCCAAGTTCGTCTAATCCTATTTCCAGTGGTCCAATTCAAGCTCTGACAGCTCCTAATCTTAGACCTCCTGGAGCACGCAAGCTTAATCCTAAATATTTCAACCCAAAACTTACAACTAATATTGCTGAAGAAAAAACTCTGACATCTTCTTCACAGACCCCCCCCCCCCCCACATACACACACATAGAGAAGTTGCTATGAATGAAATGGCAAAACCTTTCTTTCCTAACCTTCAAAGGTTTATTGATATTGTTCTCCCTTATAATAAATTTGGTTCTGAAGCTGATGCTTTTTCTTCATCTAAATCGGACACTTTTGGTGATGACTATGGAGGCATGGTGGATGGCTCAGTAGCTATCTCACCTCGGGCTCCTAGGATTCATGTTCAAGAGAATGGTATGGCGAGAAGAAATTGATTACTATGACCTTGAAGATGGCTATACATCTGTTTGTCGAAAACATAAACCTTTCAAAGTTAAATCAAAGAACAATGAGGATAATCTCGTTACCTTTGTTTTTTTTTTTTTTTTTTTTTTTCTTATTTTGAGGTAAGGCTTTATGTCTCTCTCCTTGTACTTTTATTTTATTTTTTTCCTTTAATAAAATTTATGGGGCTTTGCCTCTTTCAATTAAAATAACAAAAATAATAATAATTTAAGTAAGATAATATTACAAGAGATATACACAATCAATTTCCTAATTTATTGTATGTCTAATAATATGCATCCATAAGATCTGACTTCATCAACGCTCTTAATCTCGATCTTTTATTTTGATGTACCATTTTGGTACACATATCTCAACAATGTTGCTTACATGTCCCAAATTCCTCCCAAACACACCCAAATTAGACCTAATCGGTCCCAAATTTCCCCCACAAACACACCCAAATTAGAGCTATATACAGAAAAGGACGAACACTAAGAATGATTGAGTGGAAAACTTTCTTGTGAAAATCTACGCCCAACTGGCCGAAAAAAATCCCCACCCCACTCCCACTATAGGTTTGTTCTCATGTGTAATAGTCGTAGAGGGGCCCATTTGGCTAGGTCATGGCTGTTTTTTTTTAGGTCCACGGACCCTAAAAAAATCACCATTTTGTCTTTAATTTGGATTTATGCTTTTTGACATTTAGGTATGGTTCAAAATTTAGGCCTTGAAATATTCTTTATGATTCTTAGTTGCAGTTGACTTCTTTCAACTTCATTTGTTTGGGACCTAAGTAAATTCTTTGTTTCATGCCTGGGGTCACATTCGAATCGAGTTGGAATATTGGATCGTATCGAAATGCCCAATTTCATTGTTTTCATGGCTTTTTATAATGTATAACTAATTATAATGTGTATGGATGTATTCAAGGCTTACCAAATAGAGAAAATTTTGGGGGAAACTAGTTCCTCCATAAGTTATATAAATTCTTGTTTTTATAGGGTTTAGGGTTTAAAATTTAGGGTTTAAAGACTAAAAACAAGACTTTTTATAACTTATGTAAGAACTAGTTTCCCCCAAAACCTACTCTACCAAATAACCTCCATCATTCTATGGTTGACCAAATACGGTTACGGTTTCGGTTCTAAAAAAGGAGGAACTTTAATCGAACTGTGTCTAGACGATTTACGGTTTTGGTCTTGAACATCTGGTTCAAGTTCAGGGGGTTTACAGTTTTGATGTTTTTTTTTTCATTGTTTTTTGCACATGAAAATGTTTTAAAATTATTTTATTATTGTTTAAATTTTTTTTATAAAAATTGTTGAAATCCAGTCAAAAATGGCTGTTTTTTGTCAACTTCCTGTTAGTAACGGAAAATTCTGACAAAACTGTCAAAAATCTGACGGTTCTGACGGTTTTTCTTACGGTTTTGAGGGTTTTTTGATGGTTATAACGGTTCCGGTTCCGCTATGGTCCATCCCGTTCGGAACCGCGTGTTCGACAGTTTTTTAAGCCTTGTATCTTAACCGGACCAGATTATTTACGGTTACGGTTACAACGGTTACGGTTTTTAGCACGGTTCGTGGCGATTCCAGTTCTAGGCCGGTTCGTCGGTTCCGGTCCGGTTCCGTTTTGGTCATCCCTAATTCATATCGTATTTGATTTGTCAATATTTTTTCTTTTAAAAATATTTATATGTTAGTACTTGTACAAAGGTAATATTGCACTAAAACTCTTCATATTCAAAAAACGTGATATTTATTTTTAGACGTTCAGAAAAAAATGTGCGGAATTTATCATAGGACGGATAAGCATTAAATTATGGCAAATTCTTGGAAATGGCGGCCGCACCACGTGCGGCGGGTTGCCCACGGGTCGGCCCGCCCGTTTCCATGCTCTACCCGCCCGGATTTTTTTTTTTTTTTTTTTTTTTTGAAAGCGACATCTGTCCTTTTTAAAAAAAAAAAACCAATAACTTTAAAATGTTATATCTTGAGATTTATAAGTCAAAAAAAATATTTAAAAATACCGTTGTGTTCGTCTCGACGAGACGAATAAAACTACATAGGTCATGATATGGTTTGATTTTTTTAAAAAAACATTTTTTTCACACATAAAAAGTTTGAGGTGCTTGCCAGCTGAAATGTAACACTCTGTTCTGATAAAAGTAACACTTTCATCTTCAAAAAGTAACCCTTTTTCTACTGTCAAATGTAACATCAATTTTAACAAAAAAAAAAATGAGTTTGCATTTCAATTGTTACTTTCTCAATAAAAAATTGTTACATTTCATATATAATGTTACATTAAGGAATATAAACTGTTAGAATTGAGAAAAAAAAATGTTACATTCATTTTTTATAAAATGTAACATTAGTTTAGTTGTCAATCCTATGTTATTTTCGGAGAAAAAAAGTGTTACATTTGAAAAAATGAGTGTTACATTCCCTTATAAAAAGTGTTACATTAATTTAGTTGTCAATCTTTATGTTATCTTTATCTATTGTAGCAAAATTGTGGTACATTTTTTTTTAAAAAGTGTTACATTTGAATAAAAAAGTGTTACATTTTGTTATAATAAGTGTTACTTTTGTTGAAGGCAAAAAAGTATGGGTGGTACATTTGAAAAAAAAGTGTTATATTTGAAAAAAGAATGTTACATTCCTTTATAAAAAGTGTTACATTAATTTAGTCGTTAATTTTTATGTTATCTTTAATCTATTGCATCAAAATTGTGGTACATTTTTGAAAAAAAAAAATGTTACATTTGAAAAACAAAAGTGTTACATTTCGTTATAAGAAGTGTTACTTTTGGTGTGAGGGAAAAAAGTTGTGGGAGCAAAAAAACAATAAAATAAAATAAAATAAAATAAAAGGGCATGGTCGGCGCCGCACGGGGTGCGGCCGCCGCACCAGAGACCGGCTCTTAAATTATACACATAAGAAGATACTACAGTGTTCAACTGTCTCATACGAAAAAAACTACCTCATTCCAACAATATATTTTATTTAAAATTTGATGATCAATTTGATTGGTGAATATCTCGAGAAAAAAATGTTTTACACCCGTTTAAGTGTAAAACTTGTTTTCATCCCTTAATGTACAACAAAATCTCTTAATCCGAAACAAATTTTACAGATCTTTTAGTGTAAAACCGGTTTTTTATAAGTCTGACTCATTTAATTGAATTTCTAGCAACTATTATGAAAATTTATTATTTTAATGATATTAAAAAATTATTAGTTGTTTGTACTGAATTCTATCCGTAACAACCGTTAACATTTTACCAAGATAACCAAATTTTTTAGTATACTCCCTCCGTCTCACCACAAGTAGGACTAGAGGAGTGAGCACAATAATTAAGAGAAGAATAATACTAGGGGCACAAAAAAGTCACAAAATCTTGCTCACAAAATCCTAGGTGTCATTATTTTATTGGTGTTTTTAAGTAGAGTGTGGCGGGTCCATTATCGATACAACAAATAAAATATCGCTACCTCATTTTGTTAGCAAGATTTTGTGAGCTTATTTTGTGCCCCTAGCATTGCTCGAAAGAGAAAAGTAGTGTATGTGTTATAGAAAATGAATAGATAGAATGAGTGGGGTAAATAGTAGTGTTCGTTGAATAAATTGAGTGGTAGAAAATGAAGAGAAAGAATGAGTGTGGTTTAATGGTGTGGTAGGTTGAATATAATATATTAAAACATTTCCATTTTTGGCAGTCTCAATTTGTTAGATATATAACTTTGAAATAAGTCAGATTTTCTGAGAAGAGAGCGGAAAGCATGAGTCGGCTTTGGAAGCGCGACTCGTGACCGCTTTTTTGAAGTCACAGCATAAATTCGGCCGAGCATTGATATGGATTCGGGCGAACTGGGCAAGGATTCGGCTGAATTAGGCCCTTGACTCGGTCGAATGTCATGTTCCGGGCTTGGTGTGGTTTGACTTGTGCAGAAAGTTAATTGGATTCCTTTTTAGGGTTTAATTAAGGATTCTTTCTGTTTCCAGGGTTAGGACTCTAACACTATAAATACTAGTGGTAAACTAGTAGCCTCCATAACATTGAAAATAAGAGAGAGAGATCAATAATTTTAGATTTAAGGTTTTCACATTTAGGATTTTTGTGATCAAAATTCGTGCAACATAGGTTGGTGTGATCATCAGTGTTTTCTTCTGTAATTATTTCTCCAGCCATATTAATAATATATGTTCTCCTTTTGCCCGTGGACGTAGCCAATAGGTCGTTGGTGAACCACGTAAATTTTGTGTTCTTGTTTTGTTGATTTGAGTTCGTTATTATCTGCTATCTCTTGGGTCTGGTTTACTAACACAATTATTTTAGTACGGCCTAAAAGAGAAAAAAGTCTTACTTGTGCTAGGACGGAGGGAGTAATTTTTAAGGAGGGAGTGATCATTTCATGAAGTTAAGTATCTTTTCAAGAAAGTAAGTACACATTTTTATCTCCTTCAAATTGCATTAAAATTATACTCACTCTGTCATATTTTAAACTTTAAAAATTTTCATTTTAATTATCCCATTTCAAACTTCAAAACCTATTTAAAAAAAAAAGTTGTTTACACTTCTTTATTTGTGGACCTCACATGTCATATTCACAACAATTATTTACTAAATATTCCTTACTCCACTTTCTCTTTTTTACTTAACCATCAACACTCACAACACATCCCCTCTTTCTTAAATTTTAATTTTCTTTCAATATACTTACTTTTCTTTTTAGAAACAAAGAAAATATTTATATTGAATCAACTGGTTCCGATAGAAATACTCTTTTTGTCTGATAATAATTTTCACCAATTTTATTTTGAGGTGGTCTCTTGTGAGAACACCTAGATCCGTTTTATAGAAGAGATGGGTTGACCCATGACCGTGTACAACAATCCCCGCGAAGCGTAGGATCCCAACTCATGCTCTACTCAAAATCTGCCACGTGGCAGCGACCGATTGGCAAAAAAAAAAACTATTTTTTTTTCATTTTTTTTAGTTTTATATTTTTTTTAAATGTTTTTTTCGTTTGCCAAAAGTAATACTTAGTATAACTAAATGTAACAACTGTGTTACTTATAAAGTAACATTGTTTATAAGTAAACGTAATACCAGTTTTACAAAAAAATAACTCATTTTACTCATCTTTCAACTGTAATACGAACTATCAATACGTGTAACACTAACAATAACTAAATGTAATTATAGTTATAATGAATTGTAATAGTGTTTTTCCATATATTTTTTTTAGTATTTTGATTATTATTATTTTTTTTGTTGAAAGAAAGTAACATTTGAAAAATAACAACTTATATACATGAATGTGATTATTTGTACAAGTAAATGTAACACTCTAGTAGATGGTATTGTAACAGATTTCTATAGATAATGTAATACTTTTACATGTATCATGATAAATTAAAATCATTGTAACTTATTATTTGAAAACATATGGATATACTATTATACAAGTAAACGTAACTGTTTTACAATGTTATTATACAAGTAAAATGTAGCATTCACTTATAAAAATTGTTACTTTTTTATTTTTACAATGTTACTAGCACAAGTGTTTTTAGTTCTAAAGTGTAAATGGTTGAATTATTACTTTTCTATACATATGCGTTACAATTATGTATAAACACTGTTACATTTAAGTAACACGTTCGTTACATTTTAGTTATAATAAGTATTACTTTTGGCAAATGAAGAAAACATAAAAAAACATTGTTACTTTTCTGTATATATGTATTACTTTTATGTATACAAACTGTTTCATATAAATAACACGTTTGTTACATTTAGTTATAGTAACTATTACCTTTGCAAACCGGGGAAAAAAATTACCCGCGGGTCGTGGGTCCAGGTCATGGGTCAAAAATGACATGTCTCTACTATGAGAGGGGTCATGGTGTTATCATACAAATTTTTGTCTTTTGTTTTTGGGTGTTCAATTAATAAATCTCACAATGTTCACCATTTATACCATTTTTATTCGCACTATCACACTTGTTATACTCACATTCAATTTAGTAGTCTCATTCTCAAATTATTGTACTCCCTCCGTCCCAGTTTAATGTTCTTATTTTTCTTTTTGGTCTGTCCAAGATTAAGTTTCTTAATTGCTTTATTCCATAAATGGAAAAGAATGAATAGTGCTTTGGAGAATCTTGCCCTCAAAAAGTTCATTTAATTACAAAAAAATCATTACTTACCTAACTTACTTTCACCCACTTGATTATGAATAATGTTTTGGACATTTATATCCTCCACTCTCTACTTTTGGTTGATTCATTCCTTTGTTTCTTGCCTTAGTTTCTTAATAAGCGTGCATATTCAAACTAAAAACTTTAAACTGAGACGGAGGGAGTATTAATCAAATTTTCTTCACTCAATACTTTTAAATACATATATTTTCTCCTTAGTTTTTTGTTAAAAAAATGGTAGAAGTTATTGTGGGATAAAGGAAGTTGCTCGGTGTAGTATATCTTTATGATAGCAGTCCATCTGTATTAAAATAATAATTGCGTTTGACTTTAGGAATATATTTATTTTCTCTTTTCAATGTTACAATTCAGTGATTTTGAAGTATTAATTTTTTTTTTCAAAAAAAAAGATTAATTTTTCAAAATAAATAATAACGAAAAGTGAGAATATCATTTTGAGACGAGTGGAGTACTATTTTTGTCTTCAAATAAATGTAAAAATAACAGACAATTATTTTTATTTTGAAATGGTGTCTCCAAAGAATGTTAAATCCAAGACACACAATATAATAGGGAATTTTCCCCAAGGGCCCCTAGTGCGAGATTTTATTACACATAAATCCCAACCCAAACCAAATACCAGATAAGGAGTTGGGCTGAGATCCAAATTCCTCATATACCCCTGGCCCAAATTAAACACTTATATACCGAAATTACCCCCACCCCCTCAAACAAAACCCTCTCCTCCCTCCTTCCCATTTTTACTCTCTCTCTCTCTCTCTCTCTAAAAAAAACACACACACAAAATTCATTTTCTCTCCCTCCAAACATTCACCGCCTCCTCATATTCTCTAGCGACGGCGCCGACCTTTACAACGGCGACGGAGACGACCTCTACGACGGCGACGAAGATGACCTCTACGACGGCGACGACGTCTACGACAGCGATACATTTGGCTCCAGTGACTATGCCTACTTCGTCTCTCTCTACAGATCTGTTACTCTCTCTCACATCTGTCGTCGGCTTCCCCTCTCTCTCTCCCAGATCTTCGAAACTTGAAGGACGGCGACAAGCGACGTCATTTTTTCTCTTCCCAGATCTGGCCGGAATTTGCTCTTATCGACGTCGATTTTGCCGCCAGGTAATGGAGCATTGGCGACGGTTTGTACCTCGACGCACACCTCACTTTCTTTCTCTAAAACCCCTCTCTCTATAAACCATAAGCAGCCTCCTTTTTCTCTACAATTACCTTCTTCTTTCCTAGCCGCCTCCAATTCTAAACCCCTATTTCTCTCCTTCTCTCTCTACAATCTACATCTAGCTATACACATTCTCAATCCCTCGTTTCTCTCACTAGAATCTCAAGAAATTTGAAAGGAAATTTAATTGTTGAAAATTTAATTGTGGAAAGTTGTTCACTAGGAGTATCATTCTATTGTAATGCATAGACTCAAATTTACTTGTGGAAAATTTCATTTTTTACTTGATATGATGCCATTTATGAAAGTTGCTAAGAAATATTAGAAGTTTTTCTTAAAAATGAAAAAAGAAAAGTGAATAACTATTGACTCTTATACCTCACTCATATGTTAATTATAAGAGGCGGACAAGCCCTATGTGTCAGTTATAAGAGTTACTAATGTTTGACCCAATAAGAAAGTCAACTTTAATAAAAAAAAAATTGGTTCATAAAAAATGTGAAAAAATGATTATTATACTTCAACTATAAGATAAGAATTGGTCTTGTACAATAATTATAAGAGTTTGATTTAATTCGACCAAATTTGACGAAATAATATTTTTTTTTTTCTAAAAAAATGAAAAAAATTATTTTTTTACTCTTATATGTCAATTATAAGAGGCGGACAGGTCTTATGTGTCAGTTATAAGAGTTGACTGATGTTTGACTAAATATAAAATTTAACACTAATAAAATATTATTATTTTTAATTTATTTTGTGAAAAATGACTCTTCTACTTCAGTTATAAGAGGGGAATTATGTGTAAGTTATAAGAGTTTTACTACTGTTTGACCCGGTTTGACCAAATTTGACAAAATAATATTATTTTTTTTCTAAAAAAAATGAAAAAAGTGAAATATTTTGACTCTTAAATATTAATTATGTGTAACTTATAAGAGTTTGACTGGCGTTTGACTGAGTTTGACCATATTTGACCAAATAATATTATTATTTTAAAAAATGAAAAAAAATGAAAATTTTCGACTCTTATATGTTAATTATGTGTAAGTTATAAGAGTTTGACTACTGTTTGACCAGGTTTAACCATATTTGACCAAATAATATTATTATTATGTATTTAAAAAAGTGATTTTTTTTACTCTTATATGTTAATTATGTGTCAGTTATAAGAGTTTAACTGCTGTTTGATCGAGTTTGACCATATTTGACCAAATAATATTATTATTGTTTTCTAAAAAAGTGATTTTTTTTTACTCTTATATGTTAATTATGTGTCAGTTATAAGAGTTTGACTGCTGTTTAAACGAGTTTTACCATATTTGACCAAATAATATTATTTATTTATTTATGAAAAAAAAAGTGGTTTTTTTTTTTTTTTTTTTACTTTTATATGTGAATTATGTGTAAGATACAAGAGTTTGACTGCTGTTTGACCGGGTTTGACCATATTTGACCAATTAATATTATTATTTTTTTCTAAAAAAACAAAAAAGTTAATTTTTTTCCTTTTATATGTTCATTATGTGTAAGTTATAAGAGTTTGACTACTGTTTGACAGGGTTTGACCATATTTGAACAAATATTATTAATATTTTTTTCTAAAAAAAATTAAAATTTTTGACTCTTATAATTATGTGTCAGTTATAAGAATTTGACTCTTGTTTGACCGAGTTTGACCTTATTTGACCAAATAATATTATTATACTTTTCTAAAAAAATAAAAAAAAATCGACTTTTATATGTTAATTATGTGTAAGTTATAAGAGTTTATTGCTGTGTGACCGAGTTTGACCAATTTGACCAAAAAATATTTTTATTTTTTTTTCTAAAAAAATGAAAACAATGAATTTTTTTGACTCTTAGATGTTAATTATATCTAAGTTATAAGAGTTTGATTGTTGTTTGACCGTGTTTGACCATATTTGACCAAATAATATTATTATTATTTTCTACAAAAATGAAAAAAGTGATTTTTTTACTCTTATATGTTAATTATGTGTAAGTTATAAGAGTTTGACTGCTGTTTGACCATATTTGACTAAATAAAATTATTATTTTCTAAAAAATCAAAAAAAGTGATTTTTTTTTTTTTACTCTTATATGTTCATTATGTGTCAGTTATAAGAGTTTGACTGCTGTTTGACCAAGTTTGACCATATTTGACCAAATATTATTAATATTTTTTTCTAAAAAAAAAGAAAAATATAAAAAAAATCGACTCTTATATGTTATTTATGTGTCAGTTATAAGAGTTTGACTGCTATTTGACCAAGTTTGACCATATTTGACCAAATATTATTATTATTTTTTCTAAAAAAAATGACAAAATGACCTTTTTACTCCTATATATAATTATGTGTAAGTTATAAGAGCTGACTAGAATTTGACCAAAAAAGTAAGTGGGAGGAAATATGAGGGCATTTTAATCTTCTTGCTTCTTTTTGCTGGTGAGGGCTGTATGAGGAATTTTAGTTTTTTGGCTTCTTTTTGCTAGAGTCCAAGCCTCATATGATAGTACGTAGGGCTGTTATACGAACCGAGCTCGGCTCGGGCTCGGCTCGTGAAAGCTCGAGCTCGAGTGAGCTCGAGGTGAAGCTCGAGTCGAGCTCGAACCGATTGTCAAGCTCATTTTTTTTATCGAGCCGACCGTGTACGACTCATTTAGCTCGTTAAAAGCTCGAGTTCAGCTCGATAAGCTAATTAAAATTGAATTTTTGTTTTCGAACGGCTCGAACTCGGCTCGAATTCGGCTCGATAAGTTCGTTAAGACCATATTTTTCTTAAAAAAATGTCTAAGCTCGAGCTCGGCTCGTTAAAACTCGAGTTCGATATCGACTCGAGTTGTTCGCGAGCAGCTCGATTCGACTCGAGCTCGAACAAGCAAGTGGGCTCGAGCTCGAGCTCGATAAGTTTTAAACGAGCTCGAGCTCGACACGCCAAAACTCGACTCGGCTCGTTTACAGCCCTAATAGTACGTGAGGTTTAGAATTCAAGTGAAATAGATGGAGAACCACTATTTATCCTTTGAAAAAAAGATAAACACTTATGTGAGAACACTATGACCCGTCTCATGGATGAGACGGGTCATTTTTGACCCATAACCCGGCCCATTGAACCAGCTCCATGACCTAGGGGGTGACCCTGCCACGTGGTAGCCTCTCATAGGCCAATTTTTTTTTCTTCTTTTTACATTTTTATATTATTTTTTTTGGTTTTTTTTCGGTTTGTCAAAAGTAATAGTTACTATAACTTAATGTAATGACTGTATACATATAAATTAACAGTTTGTATACATAAAAGTAACAGTGTTTTTTTTTATGTTTTCTTCGTTTGCCAAAAGTAATACTTATTATAACTAAAATGTAACGAACGTGTTACTTATATGTAATAATGTTATTCATAATTGTAACACATATGTATAGAAAAAGTAATAATTCAGGGCTTGTTTGGTAGAGCGGCGCGTTCAAAACGATGGGAAAAAGAATCAGCGTTTTGCTAATTAAGCGTCTCAATGGAGAGTTTTTCAGTGGAGCTTTTCAAAAATCTTAGCCATTTTTTGCCGCTCCAAATAGCAGCGTCCAAAAAAAGTTTCGTTTTGAAAAATCTCAGTTTTTGAAACTATGCACCAGACGAGCCCTCAACCATTTACATTTTTAGAGCTAAAAACACTTGATTAGTGTTACATGTAAAAGTATTACATTATCTATAGAAATATGTTATAATTTCTATTATTAAAGTGTTACATTTACTTGTACAAACAATTATATTCATATATATGAGTTGTTACTTTTCAAATGTTACTTTCTTTCAAAAAATTAAATCAAAATACACAATATTTTACATTTTTGCAAAAGCATTATTACATTTCAGTATAAATGATAATTAGATTTAGATATTGTTTGGGTTACATGTAATTATAGTTAGTATTACATTTGAAAAAATGGGTAATACGAGCTTTTGTTTTTGTAAAACAGGTGTTACGTTTACTTATGAACAATATTACTTTATATGTATACAGTCATTACATTAAGTTATGGTAACTATTACTTTGGTAAACGACGGAAAGCCGAAAAATAATATAAAAACTCAAAAAAAAAACCAAAAAAAAAAAATACCTATGGGAGGCTGCCATGTGGCGGGTCATGCCCCATGGGTCATAGGTCGACCCGTCTCATACATGAGACGGATCCCCTGTTCTCATGGGAGACCACCTCAAAAAAAAAAAAAACAATAAAAACACATTTATTTTGAAATGAAAGTATGAAAGATAATACTACCTCCGTCCCAGAGTAAGTGTCAATCTTTTTTGCATGTTAGCACGAAAGAACTTTGAACTATAATTTTAGGTTGATTTAATTATCATAATGAAAATATAAAACTTGTTTCTTAAACACCATTATATATACTATCAATAACATTTTTTAAATTTTCATTAAGAAACTTATATCAACCTAAAGTTATTGCTAAAAAGTTTCTTCGTGCTAACATGAAGAAAAAAAAATGGACACTTACTCTGGGACGGAGGGAGTAGTAACAATAACATCCTTCATAATTGAATTCTATCATTGCAGTATAATTTGTACTTGTGCATTGTCAAACCTGTTTTTCTTAACATCAATTCACAGTCCTTTTCTAAAATTGCGACCTCACATCATGCTGGTCTCCCACAGAATTATTAGGTACATTTCACCATAACTAAATGTGTAACTACCCATCATTTAATATTTTCCACCGGCTGTCTCTCCGCCTGACTCGGTGGCGCAACCACCACCGCCGCCATCTCAGTATTCCCACCGGACTCTTCCGCCGCCTCCCTAAACTTCTTATAAATATCCCCTTGATAAAATTTCCTCGTCCGGAGCACCAAAACAACCGAAATCAATGCCGCAAAAACCGTCGCCACCGTGATTATAATAAAAGATAATTTGTAACACTCAACTCCGTCACAACCCAAATCATCACCAACTTTCCTTATTATACCCTTGGCTTTCAATTGCTTTGTAGCCTCTTTATCGTACAAATGACCCGCCACCATAACATTCAAAATGTACGACCCGACCGGACTTGCCCCGCCGCCCAAATTGTACAAAGTTGAGTAGTATTTTAACCCGAATAATTCGGATATGATTGCGAAAATTAAAGGCCATTGAGCTCCGAAACAAAAACCCATCAAGATTGAGGACAAGTAGAGTGAATTAGGTACACCATATGCTATAAGGAGATGGCCAACACAAGAAAGGAGAAGAATGAAGGTCAACATTAAGGGTCTTGGGAATTTGTATTTGGTCAAGAAAATTTCGGATGTGAAACCCGCTACGACCCGACCCAGATAATTCCATATGCTTACTAGTGAAACGAATGTGGTGATGCTCTTTTTCGGGTATCCTAAGGATTTTCCGATTTGACCCAAGTTGTCTATCGCCGTGAGGGTGCCGCCGACGCCGAAAGTGGTGGTGGTGAAGAGTATGACCATGTCAATGCTGAAAAGTGCTTGTAATATTGTGTAGTCCTCCCCTCTTGGTGGTGGCCGGAAAATGTTTGTCCAACATGATTCATTAGCTGATGGTTGTGGTGCTCCGGGAAGAGTTCCGGTATGTGGGACCGGCTCCGGTTTCTCCACCACCTGTTGTGGTGGTGGGATTTGAGTGATCACTTTTACCGGAGAGGGATCGTGTATTAAACTTTTCTTGTTTCTCCAAATCTTGAGCTCTTCTTGGAAAACAACAACAAGGGGAGCAAAGAGAAGTATAACAACAATGGTTGCGCTTATTGAAAACTCAACTTGATTAAAGTTGAGCCTATTTTGTGTGATAATTACAACCATAAGGAACCCGGCAAGCCCAAGAGATATATAAAGAAGATTATAGAAAGTTTTAATCTCGTTTACGTGTCGAACAACTTTCATAATCCGAATAATTCGAAGAAAAAGGATCGAAACCACAGCCGGAAGCCAAGCAATGAGCAAGATAAGAGCCTTAGAATCATGCCCATAAAAGGCATGAAACAATTGAGTGATAATAGCACCACTTAGCCCTACAAACCCTTTCAAAAGTCCCAAAACAACCCCTCGACTCTCCGGAAAGTTCTTAACAAGTGTCACAAGTGCACCCGTGTTGGCGAACGTTTGGGAATTCGCGCCAATACAGATGTACAAACACATTTGCCACACATGGGGTTTCGCGATTTTTCCGGTGACGGCGAGCCATATCATGAAGTAACCGGAAAAGTTCATGATGGCTCCGATGAAGAGAACCACCCATGGAGGGGCGACTTCGTTGATTAGGCCGGATATGATGCCGATATTACCACCTAAGTCCTTGAAGGAACTTAGAAGGTTGAGGGTAGTTTGGTCATATGCTAGGGAGGATTTGATGTCGCCGGAGTAGAGACCGAACATGTAGGTTGCACCGGCGACTGACATGATGAGGAGGGCGGCAAACACCATGAACCACCGGCCGGTGATTACGTGGAGGCCGAACCTCCCCATCTCCCTCAAACCACCGCCACTATATGGAGTAGCCACCATGTTTAATTTTATTTTGTTAGGACTTAGATAGATTAGATAGATATATAGCTTATATAGACAATGTGTGATGCTATATAGAGTATAGAGCAATACTAGTGTGAATATGGGAGTTCCAAGTTGACTTGGCAGTGACTTGCCTTTTTTTTGCTTTCAGTGGGTTTGATATTGGAAAGGAAAAACATGTGGTGCAGTTATTTGAAATGGATAAGTAGAAATCTGGTAAACATACTTTCATGTGATATACTCACTCCAACCCAAAATGATCTTCACATTTGACTATTCAAACTTTTTAAGGATATGAACACTCGTTTTACTAGTCATGTTTTGTTTGTGCACTTTTGAGCCTAAATTCTAGAATTGTGAAGAACTTTTTAGGACAATGAAAAATGGCAAATAAGAAGATCATTTTAGGACGGAGGGAGTATATTTCGTCTTTTTTTTTTTCTTTTTTATCTACATTTATTTAGATGAAAAAGTTAAATTATTTAATGAAAATATCAAATTGTTATGAGAACCAAAACCATCTTTGTCACAAATGATAAAAGGGCCATAAGAATAGAATAGGTGTGACTAAATTTTGTCCTTAGCAAAAAAGAGTCGTACTAATGTGAAATTAATGAAAATGGAAAATATCTAACGTAACAAGAATCGACTTATTAGTTGCCTTATTCCGTTTCATAATACTTGTCGTTTTACACATATTAAGATATGCAATGAATACATATTAAAAATACTTATGTACTTTCAAAAGAATTCAATTAACTAAGCAATTAAATGTTTATATAAGAAATAGTTCACAATTAATGAATGGGGGTATAATTGGTAAAAAGAGAAAACGTTCTTTGGTAATAGTAAAACGTCAAGTATTTTGAAACAAAAATTAACTCTTGAAACAACATGTATTATGAATTATGAAATGGAGGGAGTATAAATTATTAGGTACTCTAAAATGACATATACATTCTCTATAAAAAATAAAATGTCCTTTTTTTATATGTTCAAATATATGGTGTTACTAAATAAAAATATAAATAATGTGCAAATAAGTAAATCACATCTTTAATTATAAATATCGACAAGTTAAATACTCTCTCCGTCCCATTTTAAACTTCAAAAAATTTCATTTTGGGTGTCCTATTTTAAACTTTAGAACCTAAAAAAGAAAGCTTTTTATACTACCTCTGTCCCTAAATGTGTGTCCAAATTTCATTTTAAAGGACACTAAAAATCTCAACTTTTTGAACAATTTGGTAACAACGGTTCATATATAATCTTGTAATTTCCTTTCCAAACCTTTAGTTTTGCACGTGTAAAGAAACCGGTGAATTTTTTTTCGAAAAAAAAACGTTTAGGGAGAAAGTTATGTTAAAAAAAAGACACCCATTTAGGCACAAAAGTTTCTTGAAAATTGACACTCATTTAGGGACAGAGGGAGTACTTCTTTATTTGTGGGCCCCACATATCATACTCCAAACAATTACCCAATATAACTATTTCCTACCTCACTTTCTCTCTCCTACCAAAGCATCTACACTCATAACACATCACATTTTTCTTAATTTTTGAACCCAAATTTTTTTAAAGTTTAAATTGAGACGGAGGGAGTAACTTTTTAGCACGAGGCAAATTGAATATATATATATAAACTTTATTCTGTAGTATGTCGACATATAAAAATATTCATAGAAAAATAGATACGAGGCAAGTTTATCTATATTTCCATCTTTTCACAATAATTTTATCAAGTTGCAGTTGCACTCATATTGTTGTAACAGTATCCAATAATTTTAAGGAATGACTGTCACGGGGATGCTCATACAGTGAGTCCAAGCTATTAGGCAATGGCGACCCAGACCATTATTTATCTCAAGTTTTTCCAAGAAATTATTGGTTATTGTAGCCTAATAATTTTCTCTCGAAGGAACCATTATAAACTTTTGTGTTTGTAAGTGGGATAAAGCTACAAAGTTTTCATACATCAACAAAAGATTTTAACATAAGTAGGTTTTGAAGGAAACTAGTTTTTTCATAAGTTATAAAGTGAAAATCTCGAGAAATACGTGTTGTAAAACGTGTTTTTCATCTCTTAACTTATGAAAAAGAGATTTTTATGTGTAAAACATGTTTTTCTATTAGAATTAAGTCTGCATCCCCTTAAAAGGCCTTGTTTGTTAAGGGGGTGAGGTTATCCAACCTATATAGTTAATCAATTATTTTCTCCAAGTTAATGTGGGACAAATAAGGCTTTAACTTTCTTTTAACTCTTTTACCAAATAAAATGTTTCAAACCTTAGATTTTCAGATTTTCAGTCCTCTGCTCTACCAGCTGAGCTAACTCGTGGGGCGAAAAACTTTTTGGATGGAAAAAAGAAACTCGAAAATCATCCAGGAACGCTAGCTAAAAGACTGTTTTGTTTGTTGCAAAGTTTAACGTTGGCCCATTAAGTTTTCAAGGGAAAAAAAAAAAAAATTATTGGCCCGTTATTTGAGAAGTGAAGTGGTTATTGGATAGTGGGCTTGGTTGAACTATCAGCGAGTTTAAGCCCCCTCGAAAAAAGTCTTTTTGGGCCTTTGGCCCAGCCTAGGCTACTCTATTGTCTCGAGGTCATTGGACATATTGTTCTACGACGAGTTAGCTAATTAGCTAATGTACTTTGTTCTAAAAATGAGTAAACCACATCTCTAACATCCGTACTATGTCAAAAATATCACTTTAACTTCTGTACTATCTAAACAACAAAAGGAACATGCGTACTATAGATTTATTAGCAAAACTAACCAAAATCATTAAAAAATTTAATAGACGTTAATAGGTGTTAGAAACTTAACAAGCTAAATAACTGGTTCAGCCCTAATCTATGCATTTGTTTCCATTTTCATCCTAAAATTTTGACACTTTTCGTTTTAGTCACTTGCGCCATTATCGTTAGGAACCTCCGTTTTCAATTAAACTTGCAATTTTTTTCTTTGTAATTAAACAGTTACAAATTATTTTAAAAACTAAAATTAACCAATAACTTTTTTTTCCAAAACTTTGAAGTACACCCAACTTTAAAAAAAAGAGTACTGTATGCAAATAAAATTAACCAATTACTTATTAACTTGGCTTGGTTATTTGCGAAGTATAAATTAGCTTCTTTTTTTGTAACTTTTCCTGTAAAAAAAAATCCTATTATTATTTCACTTTGAAATTTTCCTAATATTATTTCACTGTATACAATTTTAAATTTTTAAGGTTACTAATTTTGAATGTTTAAATCTTAGGTTATTACAATTAACCCTCTTTATTTTACAAAAATATTTTCTGAATATTTTTATTGTGAAAATTAGTTTAAAAACAATAAAAGATTGAAACAAGGGGTACATGTAAAAAGTTAATATAATTGTATTATAAATTTTTGAAATAAAACGTTAAAAAAATCAAAAAAGTAAATATTAAATTAGTAGTTAATTATTAAAAAAAACAAGTTCTCTAGTTAAGGGAGCAAAACTGAAAATATTAATAGTCATATCCGTTAATTTTTTAATGCCCATTAACATCCATTGACACCCATTAACGATTTTGGTTAGTTTTGCTATTTAATCAATATTACGCAAGTTACTTTTATTGTTTCGGTAGTACAGATGTAAATATGAAAAAACTCAATAGTACGAATGACAAAAATGCAGTTTACTCTTCTAAAAATATTCATAATCCTTATGTCCTAGTTTAATGTTCTTTTAGTTTGACTTTGCACGTTTATTAAGAAACTAAAACAAACTTGGGTCATAAATAATAGTGTGTGAAGGATATAATTGTTCATTCATAAAGCAAGTGGGTGAAAATTAGATAAGTAAGTGGTTTTTTTGTAATAGATGAACTTTATGAGGACAAGATTGTCTAAAACACTGTTCATACTTTGCCATTTGACAAAGACTGATGTGAGAACATGAGAACCCGTCTCAAGGATGAGACGGGTCATTTTTTGACCCACGACCCGGCCCATTGAACCAGCTCCATGACCTAGAAGGCGACCCTGCCACGTGGCAGCCTCTCATAGGCCCAATTTTTTTTTTAATATTATTTTTTTTTTGTTTTTTTTTTTCGGTTTGTCAAAAGTAATAGTTACTATAACTTAATGTAATGACTGTATACATATAAAATAACAGTTTGTATACATAAAAGTAATACATATATACAGAAAAGTAACAGTGTTTTTTTCTATGTTTTCTTCGTTTGCCAAAAGTAATACTTATTACAACTCAAATGTAACAAACGTGTTACTTATATGTAATAATGTTTATACATAATTGTAACACATATGTATAGAAAAAGTAATAATTCAACCATTTACATTTTTAGAGCTAAGAACACTTGATTAGTGTTACATGTAAAAGTATAACATTATCTATAGAAATATGCTATAATTTCTTTTATTAAAGTGTTACATTTACTTGTACAAACAATTACATTCATATATATGAGTTGTTACTTTTCAAATGTTACTTTCTTTCAAAAAATTAAATCAAAATACACAATATTTTACATTTTTGCAAAAAACTATTACATTTTAGTATAAATGATAATTACATTTAGATATTGTTTTGGGTTACATGTAATTATAGTTAGTATTACATTTGAAAAAAAATCGTAAAACGAGCTTTTATTTTTATAAAACAGGTGTTATGTAACGACCCCAAAATCCGTTTCAAATTATTTTATAATTATTTTATATTTTTGTGAATTTTAACTTGAATTTATATGTGCATTTTATCTGTTGCATAATTTTATATGAGTTGCACATCTTATTTTGACTATTTGTGTTAGTTAAAATATTAGTAGTAACTTTTGGTTGGGAGTTTAGTAGTGTTAATGGAACTATAAGGGCTTTATTGAAAGTATAGTTGAGGGGTTTAAGTGTTAAGATTAGAACTAGGGTGATTTAATTTAAGAATGGGGTGAAGATCTTTGTATGATAACTCCCTCCCCTCTCTCCTGCGTGACACCACCCTCACCATTACTTTCCCCAAATTTTTCTCACCTCCATTGTTGTAGAAAGAAGCTAAGGTAAGGTTTTTGTTTTGTTAATTTTCATTCTTTTAATCTATTACTCTATTTTCAAATCTAATTATATATAAATGATCAGGGAGTTGAATAGAGTAAGTGTACCCGAACAAATATTATTTCTGCGATACTTTTCCGGAAAATAGGTAAGTTACTAATCCCCCTTTAATTGTTAAAATGGTCATGAGTATGTTCTATATGATATATATGTTGAAAGAATAATGTTTTGAATGTTTTTGTATACTTGTAATTTGGGGACAGAGGGAGTGGTATGGGAATTGTTATTAATTGGGTTTTAGAGTTGTTTAAGGCTGAGTTTGTAACCTTTGGGAAGGTTATAAATGTTATAGGTTGTAAGGGTTGGTACTTTTGGGCCGGTGAGATGAAGGGAGTATTTTTAATCAGCCAAAAATGTTGCTCCAGGTTGATTACACGACTCGTGTAGTGGTACACGAGTCGTGTAAGGGGAGATTCTGAAGGAGTGAATTTTTACACGAGTCGTGAACTGTTACACGACTTGTGTAGAAGTTGTTACACGAGTCGTGTAGTGGTACACGAGTCGTGTAAGGGCCCAAATTCTGCACTTGTACATTTTTACGTAAAATCTTCCGGAGGTCATAACTTCTTCATCCGGACTCCGTTTTAGTCGTGTAAACTATCGTTGAAAAGCTCTTCTCGAGTATTACACGATGGGTTGGATTATTCAGTTGGGTTTTGATTTTTTATAGTACATAAATCCAGTAGGTGTTTAGTACCAAAAAGAGTATCCATGGTTCATTATGGTAGAGTTAGTCTTTTGTGATCAAGTTTGAATTAATGTGATTGTTTGGATGGATTGTGTGATGACTTAATGTCAATATTGTGCACGCTATTATGAAAACGTGTTTACTTCTCTATGATGAGCTTGTGTGGTTCCCTACTTTGGAATCATACCCCGTTTGTTGTTTAAGCAAGTATTCTTTGCTTCGTTTTGTGTAAAGTCCAGCTGGTACTTTTGTGTGTGTTCGGCAATGATAGGGATTATAATGGCACACGAGCCAAGTTCATTATAAGGCTCCTATCATTGGTTTCCCATTTTTAACCCACTTCTTTAGGCCAAAGGTTGGGCACTTTGGGTTATGACTCTGTGTCATTTTCCCCGTTGTTGTTGTTGTTGTTGTTTGGTTCCGGAACCCGTTTCAGCTCTTCGATGCTGCTCAGTTAATGCCTCTCAGATGGCTATTGTTTTGGTTCGAGAACCTTGGCTCAGTATCCATGTATGAGTGTTTTAATTCCGCCTTATGTGTTGTATGATGAGTTGGTCGTTATTTCCAACCGGTATGGGACGGTTGGCGATAGGGAGCCTCTCATATTATGTGCTATATGCTATATGATAATTTGTGGCATTGTTCCTTTGTTTATCATATTAGCATGTAATGTAGTTGCATTTTAGTAACTTGCTGAGATTTATTCTCACCCTTTATTTGTTTACCGTTTTAGATAAGAAGGAGCCCAGGGGATAGTTCACACACAGGGAGGACGTCGAGAAGGAGATCTTTGGGTAAGACATTTTGGGAAATGTTGTGTAAGTAAAGGATACATTATGTAAATGTAATACCTTTTGGGTAGTGTACCTGTGACTCAGTTGTGGTATCATCTCTTTTAGTAGATGTTCGTGTTGTAAATAAGTAAGTAAGTGAAGTGTGTAGCCGAGTGGCTAAGTACTCGTTTATGAAAGTTTGTTTTGTGACTTTAAGTCATGTTTTAGTAACGTGTTGGTTGTGTGAACCTTTATTGAAAGTGTATTTCGAAAATTTTTCTTTAAATTGTTTTATGACGTCTTCCGTGCGTGTCCCGGACGTGGGGCCAAGTAGGACCACGGGTCGCGGCGCGACAATTGGTATCTAGGTTGTAGATGGTCTAGAATGACTAAGTGACCTAGGAGGGTAGTTGAGTATGGAGTGAGTAACGATGAGTGTTTTATGCAGGTACTGAGTAAGAATGCTTGAACATGAGGGTGAACAGTCTGGTACTACAGGCCAGGGTAATGTAAGGGAAGAAGCTCGAGCTATATTTCAAGGGATGTTCGAGGCAGCTATGAAAACCATCCATGATCAGAGGCAAGGAGGAGATCATGCACCTCCAACGTATGGCCTGGAACAGTTTTTAAAGATGAAACCAACAGGCTATGATGGGGAACCGGATGTAACCAAGGTGGAGAGATGGATTGAGTCCATGGAAAAGATATTTGATGTCTTAGGATGTACTGAAGAAGACCGAGTTAGTTTTGTTACCTACAAGTTGATTGGAGCTGCGGAGTATTGGTGGAGAACTTTGAAAGCCAGTTGGGATGATGCTCATGTACCTTATACTTGGGCAAATTTTCTGAAAAAGTTCAAGGAACATTTTATTCCAATGGTGGATCAGGACCGGAAAGAAGTGGAATTCCTTAGCTTGGAGCAGAATACAATGTCGGTGGCTCAGTATGCAGCCAAGTTCACGGAGTTATCAAGGTATTGTACTCATTTGATTTCACGGAGGAGAGGAAAGCAACAAGGTTTGTGAAAGGGTTAAAGACAGTGATCCGGACTCAATTGGTGTCCCACAAGTTACAAGAATTTCAAGATGCAGTTGATCGAGCCTATCAAGTGGAGCATGATATTGAAGAACACAAGAGGAAGGTGGAACTGGATGGTGCGGGAAGACAAGGTAGACCACAACAACAACGTAATGATAATCGTGGAGGACATGGAACTTCAACCCCATTTAGAGGACAACCACAAGGGCCACCGAGTGTTAGAAATCAAGGTAATTTCTCCGGGGGTCAAAGCAAGAGAGTATGTAATTATTGTCAGAGGGAAGGGCATAGTGAAGAAAGGTGTTGGAAGAAACAGGGGAAATGTTTGAACTGTGGGCAACTTGACCATTTTCAAAGGGATTGTACTAGAGCGAGGAGTCAACCATCGGGGAGTAGTGTGGGACCGTCTCAGGGTCAGAAAAGGGATGCCTCGGGAAAACCAAAGGTTCAAGGTCGTGTGTTTGCAATCAATCAACAACAAGCTTCGGATGCTTCCACCGTGATAGGCGGTATAATTTCTATGTCAAGTTTGAGGGCACTTGCACTTATAGACCCCGGCTCATCGCATTCATATGTTTCTGTGTCTTTTGCATCTCGATTGCATTCTTCCTCTGAGTCTTTGCCTTATGTGCTAGAAGTGTCGACTCCTATGGGAGATTGTTTGATAGCTGACAAGGTGTTACGTGATTGTGATGTGCATATTAGTGAGCATGTTTTACTTGCTGATTTAGTTATTTTGCCATTGCAAGACTTTGATGTTATTTTGAGTATGGATTGGTTAAGTAAATATCATGCCTCTGTTGATTTCTTTAAAAAAGTGGTTACGTTTTCTATCCCTAGTGTGCCTGTGTTTACTTTTGGGGCAGCTTCTTTGGGTAAGGAAATTTGTATTATTTCGTATGTGAAAGCTAGGAGGCTATTTCACCGTGGTTGCGTGGGGTACTTGGCCTGTGTTTTGGATACTACTAAAAAGTCTCCTGAAATAGAGGATGTGAATGTAGTTAAAGAGTTTCCTGATGTGTTCTCTTATGAATATTCTATGCCTCCCGATAGAGAGATCGAGTTTGGTATTGACTTGATTCCAGGTACTACCCCCATATCTGAAGCACCTTATAGAATGGCTCCAGCTGAACTAAAAGAATTGAAGGTGCAATTGCAAGAGTTACTGGATCGGGGATTCATCCGTCCTAGTGTGTCACCGTGGGGAGCTCCCGTGTTGTTTGTCAAGAAGAAAGATGGGTCTTTGAGACTGTGCATCGACTACAGGAAGCTGAATCAGGTAACTGTAAAGAATAAGTATCCTCTACCTCACATTGATGACTTGTTTGATCAACTCCAAGGGTTAGTCGTCTTTTCAAATCTTGAATTGAGGAGTGGGTATCATCAGTTAAAGATCCGTTCTGGGGATATTTCTAAGACTGCTTTCCGTAGTAGGTATGGTCATTACGAGTTTGTTGTTATGCCTTTCGGGTTGACTAATGCTCCGGCTGTTTTCATGGATATGATGAATCGAGTCTTCAAGCCTTATCTTGATACCTTCGTGGTTGTATTTATTGATGATATTCTTGTTTACTCCAAGTCTAGGGAGGAGCACGAGCAACACTTGCGAATGGTTTTATCTGTTCTTCGTGAGAAGCAATTGTTTGCGAAATTCAGTAAGTGTGCTTTTTGGCTCGATGAAGTCTCTATTCTTGGGCATGTGGTTTCGAATAGAGGTATATCAGTTGATCCTTCAAAAATAGAAGCTATTGTGAATTGGAAGAGGCCGGAATCAGTTACGGAGATTCGAAGTTTCTTGGGTCTAGCCGGGTATTATAGAAGATTTATCGAGGGGTTTTATAAAATTGCTACTCCGTTGACTCAGTTGACTCGAAAGAATGTACCTTACGTGTGGGATGGCAAGTGTCAAGTTAGCTTTGAAGAATTGAAGAAGAGGTTGGCTACAGCTCCTATTCTTGCGCTCCCTAATGGAAATGATGATTTGGTGATTTATAGTGATGCTTCTAAAGAAGGTCTCGGGTGTGTGCTAATGCAGAATGGAAGGGTAATTGCGTATGCTTCAAGAAAGTTGACTCCGAGTGAACAAAATTATCCTACCCATGACATGGAGATAGCTGCGATTGTTTTTGCGTTGCACAAATGGAAACATTATCTTTATGGAGCCAAATTTGAGATTTTCACCGACCATCAAAGTTTGAAGTACCTTTTCTCCCAAAAAGAGTTTAATAACAAGCAAAGAAGATGGATGGAGCTATTGAAGGATTATGATTGCACAATCTCTTATCACCCGGGTAAAGCAAATGTGGTAGCTGATGCCATTAGCCGGAAATCTTTTATGGCTTCATTGATGGTGCGTGAATGGAAGATGTTAGAGGATGCTCGAGATTGGGATCCTTATGAGTCAAAGCATGGGGCTATTTTTGCGAGTATTCGAGTATTACCAGTCTTGATTCAACAAATAAAGGAAGCTCAGAAGGATGATCCGGAGTTAGTAAAAATAGTGGATAAAATCGAAGATGGTAAATTTGAGGATTTCTCTCTTAATTCCGAAGGAGTGTTAACTTTCAGAGGCCGGTTATGTGTGCCTTGCGTGGATGGGATTAAACACCAAGTTCTTGATAAGGGCCACAAGTCGAGGTATACTATTCATCCCGGGAGCACAAAAATATATCAGAATTTGAAGAAACACTTTTGGTGGATTAATATGAAGAGAGAAATAGCGGATTATGTATCTAAGTGTCTAACATGTCAACAAGTTAAAACTGAGCATCAAAGACCTGCGGGGTTACTTCAACCGTTAGAGATTCCGGAATGGAAGTGGGAACATGTTACTATGGATTTCATGACGGGATTACCTCGCACTCGAAGAAGGTTTGACGCAGTTTGGGTGATAGTGGATAGATTGACAAAGTCTTCTCATTTTCTACCTATTGAGATTAGTTACTCGATGGAAAGGCTTGCAACATTGTATATAAATGAGATTGTGAGATTGCATGGTGTCCCGGTGAGCATTGTGTCTGATCGTGACCCTAGATTTACATCTCGGTTTTGGCAAGTGTTTCAGAAGGCTTTGGGTTCAGAGTTGAAGTTCAGTACAACTTTTCATCCCCAGACAGACGGACAGTCGGAAAGAACTATTCAGATTCTCGAGGATATGTTACGAGCTTTCTTAGTTGATTTTTCAGATTCTTGGGATTCTCATTTACCTCTCGTGGAATTTGCTTATAACAACAGTTTTCAGTCAAGTATTGGGATGGCCCCGTATGAAGCTTTGTATGGGAGGAAATGTCGGTCTCCAATTTGTTGGGATGAAGTGGGAGAAGCAAAAATTTAGGGTATTGATATGGTGAACAAATCAGTTGAGGAAGTTATCCGAGATCGTTTGAGTACCGCTCAGAGTAGACAGAAAAGTTATGCCGATCATCGGAGGCGAGATCTCGAGTTTGAAAAAGGTGACTTTATGTTTCTGAAAGTTTCACCTAAAGTGGGGATTCGAAGGTACGGGAAGAAAGGAAAGTTAGCACCGAGGTACATTGGCCCATTCGAGATTCTGAGTAGAGTTGGTGATAGAGCGTATCGTCTTGCGTTACCTCATTCTCTTGACAAGATCCATAATGTGTTTCATGTGTCTATGCTTCGAAAGTACGTGTATGATCCTTCTCATGTCTTATCCGAGGTTCCCGAGGATATTGAACCAAGTATATCTTACGAGGAGCATCCAGTCCAAGTTATTGATTCAAAGGTTCAAGAGTTACGAACTAAGAGTATTCCCCTTGTTCGAGTTGTGTGGAGGAATCATAATGTGGAAGAGTCGACTTGGGAGCTTCGGGAAAAGATCGAGAGGAAGTATCCTTGGTTGTTTGAGGGTTGAGGTAAGCAATCCTAAAATTCGGGTCGAATTTTCTTTAAGGGGGAGTGAGTGTAACGACCCCAAAATCCGTTTCAAATTATTTTATAATTATTTTATATTTTTGTGAATTTTAACTTGAATTTATATGTGCATTTTATGTCTTGCATAATTTTATATGAGTTGCACATCTTATTTGACTATTTGTGTTAGTTAAAATATTAGTAGTAACTTTTGGTTTGGGAGTTTAGTAGAGTTAATGGAACTATAAGGGCTCTATTGAAAGTATAGTTGAGGGGTTTAAGTGTTAAGATTAGAACTAGGGTGATTTAATTTAAGAATGGGGTGAAGATCTTTGTATGATAACTCCCTCCCCTCTCTCCTGCGTGACACCACCCTCACCATTACTTTCCCCAAATTTTTCTCACCTCCATTGTTGTAGAAAGAAGCTAAGGTAAGGTTTTTGTTTTGTTAATTTTCCTTCTTTTAATCTATTACTCTATTTTCAAATCTAATTATATATAAATGATCAGGGAGTTGAATAGAGTAAGTCTACCCGAACAATATATTTCTGCGATACTTTTCCGGAAAATAGGTAAGTTACTAATCCCCTTTAATTGTTAAAATGGCCATGAGTATGTTCTATATGATATATATGTTGAAAGAATAATGTTTTGAATGTTTTTGTATACTTGTAATTTTGGGACAGAGGGAGTGGTATGGGAATTGTTATTAATTGGGTTTTAGAGTTGTTTAAGGCTGAGTTTGTAGCCTTTGGGAAGGTTATAAATGTTATAGGTTGTAAGGGTTGGTACTTTTGGGCCGGTGAGATGAAGGGAGTATTTTTAATCAGCCAAAATGTTGCTCCAGGTTGATTACACGACTCGTGTAGTGGTACACGAGTCGTGTAAGGGGAGATTCTGAAGGAGTGAATTTTTACACGAGTCGTGTACTGTTACACGACTTGTGTAGAAGTTGTTACACGAGTCGTGTAGTGGTACACGAGTCGTGTAAGGGCCCAAATTCTGCACTTGTACATTTTTACGTAAAATCTTCCGGAGGTCATAACTTCTTCATCCGGACTCCGTTTTAGTCGTGTAAACTATCGTTGGAAAGCTCTTCTCGAGTATTACACGATGGGTTGGTTTATTCAGTTGGGTTTTGATTTTTTATAGTACGGAAATCCAGTAGGTGTTTAGTACCAAAAAGAGTATCCATGGTTCATTATGGTAGAGTTGGTCTTTTGTGATCAAGTTTGAATTAATGTGATTGTTTGGATGGATTGTGTGATGACTTAATGTCAATATTGTGCACGCTATTATGAAAACGTGTTTATTTCTCTATGATGAGCTTGTGTGGTACCCTACTTTGGAATCATACCCCGTTTGTTGTTTAAGCAAGTATTCTTTGCTTCGTTTTGTGTAAAGTCCAGCTGGTACTTTTGTGTGTGTTCGGGCAATGATAGGGATTATAATGGCACACGAGCCAAGTTAATTATAAGGCTCCTATCATTGGTTTCCCATTTTTAACCCCCTTCCTTAAGCCAAAGGTTGGGCACTTTGGGTTATGACTCTGTGTCATTTTCCTCGTTATTGTTATTGTTGTTGTTTGGTTCCGGAACCCGTTTCAGCTCTTCGATGCTGCTCAGTTAATGCCTCTCAGATGGCTATTGTTTTGGTTCGAGAACCTTGGCTCAGTATCCATGTATGAGTGTTTAATTCCGCCTTATGTGTTGTATGATGAGTTGGTCGTTATTTCCAACCGGTATGGGACGGTTGGCGATAGGGAGCCTCTCATATTATGTGCTATATGCTATATGATCATTTGTGGTATTGTTCCTTTATGTTTATCATATTAGCATGTAATGTAGTTGCATTTTAGTAACTTGCTGAGATTTATTCTCACCCTTTATTTGTTTACCGTTTTAGATAAGAAGGAGCCCAGGGGATAGTTCACACACAGGGAGGACGTCGAGAAGGAGATCTTTGGGTAAGACATTTTGGGAAATGTTGTGTAAGTAAATGATACATTATGTAAATGTAATACCTTTTGGGTAGTGTACCTGTGACTCAGTTGTGGTATCATCTCTTTTAGTAGATGTTCGTGTTGTAAATAAGTAAGTAAGTGAAGTGTGTAGCCGAGTGGCTAAGTACTCGTTTATGAAAGTTTGTTTTGTGACTTTAAGTTATGTTTTAGTAACGTGTTGGTTGTGTGAACCTTTTATTGAAAGTGTATTTCAAAAAGTTTTCTTTAAATTGCTTTATGACGTCTTCCGTGCGTGTCCCTGACGTGGGGCCAAGTAGGACCACGGGTCGGGGCGCGACATATTACGTTTACTTATGAACAATGTTACTTTATATGTATACAGTCATTACATTAAGTTATGGTAACTATTACTTTTGGTAAACGACGGAAAAGCCGAAAAAATAATATAAAAACTCAAAAAAAAAAAAATAGCCTATGAGAGGCTGCCACGTGGCGGGTTATGCCCCATGGGTCATGGTCGACCCGTCTCATAGATGAGACGGATCCCCTTGTTCTCATGGGAGACTAGCTCTTGCCATTTATTAAGGAATAAAACAACTAAAAACCTTAAACTTGGACATACCAAAAAAAAGAATGTAAGAACCTTAAACTGCGACGAAGGAGTATTATTTTATTTTTTTTTAATTGTAACATATCATTCATTTCAAGCCATCGTTTTCAAATAACCATGATATTAACCGAGCAATTTCAATACCAAAGCAAATATCAAACTAGACCGAGCAATCGAAATGCGTATCAATAAAATGGAGTACTACGATAAGACGGGTATAAAAAAAAATGACACAGAATCAATACTACGTAGTCTCCCTTACCCAAAATCGCTAATAACGATCACCAAATGAATCCTTCAAAATGAACCCAGTATATTCATACTAGTAGAACACGAGCCATATTGTATGATTCCTGTCGGATGAATTTTCTGTTAGATCATTGTGGCTTGCAACACAAGTTAATAGGCACCTTCCATAAATAAAGTCATGACTATGACATTAATATAAAGTATGGTCAAAATAGTCAATGTGTAGAATCCCTGAAATGTTATTTATCTATCTTTGATGGGCAAGATGGTAAATCAACATTGCTTTGGAAATGAATAGGTATGGTCCCTATTTGAAGTGTCACCATGTTTACTATATAAAGGCCCCTCCATCAAGCCTTAAACATACTGAATTCTTACTTTTCTCTCTACATACTCTCTTCATAATTATCTAGAAGAAGTTCTGAGAAACTTAAGAGACACTCTCATTTAGAAGATCATCTCCCTACATCTTCATCATCCTTAATCTCCCTTCAAGACACAATAATGGATTCAACAGGTATACATTTATTACTTGCTTCCGCTTCATCTTTTCCTCTTTCTCTTACTTAAATATGAGTGTGGCATTCAGGGATTAAAATTGTTCTAACAATTGGTATCAGAGCCCCGCTCATTATTTAGTTTGAGTTTGAGTTCTTGTATTAAGAAAAAGCTTTCATGCTTTACTTTGATTCATTTTCTCTGTTGAATCATAAGGTTTTTTGATGTCGATTAGGGACTCTAATTTGTTAATAGAGTGCTGATGATCTTCATCTAAACTTAAGAAAAATGGTTTGAAAGTTTTTTGTTCATTAAAAGGTTCAAGTGAGACTATCCCTTCATAACATGGTTTTATGTTTTAAGTGCATACCATGTGGATCTACTCACTTGATTCCATTAATTTTTTTTTAAAAAAGCAAGATTATCCTAAATAACATGGTTTTATGTTTTAAGTACATACCATGCGGATCTACTTGCAATTCATTTGATTTTGAGGAAAATTTAGACAAAAATTCAGAAGTGCAGATTATTTGGCACGGTCGTGCTCTTTGTTTTGGCACGGCCGTGCGCATCTATTACCTTGAACGGTGTGTACGTTGGTGCTGGTCCGGACGGGTGTGTTGTTTAAACCCGGTCGGACCGTTTCGTTTGGCACGGTCGTGTCTATTTTTTTGGCACGGTCGTGCCATCTGCACCGTGAAAACATGTTTTTCCCCATATTTTGGCACGGTCGTGCCCTTTGTTTGGCACGGTCGTGCTAAGTATGTCGAAAGAAAATCAAGTTCTGCAATATTTTGTTATTTTCTCTTGAACAAAAATCATTCATTTTTCAAACCTTAAAGCTTGGATTAATTATATGCTTAAATAATTTTATTCATTATTTAAATAATATTATCACCTAAGTGATTAACGTTATTTAAATGCAAAATTATTAAAGTGTTGAATGTTTAAGATATGAATGACTTGAATTTTCCAAAGAAAATCTTGACATTTGACTAACGATGGTATATCAGGCTGGAAACCTTGACTGGTCTCCTCAACCATCCGAACGGATTGGTGGAACGACTAAGGTTGAACAACGCCACGTACTAAGAAAGTCTTAAGCATTCATGTGATGACATATAAAATGAACATTTAGTAATTTTATTAAATGCTTAAGACTACCCAAAGGAAGATTAAGCATTTAATCAAATATTGTTCAAATTACTTGTCATCTAAAGTAATTATTTATGAGTCAATTCGCAATCCAAAGATTAGTTTTGATGTCATGTTAATTGCTTTATTGATGGATTTCATTTGATATATTAATCTTTTAATTCATAATGTAGTTAATTATTATTGTTTTGTATTCATTCTTGTTCTCGATTCCCAGATTTACTTAACGCTTCTTCTATTACTGCTGCGATGAGCACAATTCCGATGCTTAATGGGACAAACTTTAAAACTTGGAAAAACAAAATTTTAATGATCTTAGGCTGTATGGATATTGACCTCGCTTTTAGGGAGCCGTTTCCCATTCCTCTTAATGAAGAAAGCACCCCTGAGGACCGCTTATATGTTGAGAAATGGAAACGCTCCAATCGAGTAAGCCTAATGATTATGAAAAATGTCGTCCCGGAAACATTTTTGAACAGTGTTCCCGAGGACGTTGATGCTATGACTTTCCTCGAGACCCTTGAAGAACGCTTTGTAAAAAGCGAAAAGTCGGAAACAAGTTCTACCCTAAGGAAACTTGTTTTCATGAAGTACAAGGGTACCGGGAATCTTAGGGAGTATATCTTGGAAATGCTTCACCTTTCGACAAAACTAAAAGCACTTAAGTTAGAGGTGACTGAAGAGCTCCTCGTGCATTTAGTTTTGATCTCTCTTCCTCCTCAGTTTGGTCACTTTGAGGTGACCTATAATTGTCAAAAGGACAAGTGGAACATTAATGAATTGATTTCACATGTGACACAAGAGGAAGATAGGTTGAAGCAATCTAAGGTTGAAAGTGCTCACTTAGCATCTACCTCTTCTCATGGGACTAAGAGAAGAGGGAAAGAAGTTGCGGTAACAAGCAACAAGAAGCCTAAGGGATCTAACGATCATAAAGAAAAGAAGTGCTTCTTTTGCAAGGACCTAACGCACATGAAGTATGACTGCCCTAAGTATCACGCTTGGCGTGCTAAGAAAGGTATGTCATTTGGTCTTGTTTGTACTGAGGCTAATTTAGTTCAATTCCTTCATATACATGGTGGTTGGATTCTGGTGCAACAACTCACATTAGTATGTCTATGCAGGGTTGCCTGAATTACCGAAGACCTAGCAAGGATGAAAGATTCATCTATATGGGAGCTGGGAACCCGGTTGAAGTAATAGGCATTGGGACATTTAGATTGTTATTAAGTACCGGATATTATTTTGTATTGAATAATACTTTCATTGTACCTTCGTTTAGAAGGAATTTAATATCTATCACTATTTTGGACAAAGAGGGTTACTCTTGTTTGTTCGGAAATAATAGATGTGATCTTTATTTTAATTCCATTATTGTTGGTACTAGTACTTTATCGAGTAGTGATAATCTTTATTTGCTTAACACTACTCAAACAATCAATGAGTCCCATAATAATGAAACTAAAAGTAAAAAGCGAAAGTTTTCAAGTGAAAATTCTTATACCTTATGGCATAGGCGTTTAGGTCATATCTCCAAAAGGAGAATTGACAAGCTTGTGTCTGAGGGAATCATAAATAAACTTGATATTCCGGATAAAGACTTTTGCATTGAATGCCTAAAAGGAAAATTTACAAACACGAAAAGGAAAGTATCCTCGAGAGCATCAAGCGTCTTAGAACTAATACATACGGATATTTGTGGACCATTTCCTACTCCTTCTTGGAATGGTCAACAATATTTTATTACGTTCATAGACGACTATCTCGATATGGATACATTTATTTACTTCATGATAAATCTCAATCTTTGGACGTTTTCAAGTCTTTTAAGGCCGAAGTTGAAAATCAACTTGGGAAGACTATTAAGAACGTTAGATCCGATCGTGGTGGGGGAGTACTATGGTCGGAATGACGGTTCGGGAGAACAACGTCCGGGTCCTTTTGCTCGCTACCTTGAAGAGTGTGGGATTGTCCCTCACTACACTATGTCGGGTACGCCTAGCATGAATGGGTAGCTGAGAGACGTAATAGAACCCTTAAGGATATGGTAAGAAGTATGGTTTCTTGTACTTCTTTACCTCACTCATTATGGGGCGATGCTTTAAAAAACCGCTACTTATCTTCTTAATAGGGCTCCCTCTAAGGCTACTAACAATAAAATCCCTTATGAATTATGGACGAATAAGAAACCGTCCTTAAATCATCTTCATGTTTGGGGATGTCCAGCGGAAGCTAGGCCTTATAGGCCTAACGAAGGAAAACTGGACGCTAAGACAGTTAGTTGCTACTTTGTAGGGTATGCCGAAAGATCAAGGGGCTATAAATTTTACAACCCGAAAACTAGAACGTTTTTTGAAACGGGAAATGCTAGGTTCTTTGAGGATGTTGAGTTTAGAGGGGAAATTAGGAATAATAATTTTGAATTTAAGGAAGAGGAATCCATTTCTATACCTCTTCCCTTAGTAGTTCCAATTGGAAATCAAGTACTTGTACCTGAAATTCAAGAGGAACAAATTCAAAATATTGACTCCCCTATAAATATTGAACAACATGAAAATGTTGATCAAAATGAGGAAATTCAACAACCTCAAAATGAGGAAGAACCAGTGCCTTTAAGAAGATCAAATAGAGTAAGAAGAAGTGCCATCTCGGATGATATGAGGTGTATCTAGCCGAGAATGAAGGACACTTAGGTTTAGTGGGAGATGAGCCTCTCACCTTCCATCAAGCCATTAAAGGTCCTAATTCTCATAAGTGGATCAATGCCATTAATGAAGAGTTAAAATCTATGAAAGACAACGACGTTTGGGATCTTGTCCCATTACCGAAGGATGTGAAACCGATTGGTTGTAAATGGATATTTAAAACCAAAAGGGATTCACAAGGTAATGTGGAAAGACATAAGGCTCGTCTTGTTGCCAAAGGTTTCACTCAAAAGGAAGGTATTGACTACAAAGAAACATTCTCTCCGGTGTCTTCTAAAAACTCCTTTAGGATCATTATGGCTTTAGTGGCACATTATGACCTTGAGCTTCATCAAATGGATGTAAAAACAGCTTTTCTCAATGGAGACATTGAGGAAACCATCTATATGAAGAAACCAGAAATGGTGGATGATTTGGAACAAACTAATCATTTAGTTTGTAAACTTAAGAAATCCATTTATGGGCTCAAGCAAGCTTCCCGTCAATGGTATCTCAAATTAACCAAGTAATTCTTTCATTTGGCTTTGAAATGAATATTGGTGAAGATTGTATATACCATAAGTTCAGTGGGAGTAAGTTTATATTCTTAGTCTTATATGTGGATGATATTTGCTAGCTAGTAATGATATAAACCTTCTTAAAGACACTAAGAAATTTCTTTCAAAGAAATTTGAAATGAAAGATCTTGGAGAGGCAACTTTTGTATTAGGAATCCAAATACACCGTGATCGCTCACGAGGTACTTTAGGATTATCACAAAAGGCCTATATAGAGAAGGTATTACAAAGGTTTAGCATGCAAAACTGTAAACCACATGACACCCCTGTTTCTAAAGGAGATAAATTCAGTCTTAATCAATGTCCAAAAACAATTTTGAAACCAAGTATATGGAAAACATCCCTTATGCATCAGCAGTAGGAAGCTTAATGTATGCTCAAGTCTGTACTCGTCCAGACTTAGCTTTTATTGTTGGAATGCTTGGTCGATACCAAAGCAATCCGGGGAGAGAACATTGGGTCGCAGCCAAAAGAGTGATGCGGTATTTACAAAACACCAAGGACTACATGCTTACATATTCAAAGTCGGATCATCTTGAGATCGTTGGGTATTCCGATTCCGACTTTGCTGGATGCCAAGACAGCCGTAAATCAACGTCTGGGTATGTCTTCACATTAGCCGGTGGAGCAATTTCTTGGAGAAGTGCCAAGCAGACACTCGTAACTTCCTCTACCATGGAAGCCGAGTTGTTGCTTGTTTTGAGGCATCCAATCAAGCTATATGGCTGCGTAAATTCATTGAGGGACTCCGTATTGTCGATAGCGTCGAAAGACCTATTAAGCTATATTGTGACAATAGGGCAGCGGTCTTGTACTCCAACAATAACAAGAGCTCGTCAAAGTCTAAACACATTGACATTAAATTTCTTGTTGTAAGAGAGAGGGTACAAAAAGAACAAATAGAATACAACTTATTGGTACAAACTCTATGTTAGCGGATCCGTTTACTAAGGCGTTATCACCTTTAGTGTTTCACGAGCATGTTGCTCATATGGGTGTAACAACTTTTGATAACATTTAATATAGTGGGAGTTTGTGTTGTTTTTCATTTATTGTTCTATTAATTATTAAAGTTTGATCTCATTTGGTTAAGTTGGACTAGTTGGAAGAATATGTATATATTCATTAAGATCCATGCTACACATCCATACTTTTGATCTATGTCATTTAGTTGAATTAGTATATGTGATTATAGTGGGTTTAGTTGCGAATCAATTACAACGACTGCCCCTTTAGTCCTATACTTATATGGCTAATGGACGAGATTGTTATAGATGACAACAAAGTGCACATAAGGGTTGTCATTTATGTTATACTTGTGACTTAAAGGAAGAAATTTGTTTTGCAACCCAAGTGGGAGATTGTTAGATCATTGTGGCTTGCAACACAAGTTAATAGGCACCTTACATAAATAAAGTCATGACTATGACATTAATATAAAGTATGGTCAAAATAGTCAATGTGTAGAATCCCTGAAATGTTATTTATCTATCTTTGATGGGCAAGATGGTAAATCAACATTGCTTTGGAAATGAATAGGTATGGTCCCTATTTGAAGTGTCACCATGTTTACTATATAAAGGCCCCTCCATCAAGCCTTAAACATACTGAATTCTTACTTTTCTCTCTACATACTCTCTTCATAATTATCTAGAAGAAATTCTGAGAAACTTAAGAGACACTCTCATTTAGAAGATCATCTCCCTACATCTTCATCATCCTTAATCTCCCTTCAAGACACAATAATGGATTCAACAGGTATACATTTATTACTTGCTTCCGCTTCATCTTTTCCTCTTTCTCTTACTTAAATATGAGTGTGGCATTCAGGGATTAAAATTGTTCTAACATTTTCACTTTGACTACTTTTTTCTCACGGTTAGAGATGTATACTCCTATTTAGATATGTATAAATCCAGTGGCGGACTCAGGATTTTTTTTTAAGGGGGGAAAAATTAGTTTTATTAATGTAAGGGGGCAAGAAAAAAAATTAGTGTATTTTTTCCTTCACTGAAAGGGGGGCAAATATTAATTTATTACACTAATTAATTTAAAATTTACAAAAAATGCACTAGTAATTTTATTTTATTTTTGGCTTACCACAAAGGGTAGGTCCGCCAGTGTATAAAGCCTAAGTAAATTAATGAGTCATCAAGAATGAGTTGATATATTCTCCAGCACATGCTAAGTCCACCGAATTGGGATAACATGTCAACCTAAATAAAACTCTTACATGCAAAGAAATCAACTACGTGGATCATATTAGTTAAAAATAACAATTCAACTCTTAGTCCAATCCGCCCCCATAATTTACTTATTATTATTTTTATTTTTTTTTCGATCCGTCCCAAAACGTCATGCTTAATTTTGGGATGTCACAATCTACCCTCCTTAAAAAGAATTCGTCCCCGAATTCTACTTAATCTAGCTCTCAATTATCTTATTCGAATACCCCAAGATCTTATCCCCGAGCTAGCTCACAAGCCTTAAGGTCGGGGTACCGCTCTGATACCAACTGTAACGCCCACAACTTTTGCATGCATTTCATATACATTCATTGACGTGCGTTTATTAAAATGAGCATGAATATATGTTATTTGTTTATTTTGATTTGCTTCTGTTATAGTATATACTTCGACATAAATATGTGTTTATATATTCTATGTCATTTTGATAATTATGAAATTAGAAATTTTACATTTCCAAAATACTATACAAAGCTTCACTACTAATTTTAAAATGCTCCAAATCAATTCCTCGCTGTCCCGAACTCCGGTCAACTGCAAAATGTCAAACTGGAGGGGGGGTGAGCTGGGGGCTCAGTAAGAAATGGGATACACAATATCACATAGGCTAATAAAACACAATTTGTCGAATAACACTGTCCACGGAATTATAAATATGGACATGCCAATAAGACTCAGATTTCATAAACTAAACATCAATTGATCATATTTCACAGTCCGATGCACTAATTATGATCAGCCCCAGTGGGATAACAATAATAACCGAATTGTTGGCCGCCCTCATGGAGCCGGACCCAACACAAACACAATAACCGAGCCCACTGCGACTGTCACATAATTAGCTACACCGCAACTGTTATATATAACAAATCCATATTTGGGAACAAATAACACATAAAGCATGCTTTTCAAATAACCATGATATTAACCGAGCAATTTCAATACCAAAGCAAATATCAAACTGGACCGAGCAATCGAAATGCGTATCAATAAATAAAATGAAGTACTACGATAAGACGGGCATAAAAAGAAATGACACGAAATCAATACTACGTATAGTCTCCTTACCTTAAAATCGCTAAAAACGGATCACCAAATATTTTAATAAACCGGAACCCCGAACTAAGACTCCGCAGTCGAACTAGTCAGGACTTCCCCTAACAAAGCGTAGATAGCAATTTGTATTTCCCTTTCCTTAAACTTCATATTTATAATAGCTATATTAGGTGAGTCAACATTTAAAATATACCCAATCATCACACCTCATGGTAAAACTAAGTTGCTGATCATAATTTTACACCTCAAGCTAGCAACTTGCAATTTACTTATGTAATTTGTTTCATGCAAAGCAATGGCACGTGGCCCACAATTCAAACCAGCAAGTACTAAATCTGTCCCTTATTTTTTTCTATTATTTTCATTTTTAGTCCGTCTCAAAATGTCGTGCTTAATTTCGGGATGTTACAAAGTAATTTATACTTTGACCAATAATTTGAAAAAAAATAATGATGCTAATAAAAATTTAAAAATTGTTATTGTATCACGATTAATAATAAACTAAATAACTATTTTTAGATTTTCATTAAGCTAATTATTTTCTTCAAATTGTTGGTCAAAGTATAAATTATTTGACCAAGAATCTTAATTCGAGCGGGACGGAGGGAGTAAATGAATGTAATTATTTGTACAAGTAAATGTAACACTTTAGTAGATGATATTGTAACAGATTTCTATAAATAACGTAATACTTTTACATGTATCATGATAAATTGAAACCATTGTAACTTATTATTTGAAAACATATGGATATACTATTATACAAGTAAACGTATCTGTTTTACAATGTTATTATACAAGTAAAATGTAGCATTCGCTTATAAAAATTGTTACTATCTTATTTTTACAATGTTACTAACACAAGTGTTTTTAGTTCTAAAGTGTAAATGGTTGAATTATTACTTTCCTATACATATGTGTTACAGTTATGTATAAACACTGTTACATATAAGTAACACATTCGTTACATTTTAGTTATAATAAGTATTACTTTTGGCAAATGAAGAAAACATAAAAAAAAAACACTATTATTTTTCTGTATATATGTATTACTTTTATGTATACAAACGGTTACATATAAGTAACACGTTTGTTACATTTGGTTATAGTAACTATTACCTTTGGCAAACCGGAAAAAAAAAAAAAAAAATCCTGCAGGTCGTGGGTCCGGGTCATAGGTCAAAAATGACCCGTCTCTACTATGAGACAGGTTATGGTGTTCTCATACAAGTTTTTTTCTTTTATTTTTGGGGTTCTATTAATAAATCTCACAATGCTCACCATTTTTATTCGCACTATCACACTTGTTATACTCACATTCAAGTTACTAGTCTCATTCTCAAATTATTGTACTCCCTCCTTCCCAGTTTAAGGTTCTTATTTTCCTTTTTGGTATGTCCCAGATTAAGGTTCTTAATTCAGGGGCGGACCTACCCTAAGCCTAGGGAGGGGGGGGGGGGCAATGGCCCCCTTTTGTTTTAAAAAAATAAAAATTTACTAGTGTAATTTTTTTGAAAATTTGGAGTATTAGTGCAATATTTTAGACTTTGCCCCCTTTGTTTAAAAAAATAAATGCATTAGTATTTATTTTTGCCCCTTTTAAATGTGTTATGCCATTTTGCCCCCTTGTGAATAGTGCTTTATTCTATAATTGGAAAGAATGAATAGTGCTTTGGAGAATCTTGCCCTCAAAAAGTTCATTTAATTACAGAAAAACCATTACTTACCTAACTTACTTTCACCCACTTGCTTCATAAATAGTGTTTTGGACATTTATATCCTCCACTCTCTACTTTTGGTTGACTCATTTCCTTTGTTTTTGCCTTAGTTTCTTAATAAGTGTGCATAGCCAAACTAAAATCCTCATCTTGGGATGGAGGAAGTATCAATCAATTTTTCTTCACTCAATACTTATAAATACATATATTTTCTCCTTAGTTTTTTGTTAAAAAATGGTAGAAGTTATTGTGGGACAAGGGAAGTTGCTCATACGGTGTAGTATATCTTTATGAGCTATAATTTTAGGTTTATTTAATTATCATAATGAAAATATAAAACTTGTTTCTTAAACACCATTTTATATACTATTAATAACAATTTTAAATTTTCATTAAGATAATTACATCAACCTAAAGTTATTGCTCAAAGTTTCTTCGTACTAACATGCAAAAAAGGTGAACACTCGGAGGAAATAGTAACAATAACATCCTTCCTAATTGAATTCTATCATTGCAGTATAATTTGTACTTGTACATCTTAACATCAATTCACAGTCCTTTTCTAAAATTGCGACCTCACATCATGCTGTTCTCCCACAGATAGGGGTGGCAAAATGGGTGTTTTGGGTTTACCCATTAAAGTTAAAAATCCATTGGATATCCGGATATTTTAACTTTAATGGGTACACCCAAAACACCCATTTTACCACCCCTACCCACAGAATTATTAGGTACATTTCACCATAACTAAATGTGTAAGGGCATCTCGAATGGACACTATATTTCACACTATAACATTAAAATTGTCGCGCCCCGTACCCGCGGCCCTACTTGGCCCCACGCTCGGACACGATCGGAAGACGTCATAAAACATTTTAGGAAATTTTTTTGAAATGTACTTTCATAAAAGTTTAATATAACCAAACGCATTTACTTGAAACTTGATTTCATATCCCATAAACAAACTTTAACAAATACAAAGTACTTAGCCATAAGGCTTACACACTTTACTTACAAATTTACAACTCACCAACATGTTTCAAAAATAGGTGATACAAAGATGAAGTCACGGGTACACTACCCAAAAGGTTATACATTTATATAATGTAGCCTTTACATACCAAACTTACTTTCCCGAAATGTCTTACCCAAATCCACACCACGACGTCCTCCCTTGAAGTGACCTATCCCCTGGGCTCTCCTTTATCTAAAACAGTAAACAAATAAGGGTGAGAATGAATCTCAGTAAGCTACTAAAATGCAACTACGTTACATGCTGAAATGATACTCGGAATTGAACAATGTCAATAAACATCCACATAGCACATAACATGAGAGGCTCCATATCGCCAAGCGTCCCATACCGGTTGGAAATAACGACCAACTCATCATACCACACATAAGGCGGAAATAAACACTCATACGTTGATACTAAGCCAAGGTTCTAGAAACAACCATATAACCATCTGAGAGGTATCAACTGAGCAGCACCAAAGGGCTGAAACCGGTTCATGAACCAAACAACAACAACAACAAGAGGGGGAAATGACACATAGTCATAACCCAAAGTGCCCAACCTTTGGCCTAAGGAAGGGGATTAAAAATGGGAAACTAATGATAGAAGCCTTACAATGAACTTGGCTCGTGTGCCATTGTAATCCCTACCACTGCCCGATATCATAAACAATGGGAAACCAATAATAGAAGCCTTACAATGATGTAATCCCTACCACTGTCCCGACACCACAACAAGAAGTACCAGCTGAACTTTACACGAGAGCACAGTAATGAATACTTGCTTGAACAACAACCAGGGGCAATGATTCCAAAGTAAGGAACCAAGCCAAACACATCACAAAGATGAACCAATCCAATCCACATCAAAAGATGTTCAACAATACTCCATGAAACACTTATTCACATTCCATAACACATTTGTTCACAAAGGAACCCAACTCAAACACTAGGGTGTTCCACAACAACCCTCTAGGTACTCTAGGATATCACCTAAGACCTAGACCAAACTTGAACTTTAAATCACTTGAAATGGAACACTTAACTTTTCCAGCAACCCTGGGCGGTCGCCCACACCAGCCTGTGCGGCCGCCCAAAATGCTCTGTCCCACGACCAAAATCTTTCAGATAAATGTGCGGCCGCATGCCCTATTTGGGCGGCCGCCCAACACACCCGCCAGGCACAAAACTTGCTAATTTTACTCCTTTCGTTTCACCGTCCCAAAAGTACGAACCAACATTTATCTTACCAAACATAATTCAACCCAACTGAGTTATACAACACAAATATAGCTTCTTTAAACAACCAACATCAACTATCCAAATACTCCCTTTGTCCCAAAATTATAAGTATCACCAATAATATTCAAATCACAAAATTAACAAGTACAAGTATCAAGTATAGCATATATGACCATTTTAATATTTAAAGGGGAATTAGTAACTTACCTATTTCCAGAAAAAGTATCGCTGAAATAAGTTTTGTTCGGATAGAAATGACCTACTCGACGCCCTGATCATTTTTATATAATTAGTTTTTAAACGGGTAAGTAGATAAAAAGAATTAAATCGAAATGGGTTGAACTTACCTTTTTCTTTCGTAACCTAAGGAAAGTACGAGAGAGTTGCAGAAGAAGAAAACACACAGAGAAAGAAAAGAGAAAGAAAAGATCTTATAAAGGGATTTTACCCCAAAACTTCATTTTGGTCACCCAACTTTCGATTTGAACACTTTAACCCCTGAAGTTACATTTTCACGAAGGACCCTAAAGTTTCAACTTAATCATTTAACTCCTTTAACCATTATTATTACTAACTAAGTAAATAACACAAATAATCAAGTAAGATGTACAAATCATAACATATGATGCAACACATAAAATTCACATATAGTGTCAAATTAAAATTCCCAAAAATATAAAATAAATAGGGATGGGTTTTTGGGGTCATTACAATCACTCCCCCTTAAAGAAAATTCGTCCCGAATTTTAAAATAACTTACCAAACGAATTAAACAACCAATGATATTTTCTCTCCATTTCATCTCGAAGCTCCCAAGTTGATTCTTCCACATTATGGTTCCTCCACACAACTCTAACAAGAGGAATACTTTTAGTTCTCAATTCTTGAACTTTAGAATCAACGACCTGAACTGGATGCTCCTCATAAGACATACTGGGTTCAATATCCTCAGGTATCTCAGATAACACATGAGAAGGATCATATACATACTTACGAAGCATATAAACATGGAACACATTATGAATCTTATCAAGAGAAGGAGGTAACGCAAGGCGATAAGCTCGATCTCCAACTCTTCCCAAAATCTCAAAGGACCTACGAACCTTGGTGCAAGCTTGCCTTTCTTCCCATATCTTTTAATTCCCACTTTTGGAGAAACTTTCAAAAACACAAAATCACCCTTTTCAAACTCAATGTCTCGCCTCCGGTGATCAGCATAACTCTTCTGATGACTCTGAGCAGTAGTCAATCGATCCCGAATAAGCTTAACCTTCTCAACTGAGTCATTAACCATATCAATCCCCCAAATCTTTGCTTCCCCAACTTCATCCCAACAAATAGGTGAACGACACTTTCTTCCATACAATGCTTCATAAGGAGCCATCCCAATACTCGACTGAAAACTGTTGTTATAAGCAAATTCTACGAGAGGCAAATGAATATCCCACGAATCAGAAAAGTCAATAGAAAAAGCTCTCAACATATCCTCAAGAATCTGAATGGTCCTTTCTGACTGGCCATCTGTTTGAGGATGAAAAGCAGTACTGAACTTCAATTATGAACCCAAAGCCTTCTGAAATGCTTGCCAAAACCGAGAAGTAAATCTAGGATCCCGATCAGAATCAATGCTAACTAGAACTCCATGCAACTTCACTATCTCATTAATGTACAAAGTAGCAAGCCTTTCCATAGAATAACCAATCTCAATAGGTAGAAAATGAGAAGACTTTGTCAATCTGTCTACGATCACCCAAACTGCATCATGCCTTCTTCTAGTACGAGGTAACCCTGTCACAAAATCCATAGTAACATGTTCCTATTTCCATTCCGGAATCTCTAATGGTTGAAGCAATCCCGCGGGCCTTTGATGTTCAGCTTTCACTTGTTGACAAGTCAAACACTTCGACACATAATCCGCTATTTCCCGCTTCACGTTGTTCCACCAAAAGTGTTGTTTCAAATCTTGATACATTTTGGTACTCCCGGGATGAATAGTATACCTCGACTTATGGCCTTCCTCAAAAACTTGAAGTTTAATTCCATCAACATTAGGAACACACAATCTACCTCTGAAAGTCAATACTCCTTCAGAACTGAGAGAAAAGTCTTCAAATCTGCCATCTTTGATTTTTCCCATAATCTTCACTAACTCGGGGTCATCTTTCTAAGCATCCTTGATTTGTTGAATTAAGGTTGGCAATACTCTGATATTCGCAAATATAACCCCATGCCTCGATTCATAAGGACACCAATCCCGAGCATCCTCTAACATCTTCCATTCTCGTACCATCAATGAAGCTACATAAGACTTCCTACTAATAGCATCAGCTACCACATTCGCCTTGCCCGGATGATAAGAAATGGTGCAATCATAATCCTTCAACAGCTCCATCCATCTTCTTTGTCTATTATTCAACTCTTTCTGGGAGAAAAGATACTTCAAACTCTGATGATCTGTGAAAATCTCAAACTTTGCTCCATATAGATAATGCTTCCATTTGTGTAGCGCAAAAACAATAGCTGCAAGCTCCATGTCATGGGTCGGATAATTATGCTCACTAGGTGTTAACTTCCATGAAGCATACGCAATTACCTTCCCACTTTGCATCAGAACACACCCCAAGCCTTATTTTGAAGCATCACTATAAATCACCAATTCATCATTTCCATTAGGCAACGCAAGAATAGGAGCGGTGGTCAACCTTTTCTTTAACTCTTCAAAACTAACTTGACATTTATCATCCCACAGATATGGCACATTCTTTCTAGTAAACTGAGTCAATGGTGTAGCAATCTTAGAAAACCCTTCAATGAATCTTCTATAGTACCCAGCTAACCCCAAGAAACTTCGAATTTCTGTAACTGATTCTGGCCTCTTCCAATTCACAATAGCTTCAATCTTTGATGGATCAACAGATATACCTCTATTAGAAACCACATGTCCCAGAAAATAAACTTCATCGAGCCAAAAAGCACACTTACTGAATTTTGCAAACAACTGATTCTCCCGAAGAATAGATAGAACCATTCGCAAGTGTTGCTCATGTTCTTCCCGAGACTTGGAATAAACAAGGATGTCATCAATAAACACAACCACAAAAGAATCAAGATAAGGCTTGAAAACCCGATTCATCATATCCATGAAAATAGCTGGAGCGTTTGTTAACCCGAAAGGCATAACAAGAAATTCATAATGACCATACCTACTACGGAAAGCAGTCTTAGGAATGTCTTCTGAGTGAATCTTTAACTGATGATACCCACTCCTCAAATCAAGCTTCGAAAAGACAACTGACCATTGGAGTTGATCAAATAAATCATCAATGTGAGGCAAAGGATATTTGTTCTTTACAGTCACCTGATTCAGTTTTCTATAGTCGATGCATAGTCTCAAGGACCCATCTTTCTTCTTTACAAACAATACAGGAGCTCCCCACGGTGATACACTGGGTCGAATGAAACCCCTATCAAGCAACTCTTACAATTGAACTTTCAATTCTTTTAGTTCTGCTGTAGCCATTCTATAAGGTGATTCAGATATCGGGGTAGTACCTGGAAGTAAGTCAATACAAAACTCGATCTCCCTATCAGGAGGCATAGAATACTCAGTAGAGAACACATCAGGAAACTCTTTCACAATATGCACATCCACGACTTCAGGTAACTTTTTAGTAGTATCCAGAACACTAGCCAAATACCCCGAACAATCACGATGCAACAACTTTCTAGCTTTCACATAAGAAATAATACAAATTCCCTTACCCAAAGGAACAGCCTCAAAAGTAAATTCAGGCACATCAGGAATTGAAAATGTAACCACCTTTTTATAACAATCAACTGAAGCATGGTATTTACTCAACTAATCCATTCCCAAGATAATATCAAAATCTTGTAATGGCAAAACAACTAAATCAGCAAATAAAACATGCTCCCAAATATGCACATCACAGCCATGTAACACCTTATTAGTCACCAAACACTCCCCTATTGGAGTAGACACTTCTAACACATAAGGTAGAGATTCAGAAGAAACATGCAATCGAGAAGCAAAATGCACAGACACATAAGAATGCGAAGAGCCAGGGTCTATAAGTGCACGTACCCTCAAACTAGACACAGAAATTATACCTCCTATCACGTTAGAAGAATTTGAAGCCTGTTGTTGGTTGATAGCAAAAACACTACCTTGCACTTTAGGCTTCCCTGAGGCATCCCTCTTCTGACCCTGAGATGATCCTGCTCCACTCTCATATGGTACAATCCTTGCTCTTGGACAATCCTTCTGAAAATGGCCAAGCCGACCACAATTCAAACACTTTCCTTGCTTCTTCCAACAGCGCTCTTCAGTGTGCCCTTCCTTCAGACAGTAATTACAAATCCTTCTACTTTGATTTCCCGGGACATTACCTTGATTTCTGATAATTGGTTGCCCTTGCGGTTGACTTCTAAATTGTGATGGTATTCCCTGACCTCCTCGACTATCACCACGTTGTGGTTGAGGTCTTCCTTGCCTTCCTGCACCTGCCAATTCAATTTTCTTCTTATGTTCCTTTATATCATGCTCCACCTGATATGCTCTATCAACAGCATCTTGAAAATCTTGCAACTTGTGGGATACTAATTGACTTTGAATCACAGTTTTCAAACCCTTTACAAATCTAGTTGCCTTCCTTTCCTCAGTTGCCACCAAGTGAGTGAATACCTGGATAACTCCGTGAATTTTGACGTATACTGAGCCACAGACATAGTGTTCTGTTCCAAGTTAAGAAACTCCATTTCCTTCTTGTCTTGATCTACTCGAGGAATGAAATGCTCCTTGAACTTCCTCATAAAATTTTCCCAAGTATAGGCTACATGATTCTCATCCCAATTTGCTTTCAAAGCTCTCCACCAGTGCTCAGCAGCTCCACTCAGTTTATAGGTAGCAAACCTGACTTGTTCCTCATCAGTACATCTCAAGACATCAAATATTTTCTCCATCAACTCTATCCACCTTTCGACCTTTATTACCTCTGGTTCTCCTTCATAACCCATGGGTTTCATCTTCAGGAACTGTTCTAACCCATACCTCGGAGGTGCTTGTTCTCCTCCTTGCCTCTGCTTATTTAAAGTTTTCATAGCTGCCTCGAACATCCCTTGAAACATGATTCGTGCCTCTTCTCTAGCATCCCCTTGCCCTGAAGAACCAGCCCCATTTTTAATAATTACCTGCATAAGACACTCAACGTTACTCACTCTATACACAACTACCCTCCTAGGTCACTTAGTCATTCTAGACCATCTACAACCTAGCTCTGATACCAACTGTCGCGCCCCGTACCCGTGGTCCTACTTGGCCCCACGCTCGGGACACGATCGGAAGACGTCATAAAACATTTTAGAAAAAAATTTCGAAATGTACTTTCATAAAAGTTTGATATAACCAAACGCATTTACTTGAAACTTGATTTCATATCCCATAAACAAACTTTAACAAATACAAAGTACTTAGCCATAAGGCTTACACACTTTACTTACAAATTTACAACTCACCAACATGTTTCAAAAATAGGTGATACAAAGATGAAGTCACGGGTACACTACCCAAAAGGTTATACATTTATATAATGTAGCCTTTACATACCAAACTTACTTTCCCAAAATGTCTTACCCAAATCCACACCTCGACGTCCTCCCTTGAAGTGACGTATCCCCTGGGCTCTCCTTTATCTAAAACAGTAAACAAATAAGGGTGAGAATGAATCTCAGTAAGCTACTAAAATGCAACTACGTTACATGCTGAAATGATACTCGAAATTGAACAATGTCAATAAACATCCACATAGCACATAACATGATCGCCAACCGTCCCATACCGGTTGGAAATAATGACCAACTCATCATACCACACATAAGGCGGAAATAAACACTCATACGTGGAAACTAAGCCAAGGTTCTAGAAACAACCATATAACCATCTGAGAGGTATCAACTGAGCAGCACCAAAGGGCTGAAACCGGTTCATGAACCAAACAACAACAACAACAACAACAAGAGGGGAAAATGACACATAGTCATAACCCAAAGTGCCCAACCTTTGGCCTAAGGAAGGGGATTAAAAATGGGAAACCAATGATAGAAGCCTTACAATGAACTTGGCTCGTGTGTCATTGTAATCCCTACCACTGCCCGATATCATAAACAATGGGAAACCAATGATAGAAGCCTTACAATGATGTAATCCCTACCACTGTCCCGACACCACAACAAGAAGTACCAGCTGGACTTTACACGAAAGCACAGTAATGAATACTTGCTTGAACAACAACCAGGGGCAATGATTCCAAAGTAAGGAACAAAGCCAAACACATCACAAAGATGAACCAATCCACATCAAAAGATGTTCAACAATACTCCATGAAACACTTATTCACATTCCATAACACATTTGTTCACAAAGGAACCCAACTCAAGCACTAGGGTGTTCCACAACAACCCTCTAGGTACTCTAGGATATCACCTAAGACCTAGACCAAACTTGAACTTTAAATCACTTGAAATGGAACACTTAACTTTTCCAGCAACCCTGGGCGGTCGCCCACACCAGCCTGTGCGGCCGCCCAAAATGCTCTGTCCCACGACCAAAATCTTCCAGATAAATGTGCGGCCGCACGCCCTATTTGGGCGGCCGCCCAACACACCCGCCAGGCACAAAACTTGCTAATTTTACTCCTTTCGTTTCACCGTCCCAAAAGTACGAACCAACATCTATCTTACCAAACATAATTCAACCCAAATGAGTTATACAACACAAATATAGCTTCTTTAAACAACCAACATCAACTATCCAAATACTCCCTTTGTGCCAAAATTATAAGTATCACCAATAATATTCAAATCACAAAATTAACAAGTACAAGTATCAAGTATAGCATATATGACCATTTTAATATTTAAAGGGGAATTAGTAACTTACCTATTTTCGGAAAAAGTATCGCTGAAATAAGTTTTGTTCGGATAGAAATGACCTACTCGACGCCCTGATCATTTTTATATAATTAGTTTTTAAAACGGGTAAGTAGATAAAAAGAATTAAATCGAAATGGGTTGAACTTACCTTTTTCTTTCGTAACCTAAGGAAAGTACGAGAGAGTTGCAGAAGAAGAAAACAAGAGAAAGAAAAGATCTTATAAAGGGTTTTTACCCCAAAACTTCATTTTGGTCACCCAACTTTCGATTTGAACACTTTAACCCCTGAAGTTACATTTTCACGAAGGACCCTAAAGTTTCAACTTAATTATTTAACTCCTTTAACCATTATTATTACTAACTAAGTAAATAACACAAATAATCAAGTAAGATGTACAAATCATAACATATGATGCAACATATAAAATGCACATATAGTGTCAAATTAAAATCCCCAAAAATATAAAATAAATAGGAACGGGTTTTTGGGGTCGTTTCAAAAATGCCCACTATTCATCCCTCCAATGGACACTATATTTTACACCAAATTTGGTGTGAATGAATAGTGTTACACCAAATTTGGTGTAACACTATTCATTTACACCAAATTTGGTGTAATAGTTTCACTTGTCACATTTAGTCCCTCTAAATTTTAAAAACTCACACATTGTAAATTATGTTAATTAACTTATATGTTTATAAATTATATAATATATTTTACTTAATTATAAAATTACAATGCATAAAAATAATTATAAAAACATAATATTATATCATCTCAATTAAAAGAGAGGGGTTTATATATAAAATCATAGACTTCAAGTATTGTTTGTGTAACAATGAGTGTTAGTGGAAAAATGAGGTGGACAGAGAATATTCCTTTTTAGTGTGAAAAATAGTGTGATACATTGGAGAAGATTTTTATTTAGTGTAACTTTGGTGTAAAACTTACACCAAATTTGGTGTTCTCCATTGGAGATGCCCTAACTACCCATCATTTAATATTTTCCACCGGCTGTCTCTCCGCCTGACTCGGTGGCGCAACCACCACCGCCGCCATCTCAGTATTCCCACCGGACTCTTCCGCCGCCTCCCTAAACTTCTTATAAATATCCCCTCGATAAAATTTCCTCGTCCGGATCACCAAAACAACCGAAATCAATGCCGCAAAAACCGTCGCCGCCGTGATTATAATAAAAGATAATTTGTAACACTCAACTCCGTCGCAACCCAAATCATCACCAACTTTCCTTATTATACCCTTGACTTTCAATTGCTTTGTAGCCTCTTTATCGTACAAATGACCCGCCACAATAACATTCAAAATGTACGACCCGACCGGACTTGCCCCGCCGCCCAAATTGTACAAAGTGGAGTAGTATTTTAACCCGAATAATTCAGATATGATTGCGAAAATTAGAGGCAATTGTGCTCCAAAGCAAAAACCCATCAAGATTGAGGACAAGTAGAGTGAATTAGGTACACTAAATGCTATAAGGAGATGACCAACACAAGAAAGAAGAAGAATGAAAGTGAGCATTAAGGGTCTTGGGAATTTGTATTTGGTCAATAAAATTTCGGATGCGAAACCCGATACGACCCGACCCAAATAATTCCATATGCTCACTAGTGAAACGAATGTGGTGATGCTCTTTTTCGGGTACCCTAAGGATTTTCCGATTTGACCCAAGTTGTCTATCGCCGTGAGGGTGCCGCCGACGCCGAAAGTGGTGGTGGTGAAGAGTATGACCATGTCAATGCTGAAAAGTGCTTGTAATATTGTGTAGTCCTCCCCTCTTGGTGGTGGCCGGAAAATGTTTGTCCAGCATGATTCATTACCGGACGATTGTGGTGGTCCGGCAGTAGGTGGGACCTTCTCCGGCTCCTCCACCACCGGTTGTGGTGGTGGGATGTGAGTGATCACCTTTACTGGGGAGGAATCGTTTAATCCACTTTTCTTGTTTCTCCAAATCTTGAGCTCTTCTTGGAAAACAACAACAAGAGGAGCAAAGAGAAGTATGACCACAATGGTTGCGCTTATTGAAAACTCAACTTGATTAAAGTTGAGCCTATTTTGAGTGATAATTACAACCATAAGGAACCCGGCAAGCCCAAGAGATATATAAAGAAGATTATAGAAAGTTTTAATCTCGTTTACGTGTCGAACAACTTTCATAATCCGAATAATACGAAGGAAAACGATCGAAACCACAGCCGGAAGCCAAGCAATGAGCAAGATAAGAGCTTTAGAATCATGTCCATAAAAGGCATGAAACAATTGAGTGATAATAGCACCACTTAGCCCTACAAACCCTTTTAAAAGTCCCAAAACAACCCCTCGACTCTCCGGAAAGTTCTTAACAAGTGTCACAAGTGCACCCGTATTGGCGAACGTTTGGGAACTCGCGCCAATACAGATGTACAAACACATTTGCCAAACATGGGGTTTCGCGATTTTTCCGGTAACGGCGAGCCATATCATGAAGTAGCCGGAAAAGTTCATGATGGCTCCGATGAAGAGGACCACCCATGGAGGGGCGATTTCGTTGATTAGGCCGGATATGATGCCGATATTACCACCCAAATCCTTGAAGGAACTTAGAAGGTTGAGGGTAGTTTGGTCATATGCTAGGGAGGATTTGATGTCGCCGGAGTAGAGACCGAACATGTAGGTTGCACCGGCGACTGACATGATGAGGAGGGCGGCAAACACCATGAACCACCGGCCGGTTATTACGTGGAGGCCGAACCTCCCCATCTCCCTCAAACCACCACCACCACTATATGGAGTAGCCACCATGTTTAATTTTATTTTGTTAGGACTTAGACTAGATAGACATATAGCTTATATAGACAATGTATGATGCTATATACTCCCTCCGTCCCATCTTAAACTTAAAAGAAAAAAATGGGCACAAAAATTAAAATGAGAATCTTTATATTATAAAATATAGATAGTGGAGTAGAGTGTTGTGAGTATAAAAAGTGGATAGGAGAGAGAAGGTGGGGTAGAAAATAGTTAGTGGATAGTTGTTGTGTGTATGACATGTAGGTCTCACTCAATAAAAAAGTATAAATAACTTTCTATTTTTTGGATTTTAAAATTTAAAATGGGATACTCAAAAAGGAAATTTTGTGGTGCAGTTATTTGAAATGGATAAGTAGAAATCTGATAAACATACTTTCATGTGATATATATTTCGTCTAAAAATATTTTTATTTTTCTACATTTATTTTAGATGAAAAAATTTAAATTATTTAATGAAAATATCAAATTGTTATGAGAACCAAAACCATCTTGTCACAAATGATAAAAGGGCCATAAGAATAGGTGTGACTAAATTTTGTCCTTAGCAAAAAAGAGTCGTATTAATGTGAAATTAATGAAAATGGAAAATATCTAACGTAACAAGAATCGACTTATTAGTTGCCTTACTCCCTCCTCCGTTTCATAATACTTATCGTTTTACAAATATTAAGATATGAAATGAATACATATTAAAAATACTTATGTAATTCAAAAAGAATTCAATTAACTAAGCAATTAAATGTTTAAACAAGAAATAGTTCACAATTAATGAATGAGGGTATAATTGCTAAACAAGAGAAAACGTTCTTTGGTAATAGTAAAACGTCAAGTATTTTAAAACAAAAATTAACTCTTGAACAACATGTATTATGAATTATGAAATGGAGGGAGTATAAATTATTAGGTACTCTAAAATGACATATACATTCTCTATAAAAAAAAGTCCTTTTTTTATATGTTCAAATATATGGTGTTACTAAATAAAAATATAAATAATGTGCAAATAAGTAAATCACATCTTTAATTATAAATATCGACAAGTTAAATACTCTCTCCGTCCCATTTTAAACTTCAAAAAATTTCATTTTTGGTGTCCTATTTTAAACTTTAGAACCTAAAAAAGAAAGCTTTTTATACTACCTCTGTCCCTAAATGTGTGTCCAAATTTCATTTTAAGGGACACTAAAAATCTCAATTTTTTGAACAATTTGGTAACAACGGTTCATATATAATCTTGTAATTTCTTTTCCAAACCTTTAGTTTTGCACGTGTAAAGAAACCGGTGAATTTTTTTTCGAAAAAAAACGTTTAGGGAGAAAGTTATGTTAAAAAAAGACACTCATTTAGGCACAAAAGTTTCTTAAAAATTGACACTCATTTAGGGAAAGATGGAGTACTTCTTTATTTGTGGGCCCCACATGTCATATTCCAAACAATTACCCACTATAACTATTTCCTACCTCACTTTCTCTCTCCTACCAAAGCATCTACACTCACAACACATCACCTTTTTCTTAATTTTTGAACCCAATTTTTTTTAAAGTTTAAATTGGGACGGAGTGACTTTTTAGCATGAGGCAAAATTGAATATAAATATATTCATAATAATTTTATCAAGTTGCAGTTGCACTCATATTGTTGTAATAGTATCCAATAGTTTTAAGGAATGAATGTCACGGGGATGCTCATACACTGAGTCCAAGCTATTAGGCAATGGCGACCCAGACCATTATTTATCTCAATTTTTTCCAATAAATTATTGGTTATTGTAGCCTAATAATTTTCTCTCGAAGGAACCATTATAAACTTTTATGTTTGTAAGAAGTTGAATAAAGCTACAAACTTTTCATACATCAACAAAAGATTTTAACATAAGTAGGTTTTGAAGGAAACTGGTTTTTCTATAAGTTATAAAGTGAAAATCTTGTGAAAAACTTGTTTTGCGTTCGCTTTACTGTAAAACGTGTTTTTCATGTCTTATCTTATGAAAAAGAGATCTTTATGTGTAAAACATGTTTTTAGTCAAGAAACGTGTAAGAATTTGGAGGAATTCATCTCATTCTATTCTCATGCCGTTAATGGCTATTTATACATGCTAGAGTCCTTATGCTAAGTTGATACAAATATTTACATTCCTAATCTTATTCCTAAACAGCTATACATAGTTCCTATCAAATCAGGAAAAAGATATAAACAATCTTTATCAAATAAGAGAAAGATATATGCAAAAGATGGAAAGCAAATCTCTTGCAAACCCGTAACCAACACGTCTGTATATGAGGACCAACCCAGCCGTGTGTATTTCCCAATACCCCCCCTCAAGTTGGAGTGTGTAGGTCACAAGCACCCAACTTGCCAAGTAACGACTGAAACTGACGAACTCCCAAAGCTTTAGTGAGAATGTCTGCGAGCTGGGCAGATGTATGAACGTATCGGGGAGTAATAAGTCCAGACTGAACCGCGTCACGGACAAAATGGCAATCGACTTCGATGTGTTTAGTTCGTTCATGGGACATGGGATTGCGAGCCAAATGAATAGCCGACTGGCTATCACAGAAGAGCGTCATCGAACTATCGTGTGGAATACCAAGAAAAGAGAGAAGACCTCGTAACCATTTCAATTCACAAACGGTGCTTGCCATGGACCGATATTCTGCTTCGGCGGAAGAGCGGGAGACCGTAGCTTGCATCTTAGTTTTCCAAGAGACAGGAGAACCACCCAAGAAAACAAAATACGCCGTCAAAGATCGCCAAGTAATAGGGCAACTAGCTCATTCCGAGTCACAATAGGCGGCAAGCTGGAGAGGAGAGTCAGCACGGAGCAAAATACCTTCTCCCGGATGACCCTTAAGATAACGAACCACTCGAAGAGCAGCATGCCAATGAGCTCTTTTCGGATGTTGCATAAATTAAGCAAGGGTGTGAACACAGTAAGAGAGTTCAAGCGAGTAATTGCTAGATAAATAAGACGACCAACCAGCTGTCTATAAGGTTCCGGATCAGCCATGTCGTCATCTTGAGAAAGTGCAAGACGATGATTCTGTTCAATTGGTGTACTTGCAGGACGAGCACCTAGTAATCCTGTATCAGAATGAATATCAAGAGTATATTTTCGTTGAGACAAAAATATACCCGACTGATTCCGAGCCACTTCAAGACCCAAAAAATATTTCAAACGCCCGAGGTCTTTCATATGAAAACAGCGACTTAGGTACTGCTTGAAGCGACTGATAGCATTAGAGCTGTTTCCCCCGATGACTAAATCATCAATATAAACAAGAACATGTACCTCAAACTCAGCCGTCGTGTACGAAAAAAGAGAGTAATCAGAGTACGATTGCCGAAACCCATAAGCTTTTAGTGCAGCAGAAAGCTTGGCAAACCAACACCGTGGCGCTTGTCGTAAACCATAGAGGGACTTTCGGAGCTTGCACACCTTTCCCGAGAGAGTAACATGATACCCCAAGGGAACCTTCATATACACGTCCTCACTGAGCTCCCCATGCAAAAACGCATTGTGCACGTCCATTTGATGGAGCTCCCAATTTCGGGCAGCAGCTATAGTCAAGAACACACGAACAATAACCATCTTAATGGTAGGAGCAAATGTTTCGTTGTAGTCAACTCCTTCAACTTATCGATTTCCCAAAATAACCAAGCGTGCTTTATAACGCTCAATGGTACCATCCGCCTTGTATTTTATTTTATATACCCATTTTTTTCCAATAACTTTCTTGCCAACTTGAGCATCAACAATATCCCAAGTCCCATTATTGTCTACAGCAGTAAATTCCTTGTGCATTGCATCCCTCCATTGTGGAGACTTAACACCCTCGCTGAAATGGGTGGGTTCCAATCCTGTATCGACAGCTGAGAGAAAACATCTATGTGCGACAGAAAATTTGGTGCAACTGACAAAGTGTGCTAAAGGATAGCGAGTACCTGAGGACGAGCGATGGGGGGTAAATGGAATGAGGGCATAGTACAAGCTGCATGGCTGGAACCCAATTCATATTCAGTTGTGGGATATCGGGTGGATGGTACTCGAGTACGCTGTCCTCGACCAAGAGGTATCACTTTGGTGTCATTATTTTGATCCTCTAAAGTAGTGTTATCAACTAGCTCAGCAATGGGACTGTCAGAGTTGTCGATCACAAGCGGTGGAGAGGAAGGAGAGGCAGCAACATTGCCAACATCTGTCAAGTCTTCCTCGTTGTCATCATGGGTCACAGGTTCTCTAGGCAAATCAGCAACACTGCTTGTATCAGAGGTACCGACATCCGTACGGGATGGGCAAATGGAAACTTATTCTCAACAAAGACAACGTCACGAGAAACAAGATATTTGTGTTCGTCAAGGTCATATACTAGCCACCCCTTTTTCCCAAATGGGTAACCCAAGAAAATACAACGACGACTCCGACTTGGAAATTTGTCGTTGTCACATCGCGAGTAGTGCACATAACAAAGAGAGCCAAAAACCTTAATATGTGTGTAAACTGGTGCTTTACCAAAGAGAATTTCAAAAGGAGTTTTCCCACCTAACAGTTTAGAGGGGGTGCGATTGATAAGGTACCCTGCGGCTAACACCCCTCCCCCCCCCCCCCCAAAATTTGATTGGTAAACTTGCCTGAAATCTTAAAGCACGAGCGACATTTAGTGTATGCCTATGTTTCCACTCAACTCTCCCATTTTGTTGAGATGTGCGAACACAGGTAGTGTGATGTAGAATGCCATTGGTCAAAAAATATTTTTCTAAACAGGTAAATTCAGTTCCATTGTCGGTATGAACAACCTTCACACGTTTTTCAAATTGGCGTTCCACCATAGTGAAAAAGTTTTGAAGAATACGAGAAACATCATTTTTTGAACGCACCAAATATACCCACACAGCACGAGAGCAATCATTAACAACAGTCAAAAAATAAGTGGCACCACAAGAAGCGTGTGTTCTATAATCTCCCCACAAATCACAATGTATTAATTCAAAAGGTACTCTAGCATTATTGTCACTAAGCAAAAACTTGTCTCTCGTTTGCTTTGCACGACAGCAAATATCACAAACACCCTTACTATCACTAATTCGATCAACAAAAGGTAATAAACTGACTATCTGAGATGACGAGTGGACCAACCTTGATGCCATAACTTGTGCGATCCAAGTACCTTTGCTGTGTTGACTTGAGCCCCATCAAGTTGCTTCAAATAGTAGAACCCCTCATTCTGTTTACCCACACCAATCAATATCCTCGATGCTCGGTCCTGTATAACACAAAGTTTATCAGTAAAATACACTAACAATTTTGCATCTTTAAGCAACTCAGAAACAGATAATAAGTTGCAATCAAATTTCGGTGCATATAACACTCAAGACAAAATTATTCCTGGGCCAATTGTAAGTACCCCAATCTGAAATCGACCTACTTTAGAGGAATTCTTGGTACCATTGAGGGATAAACCAATGGGCCAGGACCTCACTAAGATAAACCTAATATTCCAGGACTAAACTGGAATTAAACTTGGAAAAATCCAGAAGCTCGCCAAGTCGAGTCGTACGGATGGTTTGGGCGCATGAGGGGTTAATCCGTACGACTACTTTGGGCACCATCAGCCTCTATAAATTGAACCCCATGCTGATCATTTCAGAGGGGGAGAAACAACATAAGAGAGATTACTCTGTCAAAATCACTACATAAGTGTGAGAGGAGTGAAACAAAGAGTGAAATAGAGAAAGGAAGATTGGCTAAACCAAAATAGGTAAAGCCACCTTCTCCCTCTCCCTTCTCTTCATCTATAACTCTATTTTATCTTTAATCTTTGTTTAAGTTATGTTAATCTTTATATTACTTGCAAGACTTGTCCATTCAAGCACTTTTACATTACTTGCAAGACTTGTCCATTCAAGCAACTTTACATTTATGCAAGACTTGTCCATTCAAGCAAATATACATATATTACTCTATATATTTCTCTTGTCCAAGCCATGAGATGATCCAAGGTGCCCTCCATGCCTTGTGTGGAAGAGGTTCAAACCTAGATGATCATGGCTTGTTGATTGTCATTTGCATTCTTGTCTAGTTAGAATGATGCTTTTGTTAGAAATAATGATCATTTGGATGATAAAGCCTCCATCTTTATCATCCAATATTGATCTAGCTCTAAAGTCCCCTTTGGGGCCATAAAGATTCAATCTTTATGTGTTGATTTGACTCTTTGAAGGTTATTAAGTCATAAAAATGCCATCTTGGGGATAAAGTTTCAATTTTTAATCACCAAATGGTCAATTTTGGCCCAAGGAGCATGTTCATCAACTTTTCTCAATTTTCTCCCATGATTGCTTATGATCACACCCAAATACTTGTTTTGGGGACTAAGTGATGATCATTTAGCATAGGAATGTTGTACTTAAATTTATAAAGTGTTTTAAACAAACTGGAATCAAAACAGTTCTGTCCAGTTTCAACAGAATGTTCTGTTTCTGCTCTGAAACTGGACTGTTCTTGACTGAACTGTAAAATCCCAGGAAACGGCCTGTACATCCGTACGGCTATGTTGGGAACAAGGGGCAAAATGTCTGTTTTGCCCTCTAATCCCTATTTTCTTGATAAACAGACCCTTTCAGTTAAGTTTTTCCAAATAAAACCAATAACAGAAACTTTTTCGTTAAATACACACACACACATGCACATTTTCAAACTAAAAAGGGAGACTCAGTTCTTTCCGAGGCATTTTGGGTGAACCGCAAATATGTTCTTCCCAAAGCGTAACCTGACCTCCGAACCACCTTCTCTAACCATTTTCATTTGTTGGGTTTAAAATTAACAAATGTGGCGACTCCGTTTCTTTTTCGTTAGGAAAGTTAACCGTGTTTGGTATTTCGCCTTTAAAACTTGTTGTTTTTGGGGCGGGATCCTTACAGTGGCGACTCTGCTGGGGATATAAAGTTCTTATGAACTTCTCTTTAGAGGCTTTGGAAGCACTTTTGTGTGGGTCAAACTCCCGTTGCCGTTAGTTAACTTTGTACATGGTTGTGTGTGTTTGTTGTTTCTGTTTGAACTGTTTTGAGTGCATACGTTCTGGAAATGCAATAAATTGGAGCATGATGATCAGAAGTTGGAGAAACTAAGAAAAATCTCAACCCTCTTGGTCTAGCCGTACGGCTACTTCGGTAAAGGGCCAGAATGTTGCAAATTAACAATTTTGTGCAGGGCAGCAACATTCTGAATTGCCTTCTGCTTCTGCGTGTCCAGGTTCCAAATTTACAGCCTTACTTGTGCACATTACCTTTATTCTTTTGGCCAAAACTTGATTTTTAAAACTTGGTTATTCATGATCTCTTGTCAATAAAAATTATTTCCAAAATCTCATTGTGCATAACCCCCTTTTTTTGTAAAAATTTCTTGACTCTTTGCGTTGTGCACAACTTGCTTTGTACAAATGGTTTCAATGTAAAGATTGTTCTTTTGGCAAAATGTTTGATTCAAAATTTTTTTGTTTGTGCACAACTTGGTACATATACAAGTTTTGGTCTTTGTTTGTATTCTATGACTTATTGTGTATAAATTGCTCGCTCCATGCTTGTTCATACTTGTTCATATCTTGCCTATGCCATGCTCATCATGTTGAAAAACAAAATAAAAAAAAAAATCTCTATTTTGACTCAAAAAGGGAATATAGAATTGACTTCACACAACACGCATTTGGCCTTGCACGTTCCAAATACCCTTTAAACCCGGGATGGATGCCAGATGCAGCTCGATTGGCGCTCTTGTTCCCTTCGAGCGCGCACGGGTCCATTCCACCTCCCCTTCCGAGCCGAGTCAACCACACATGGCCGTGACACACAAATACCGTGACTTTGGTTGGTTTTTGGTCTAGTTCACGTTGCCTTTATCTTTGAGCATGTGCCCAAAGTCAATTGTGGCCAAGTTAATGCCCGGGTTACGACTCCTTGATGTAATGCAAGCGTGGCCTAACCCACCTCTAACTCGTGTGTTAATGACGATCACAATTAACAAAGGTCATGTGCTAAAGATAGGGTAACACCGTGTCGTTAAACTCTAATGAACGGGTCATGTTAATCATCCTTAAGATCATGGTCGAGGATTGAGACACCTCATCCAAAATGGGGTCATGACAGAATGTCGGTGCAGCCTTCGGAACAGTCTCGATCCCGACTGGGGCTTAATCATGATTAGGATGACCTGCACATCAAGAGCCTTGCGACGCACTAGACCTTAGGATCATTTATTTCGGTCGGTGGAAGCCGCTTGCCCTATAGGACCCTCGCCCGGGATAGTCCATACTTGGGAGTGTGCAAGACAGGTGAAAAACGAGGGGTCTATAGGCGTAGTGGTGGCCTCCATTGATCCAGGATTTAGAGTAGTTGCGAAAAAAGAAGAGAAATCTTTTCCAACCATTTAGGATCAAGTCAAGAAAACTTTTTTAAGTAAACTTGAATGAAATAAGTAATTGCTCATCGCATGAGTTTTCTCCGTTTTTACTTCTTGTCAGTGACACATTAATCACTCCGTTAAATTTTGTCAAGTCTTTGGATGGATCCCCGTTATCCTCCAAGACCTCCGTCAAATTTTGGAAGGATCCCCGTTATCCTCCAAGACCTCCGTTAAATTTTGTCAAGTCTTTGGATGGATCCCCATTATCCTCCAAGACCTCCGTCAAAGTTTGGAAGGATCCCCGTTATCCTCCAAGACCCCTCCGTTGAATTTTGTCAAGTCTTTGGACGGATCCCTGTTATCCTCCAACACTTCCGATAAGTGATTTTGTTAAGTCTTTGTACAGATCCCGTTATCTTCCAACACTTCCGATAAGTGATTTTGTTAAGTCTTTGGACGGATCCCCGTTATCTTCCAAGACTTTCGCTAAAGAGATTTCGTTAAGTCTTTGGACGGATCCCTGTTATCCCCCAAGACTTCCGATAAAAGATTTGTTAAGTCTTTGGACAGATCCCCGTTATCTTCTGAGACTTTCGTTAAAGGGATTTTGTTAAGTCCTTGGACGGATCCCCGTTATCTCCCAAGACTTTCGCTAAAGAGATTTCGTTAAGTCTTTGGACGAATCCCCATTGTGATCCTCGTCGAGATTTCCGTTAAAACCCTAGGCGTTGTCCCCTAGGTACCCATTGAAAGTTCCGGTAAAAACCCTAGGCTGTTGTCCCCTAGGTCCCCGCTGTGATTCCCGGTAAAACCCTAGGCCGTTGTCCCCTAGGTCCCTGCTGTGATTCCCGGTAAAACCCTAGGCCGTTGTCCCCTAGGTCCCCGTTGAGATTCCGGTAAAACCCTAGGCCGTTGTCCCCTAGGTCCCCTGTTGTGATTCCCGTAAAACCCTAGGTCGTTGTCCCCTAGGTCCCCTGTTGCGATTCCCGTAAAACCCTAGGCCGTTGTCCCCTAGGTCCCCGTTGTGATTCCCTTGAAATCCTAGGCTATTGTACCCTAGGTTCCACACTGTGATTCCCAGTAAAACCCTAGGCCTTTGTCCCCGTTGGGATTCCTACTGGAACCCTAGGCCGTTGTCCCCTAGGAAGTCAGTCATGATCGTTTTTCCTTCTTAGAACCCTAAACCTGTTTGAACTACGGTGACCTGAGCCTCTCGTCGCGTGGGACCCCCTCCCTCGTGGTGAGGGGAACGTAGGCAACTTCAGCCCGGTCAATCCAAACAAAAAAAAAATGTGAATCTTTCACCCAAAAGGAAAAATGTGTGTGTCTTCAAAAAAAAAAAAATAAATATATGTGTGAGTCTCTTACTCAAACAACAAAAAAGGTGTGAGTGTCGATCCTCATTTTTAAAAAAAAAATAGAGATCAAGTTTTCCTAAAATAAAAGAATCAAGTTTTTCCTAAAAAGGCTAATCCACTAACGAAGCGTTCCCCTCGAAACATGATGGTAATTTCACCTTGAGATTTAAAATGCTAAAGTCCTTTGCGGTTTTTTCCACCGAAAACATCGACCAAGGAGCCCACATCCGAATTGGCACTCACATGAACAAGGAGGTCAAAAACAGATTGGATCACCGTCCACGAGAAAAGGCCCAAACCTCGAAAGACCGAAGGCGGCTACCTCAATGGAGACCCGTGCCCTCACTGAATGCCATGCACGAGGTTATGCACCTCGAAAGGAAGTCACCAAAAAAGAGATGGCCAAAGATGAATCCGGCAATTACAACGCCGAGCCAAATGGAGGCCTTACGACATCTTTCCCGATGACACGGAACCCAAGTTCCCCGTGAACGACATGGAATATGCCGCCGACTACCCCTCCAACAGTCAAAGAAGAAAATGGACCGTAACACTTCATAGGAGCCCATCCCTAAAAAAAAATTAAAAAAAAATAAAAAAAAGAAAAAAAATGAGTCTTCCAGCCTCGTAGGATCTAGATTCTCACCAAAGTCTGTCCCAAACTGTGTCTTTTATATTTTCGCAAAGGTCCGCAGTCGTACATGTATGTACAAAATTATCTCAATAAAAGAGTCATTTTCATCCTCTTCTCTCTAGACTTGAGACATTATTTGCAATATACATTTATTCTTGAAATTGCCTTGCTTGTTATTATCAATTGATTGCTACGTCCCTAAAATGATGAATTGACTTCTAAGCATACTAGTCAATGACGACTCATTAGAGACGAATGGACCAAACACAAATGAAAAATGATAAATGCAAACAATTAATCTTGATGTGAATGAATGTTGTGATCAATTGGAATGAAGAAACCATTAATGGCAAGCCTTCCCTCATACACATTCCCGATACACAACCCGATACACCTTTCCAAGACAAAATTCTTGATGCACGTCAAAGGCATCCCAAGACGATGAAGAGGAAAGGACGTTGTTGCTCAACCACCAAGGTTCAACCATGATCGCGTGTGCGCAACCAAGCAAATGACTTCCCGAGTCTTCAAAGACAAAGCCGAAAGTGACAAAGGGGCTACAAATGAGTCAATGTCCAAGATGGCAAGTTAGGGCTAATGTTCCCCCTCTCCGAAAAAAAATGAATATGTGGAAAGAAGGAAAGGAAATGAGCATATGCAAAGAGGAAGTTTGCCTCAAAATCTCATCCAAAAGGTTTACCCCCAAGGGTTCGCGAGAAAGGAAGTCTATACCAAAAGACGACCAAGAAAGGACTCATCCCAAAGGACCCGTTCAAAAGTAGTTCACACCAAAGAGGGTTCATCCTAAGCGGTCCGTCCCAAGAAGTCCACCACGAAGCAAAGTGATCTGCGTCAAAAGAGCAACAATGTCCTCCGAGACGACGCTAAAGGAAAGCCAACTTCAGCAAAACGGTCCATAGCCGAACTACGGTGACCTGAGCTCCTCAAACTGAGGGGAACGTAGGTAACCTTCGGGTCCGGTCACAGTATGAGAAAGAACGGTCAAACCATGGCTTTCCTAAAGTAGCCGAGCCTCTCCCCCTTGGTCCCATTAATGACCAATTTACCAGACAAGGACCAATTCCCCATAAACACCTTTTGATCTTGCCATTGATCGAATCTTAATCCTAATTGATAACAACATTTATACATGTTAAGGCTAATTGCTTGTTATAATCTTGACTTAATAATGAACATGGTCCATCCAAGCAATCATTTTGATAATTTTAACCAAGACAGGTTTCAAATGTCTCGACAAGTCTTCTTCCCTACATCTTAGGAAAGAGCTAAACACTTGTATTCTGTCAAGCGAGGGCTTCCTCCTATTTCATGACACAAAGGGACTCTCTCCCGCCTAAATAAAGGCCCTCGCATGTGTCTTCTAAGAGATATGCTAAGACCCCGTCCCATCGAGTCGGCTGGATCACTCATGAAAAAGGAAAAGAAAAAGGCACAAAAAAGTAGCCCGCTATATCGAAAACCCGCAAGGGCGGCCTAGGCAAAAAACAGGGTGTGCCATAAAAGGCGCAAAAGAGATGCCCGCTAGGTTGAAAACCCGGAAGGGTGGCCTAGGTAAAAGAAAGGTTGAGTCATGAAAAAAGGGATGGGTTCCTTACCTCACTTCAAAGGTCATATTGGGGCTACGCCAACGCCAAAGGTCAAAAGATGACATTGGGGCTACCTCCATAAGGACATGGGGCTACGCCGACGCCAAAGACCAAGAGATGACATTGGGGCTACCCCGACATCAGTAACGGCAAGGGCATGGAGCTCCCCAATGACGACAAGGACATGGGGCTACCCCGGCATCGACGATTGCAAGGACATGGGGCTACCCCAACATCAACGACGAGAGGGTCCTCTACTCCCGACCACTCCTAAAGAATGGATGAAACTCCCAAGGACTTTATGCATAATAAACCTCGTGGTTAAATTAAAATCAAAAATTTTACTGACATGCTTCGTTAAAAGATTCGCTTTGAGGAATGAATATTTTGAAAAAAAAAAAATGTGTTTGCTTATCCCCTTTCAATTCGCGTGGGGCGGTTGAGGGTGTATGTTGGAAAAATGTGTTTGCTTGTCCCCTTTCAATTCGCGTTGGGCGGTTGAGGGTGTATGTTGAAAAAAAAATGTGTTTGCTTTTTCCCTTTCAAATTGCATTGGGCATTCGAGGGTGTATTTTGTGAAAATAATGTTTTTCCCCTTCCAAATTGCATTTGGGCATTTGAGGATGTTTGTTGTCCCCTTCCAAATTGCATTGGGCATTTGAGGGTGTATTTTGTGAAAGTAATGTTTTTTTCCCTTTCAAATTGCATTAGGCATTTGAGGGTGTATTTTGTGAAAATAATGTTTTTCCCCTTTCAAATTGCATTGGGCATTTGAGGGTGAGTTTTGTGAGCTTTTGCTTCGGCAGTCCAAAATGACGTAAGACCATCCTTATTATTCAACCATCTCGTAGTTAGTGTTGACCAAACCCTTAGGATTGACCAAGTGAAAGTCAAATCTGTTGTTCTCCCGGGCAGTCCATAGATGGACGTAAGACCAGCTTTGTTGAAATTGACCCGGCCATACTTTGTAAGCCCAGGTTAAGAATGTGATTTAGCCCGGCCGTACTTCGTAAGTCCAGGTTAACAGGTTAAAAATATGAAAGGAAAATTGGCCGTCCCTGACGTAAGCCCAATTAAAAATTATTTGATTGACCAAAAGAGAGTCAAATCCCGACTTCGACCAAATGAGTGTCGAGCAAATCCCTTCGGATGACCAAAAGAAAGTCAAGCCCCGACTTTGACTCGTTGAGAGTCAAATTGAATGTCAAAAAAAAAAAAAAAATTGGCCGTCCCTGACGTAAGCCCAATTAAAAATTATTTGATTGACCAAAAGAGAGTCAAATCCCGACTTCGACCAATGAGTGTCGAGAAAATCCCTTCGGCTGACCAAAAGAGAGTCAAGCCCCGACTTTGACTCGTTGAGAGTCAAATTGAATGTCAAAGAAAATTGGCCGTCCCTGACGTAAGCCCAATTAAAAATTATTTGATTGACCAAAAGAGAGTCAAATCCTGACTTCGACCAAATGAGTGTCGAGAAAATCCCTTCGGCTGACCAAAAGAGAGTCAAGCCCCGACTTTGACTCATTGAGAGTCAAATTTAATGTCCAAGAAAATTGGCCGTCCCTGACGTAAGCCCAGTTAAAAATTATTTTGATTGACCAAAAGAGAGTCAAGCCCCGACTTTGACTCATTGAGAGTCAAAATTAATGTCCAAGAAAATTGGCCGTCCCTGGCGTAAGCCCAGCAGAGATAAAGATTAGGTCCCCCGAGCGACCGTTGTGAGATAAAATTAGGTCCCCAAGCGACCGTTATGAGATAAGATTAGGTCCCCCGAGTGACCGTTGTGAGATAAAATTAGGTCCCCCGAGCGACCGTTGCGAAATGAGATTAGGTCCCCCGAGCGACCGTTGTGAGATAAGATTAGGTCCCCCGAGCGACCGTCTTGAGATAAAAATTAAGTCCCCCGAGCGACCATTGTGAGATAAAAATTAGGGTCCCCGAGCGACCGTTGTAAAACAAAATTAGGTCCCCCGAGCGACCGCTGTGAGATAAAATTAGGTCCCCCGAGCGACCGTCGTGAGATAAAAATTAGGGCCCCCGAGCGACCGTTGTGAAACAAAATTAGGTCCCCCCGAGCGACCGTTGTGAGATAAAATTAGGTCCCCCGAGCGACCGTCTTGAGATAAAAATTAGGTCCCCCGAGCGACCGTCTTGAGATAAAAATTAGGTCCCCCGAGCGACCATTGTGAGATAAAGATAGGTCCCCCGAGCGACCACTGTGAGATAAAAACTTAGAATGAGAAAGGCAGTCCTTGACGTAAGCCCATGACAAACCTCGCCTCTGACCAAGTGAGTGTCACGCCCGAACCTTGCCTCTGACCAAGTGAGTGTCACGCCCGAACCTTGCCTCTGACCAAGAGTGTCACGCCCAAACCTTGCTTCTGACCAAGTGAGTGTCACGTCCAAACCTCGCCTCTGACCAAAATGAGTGTCACCCCCGAACTTTCCTCTGACCAAATGAGTGTCACGCCCGAGTCTTCGCCTCTGACCAAATGAGTGTCACGCCCGAACCTTGCCTCTGACCAAATGAGTATCACGCCCAAACTTTGCCTCTGACCAAATGAGTGTCACGCCCGAACCTTTGCCTCTGACCAAATGAGTGTCATTCCCGAGTTCCCCACCCGACCTCGACGGTCGTCGATAGGTTTGAGTAGCCTTAAAATCTCTTATCCTTTTTGAACTACGATAGGCTTGATTCCCTCGAATAGGGATACGTAGGAATCCTACACCTCTAGGTCCAGCCATAGAACAAATCGGCTATGCCGTCCTCCCATCAGATTGGGATGCATTTTATCGATAGCACCGCTTTCTTCAAAAGCAACGTTGCCAAGGGGCTCTGTAAGTACCCCAATCTGAAATCAACCATTTTAGAGGAATTCTTGGTACCATTGAGGGATAAACCAATGGGCCAGGACCTCACTAAGATAAACCTGATATTCCAGGACTAAACTGGAATTAAACTTGGAAAAATTCAGAAGCTCGCCAAGTCGAGTCGTACGGATGATTTGGGCGCATGAGGGGTTAAGCCGTACGGCTACTTTGGGCACCCTCAGCCTCTATAAATTGAACCCCATGCTGATCATTTCAGAGGGGGAGAAACAACATAAGAGAGATTACTCTGTCAAAATCACTACAGAAGTGTGAGAGGAGTGAAACAAAGAGTGAAATAGAGAAAGGAAGATTGGCTAAACCAAAATAGGTAAAGCCACCTTCTCCCCCTCCTTCTCTTCATCTATAACTCTATTTTATCTTTAATCTTTGTTTAAGTTATGTTAATATTTATATTACTTTCAAGACTTGTCCATCCAAGCACTTTTACATTAGTTGCAAGACTTGTCCATTCAAGCAACTTTACATTTATGCAAGACTTGTCCATTCAAGCAAATATACATATATTACTCTATATATTTCTCTTGTCCAAGCCATGAGATGATCCAAGTGCCCTCCATGCCTTGTGTGGAAGAGGTTCAAACCTAGATGATCATGGCTTGTTGATTGTCATTTACATTCTTGTCTAGTTGGAATGATGCTTTTGTTGGCAATAATGATCATTTGGATGATAAAGCCTCCATCTTTATCATCCAATATTGATCTAGCTCTAAAGTCCCCTTTGGGGCCATAAAGATTCAATCTTTATGTGTTGATTTGACTCTTTGAAGGTTAATAAGTCATAAAAATGCCATCTTGGGGATAAAGTTTCAATCTTTAATCACCAAATGGTCAATTTTGGCACAAGGAGCATGTTCATCAACTTTTCTCAATTTTCTCCCATGATTGCTTATGATCACACCCAAATACTTGTTTTGGGGACTAAGTGATGATCATTTAGCATAGGAATGTTGTACTTAAATTTATAAAGTGTTTTAAAACAAACTGGAATCAAAACAGTTCTGTCCAGTTTCAACAGAATGTTCTGTTTCTGCTCTGAAACTGGACTGTTCTTGACTGAACTGTAAAATCCCAGGAAACGGCCTGTACATCCGTACGGCTATGTTGGGAACAAGGGGAAAAATGTCTGTTTTGCCCTCTAATCCCTATTTTCTTGATAAACAGACCCTTCCAGTTAAGTTTTTCCAAATAAAACCAATAACAGAAACTTTTCCGTTAAATACACACACACACATGCACATTTTCAAACTAACAAGGGAGACTCGGTTCTTTCCGAGGCATTTTGGGTGAACCGCAAATATGTTCTTCCCAAAGTGTAACCTGACCTCCGAACTCACCTTCTCTAACCATTTTCATTTGTTGGGTTTAAAATTAACAAATGTGGCGACTCCGTTTCTTTTTCGTTAGGAAAGTTAACCGTGTTTGGTATTTCGCCTTTGAAACTTATTGTTTTTGGGGCGGGATCCTTACACCAATTTAAACATCGCCTTCCTTTGTAGCTTGAACATGTTCACCATTAGGCAGTCCCACATGACCTGCTTTCACGTCACGCACATTGCTAAGTAAATAAAGCTTCCCTGTTATATGTCGATTAGCCCCACTATCGACAAGCCAAGTTTCATTTTTTTACCAGTACAGCGATCAGTGGACTTGGTTTGTGACTGCACGTAGTTTTTAAAGTGATCCCATTGCTCGGCCGAAAACCCTAAAAGGTTTGCTCGTTCTGCATCAGTCATTCCTGCGCTTGGTTCAGCATTTCTCACGGCTGTGTTTGCTCTAGCATTGGTTACTTCGCGACCTCGTCCTCCTGAAACCATACCTGAACCCTGCGAGTTCTTTCCTTTCTGATTCTTCAGACGCTAATCGTTCCACCATTCGAGATACCCAATCAGTTTGAAGCAATAGTCAGCTTCATGGCCTTTCTTTTTGCAGTGGATGCAAGTCATTCCACTTGTGTCCTTTTGTTCCCCCCCTGAATTGCGAGATCCCAGCCTTGCACGCGTTACAAAACTCATGGGTTTTGGAATATCTTCACGTGTGTTCCCACGAACACGTTCTTCCCGCGATACCATTTAGTAGGACTTGTTCACGTTGGGGAGTGGTTCTATGTCCCATCACGAATTGGTGCACACGTTCTTTTTCTCGCCGCTGAACCACCGTAGCGCTGATGTTGCACTTGTATCCAGCTCAAGAACACGCTGGGATGGAGTCGTAATCATTCAAATCATCCCATAATTTCTTGATGCGCCTGTAATAGACAGTCACAGATTCATTCTTCTCCTGCTTGTAGTTAGCGATGTCCGACTTGATTTGTTGCACCCTTGGTCCATCTGCTACAGAGAATCGCTGCTTCAAATCATCCCATAATACTTTCGCTTCATCCACATAAGTCACGGTGGATCAAAGAGTAGGCTCGATGGTGTTGAAGATCCACGACACCACCATCGAGTTCACAGTACGCCAGAGTTCTATTTCATCCTTCTCAGTAGGCTTTTCAATTGAGCCATCAATGAACCCGGTCTTCGTCTTGGCTCAAAGCGAACCCTTAAATACGCGAGCCCATTCTTCATAGTTCTCTCCTTTCAACAACACATGGGTAAGAATTTGTCCAGGATGATCACTCGTCGACAAGTAATACGGTGATCTCCTTTCACTGCTTTCTAAGGTCATGGTGTATGGTTTATGGTTTCGGTTCTTGTTTCAGATCTCAACTCTGATGCCAAGTCAAGAAATGTGTAAGAATTTGGAGGAATTCATCTCATTCTATTCTCATGCTGTTAATGGCTATTTATACATGCTAGAGTCTGTTGGGGAATTGGGGGGATCACCGCATCCACTAGCCATACTAGCAGTTATTAATATGGAGAAAATAATCAACACATGATAATATGAAAGAACAAGAACACCATGATTTGTTAACCCGGTTCACCACCCCCATGTGGCTACATCCGGAGGCCCCAAGCCAGGATATCACTATAATAATATGTTTGATTGTTACAATTTACATATGTACTCACACAGATCTAGCATAGTAACTCTCCATGAACAACCCTCTCCTACATATTATTATCTCTCCCCAAGAACACACAAACAATATGAATATGGTCGGGTTGTATGATCGCCCCCCATGGCTCTCCTAGGCCCCCGGTCCCCTCCTACACACTATTTTGTGTCTCTCTCTTGATATCCTAACTCTCTCCTTTTGGGTACACAATATTGTGGACGAAATCATGCTTATATAGCAGTACAAGGAAGCCCAAAGTCTATTTGGAAGAGATACAATCAAAATAGGAAACAAATCAGGAAACCAGATCCGGCACCAAGCGCCCGCTCGCACCCCACCAGGTGCCTGCCTGGATTCTTTTCCCAGAATCTGATCCTTTCTGCCTTCACGAGCGCCCGCCTGGTCTTAGCCAGGCGCCCGCCTGATCCTCCGCCCAGAAATCCTCCTCCATTTTGAACTCCTTTTGATCTCCACCAACTCCCCCGACTTGGACTCCTTTTCCCCCTTCTGCTTCCCCTTAGGTTTAGGACTCCAATCCCAACAATCTCCCACCTAGAGACTAAACCCATATGCATAGTAATCGTCCCTGTTGGGTATGCTTATCACTTAACCCTCCTACATTTGTTAGAATTGATTGATACCATCACCTATGAGTATTTTTATGGACTTTAGGACCTCATGTAAGGAAGTTTATAACTTCATTTTTTAGCCAAGTCCTTTTTCTAGTATAGGCTTAGATGATAGGACTTGAAGCTTTAAAGATCGAAGATTTCCTAAGCAGGATTCATTTCACTGCGCAGGATGTCCTCTGCGCAGGTCGCCACTGCATATAAAATATCTTGCGCAACTTCTGACCTTGCTCAGTTTTCAAGGTCTTATTCCCTAAACTCTCAAGAGATCTTTTTGTGACCAAGCATGGTGCGCATGCTGCTCATGCGCTGAATCCATGCGCGCCGGCAATGCGCATGCCTTTGTGCACGGACACTACCTTGGTCAAATTCCTCATCTCCTGATCTCATACTCTAGAAGCTTGGAAAGCGACAAGACAAGCAACGTTGTTTGGATTGAGTCAAAATGCTGAGGTGTGCAAAAATGACAAAATAAGCACACTCAGCAAAACCATTGGTGGAGACAT